>CM029790.1:5390779-5823586 GCA_017562165.1 Ectropis grisescens
TTGCGATAAATAAACAAATGGCCAGAAGTTATATCAATTAATACAAATACCTACCTACAAAAAAAAAAAAATATATTCGGCCGGAATCTGCGGTGTGTATGTCCACTTCATCAAAGATAATTATTGAAAAAGAGAGAGAGAAGAAAAAAAAAAAAAAAAAGAAATCTGGTCCATGCGACTACTTGTGAAACGTAGATTTGATTCGTTATCATTGTGATTTGTTATTATTTAATCGTAAGCAGAGTGAGAATTTTAATACCTAGGTACTGCACACTAACTAACTAACTACCACATACCGTTGTTGCGCGGCATCATCAGACGCGGAGCGGCGCGCGCGGCCGCGGCGAGCGGTGGTGCGGCGGCTCACCCCGCCTCCCCCCTCCACCCCGCCGAATGTCTCCGACTGAATGGCTGCCGCACGCCTGCCGGCCGCTTTCCTATAAATAAAGCGCGAGTGACGATTGGGGTTTCAAACATTCGTGCATAGTACGTCGGCGCTAGCGCTCGTCCGTATCATACTCTCTTTCGTTCGTGTCCAGTCCACAGTTGAAATTACGTAGTGTGCTAACAATGGCCCGTACCAAGCAGACAGCCCGTAAATCGACCGGCGGTAAGGCGCCGAGGAAGCAGCTCGCCACCAAGGCCGCTCGCAAGAGCGCGCCCGCCACCGGAGGCGTGAAGAAGCCCCATCGCTACAGGCCCGGCACGGTCGCTCTCCGCGAGATCCGTCGCTACCAGAAGAGCACGGAGCTCCTGATCCGCAAGCTGCCGTTCCAGCGTCTCGTCCGCGAGATCGCTCAGGACTTCAAAACCGATCTGCGGTTCCAGAGCTCCGCCGTGATGGCACTCCAGGAGGCGAGCGAGGCTTACCTCGTCGGCCTCTTCGAGGACACCAACCTGTGCGCCATCCACGCCAAGCGCGTCACCATCATGCCCAGGACATCCAGCTCGCGCGCAGGATCCGCGGTGAGCGCGCCTAAATAATAAAGCCGCCGCCGCCGTCGTCGTAGCACGCGCGAACGTACGCGGTTCTTTCGCATCAAAAGGCCTTTTCAGGGCCACATAACTTTCATGATATTAAAACGCAAATGTTTCATTATGCAAAGTATACACGCAGCACATCATTGGGGCACACAAAGCTTTACAACACCAACTATTGAACCTGTTGCCTGCCACGGGTAATATTTAAGTTTGATACAAACAAGCTAAAAACAAAAAATTAAACATACTCTGTGCGTGTGTTGTGCGCCAATTCACGCATGTATGTACTGAACGAGTGTGAACTGAACTATTATAGATCGTGGTAGGACTCTTTGAAGAGTCCGCCTGGGAAGTACCACATCTTTGCCAGTTATTTATTGTACCGTACCGCCAAGCAGTTATGTATAAACGACACACTACTCTTCCGATTTGAAGGGCAATGTTTTCAGTTTTAATGTTAGTCAGCTCGAAGGAAACAAAAAAAAAATAATAATAAAAAAAAGTGATTTGAGTGGAGTGGAGAGTGAATGCTAGGTCATGATTTAGTTTCTACGTGTTCCAATAGTTGCGTGACACTGTGATTTTATATGGGCAGGCGTGTTGCTTACCATCAGGCACAAACATGTCCTGCTCGTCTCGTAACTATTTACTTAAAAGAGAATATCTATTAAAAACAAAAATAATATGTAGGTACTAACTTTAAATATATATATATATATATATTTAAAAAAAAGAGCAAAGCCGCGGCCCGCGCGTCGTCATAACCCCCTCTCTCTCCCCGCCTCGTCGTCCCGCGCCCCCTATCGGGCACCGCACAAACCAGCGGCGGCCGATCCCCTCTATAAATAAAGAACGAGGGGAGGCGAGCCACACTCACTCATTCCGCTGCGGGCGTTCGTGCGGGGCACACGTGTCGCTCCGTCCGATCGACCTCTCGCTCACACACGCGCCTTCTCGCTCAGGCGCTGTCTTCGTCCGAGTTCGCAGAGCTCCGTGACTTCGTGCCTCATAGCTGCGTGTCGACGCGGCTACGCGTCTTCGGGCACCTAGCTGCGTGTCGTCGTGCGGCATCGGGCACCGAGCTACGAGCTGCGAGTCGCCGCTTCAAAAGTACGTGCACGTGTGCCAGCGGGCTCCCTCCGTAGGGAGTCCGGTCGCACGCACACGTGTCGACGAGCCCTTTTCAGGGCTCGGGTAAAGCGTACAAACAGCTCTTCTCAGAGCTAGGCGGCCTTTCTCCCCGGCCGCCACCCTCCAGTTTCGCTTACGTACAACGCCTCTCGTTGTACGTAAGTATTTTCCTTTGTCACTAGTCGGTCCGCGTGCCGTTAAGAGGCTTCACCTCCATTCCTCCCGCCCGTAATCCTCCGTGCTGCGTAGCGCAGCATGGAGGAGCATCGGGCCTCCTCGCGCGGGTCAAGCGCCTGTATGTCGACGGAATATCCCGGCGGCGAAGGCCTTGGCCCAGCGCATCGCCGGGTCCAACCCGGCGCCTGCCCTCCGAAACGGTGGCCGTTTTCCGGAAGATCTTCGAGCTTTCGAGGATGGCCGCCTTTCGTTCCTCCCCGCCCCCGCCCCCGCCCCTGCCCCCGCCCCCGGCCCCGCCCCCGCCACTTCATGGCGCGCTCTCGGGCTCCAAATGGAGGCTGCTCAAGCCGCCGCCCGCTCGATTCCCGGCCCGTCCCCTGGGTCTCAAGCGGCGACTCCCGTCGCCGCCCGTCCGACTTCGCTGACTTCTCCTTCGAAGAAGAAGAAGAAGGCGAAGTCCAAGGCTAAGACCAAGGCTTACCGCCCTGGTACTAAGCCTTCCGCCGCACCCGTCCGCGAGTCCTCTAGGGACCGCGCTGCTCGTGCGGATCGCGTGCGATCCGCCGACAGCGAGGCCTCCGTGAGGAGTCGCTCTCCGGCTCCCGCCGGTCCCTCCGTGGCCGTGTCCGATATGGACACGGCCGTGTCCGATGTCTCCGACTCTGACGACGGGTTCACGCTCGTCGGCAAGAAGCGGAAGCGCTCGCGCCCGATCCCGGAGGCTTCGCCCTCCCCCGCTCCCCCTCGTCCGGTCCGCCCGCCCCCGGAGTTCATCCTTCGGGACGTCTCCTGCTGGGAGAAGGTTCGCCCTCTCCTGCAGGAGGTCGATGCGGGCTTCCGCTCGTGGTCATCGCCTGGGTATCCAGGTGAACCTCACGACGCCTGATGCGTACCGCAAGGTCACGCGTCAGTTGTTGGACGACCACGTCCCTATCCACACTCATCCTCTCGAGGATGAGAAAGTCCTCCGCGTAGTCATACGCGGAATCCCTAAGGAGTTCGGTGTCGGTCTCGTACGCACCGATCTCGAGACCCAGGGCCTCCCAGTCCGCACAGTATCCCGCATGTCCTGCGGGCGTACTAAAGTGCCGCTCAACCTGGTGCTCGTCGTCTTGGATAAGACGGTCGCGGGCAAACAGGTCTTCAATCTCAAGACGGTCATGGGCCTTTCGGGCCTGACCGTCGAAGCCCCGCATAAGCGGGGCTACCCTCCCAATGTCACCGGTGCCAGGAGTACGGACATGCGTCCCGCTACTGCGCCGCCCCGGCCCGCTGCGTGAAATGCGCCGGAGGTCATAGTACCTCCGAGTGCAAGCGCAAGCGGGACGATCCTCCCGCCCTCCTGCGTTCTCTGCGGAACCACGGGACACACCGCGAATTATCGCGGGTGTCCTAAGGCTCCCAGAGCCGCGCCCGGACCCCTCAGGTCCCAACCCCGGCGCCCCGCCCCCCCCCCGCAAAAAGCGCGCGAACGCTTTGTTCCCGCGCAACCGCCCGCGTTCAACCCGTGGTCGTTCCGTGCCTTCCGCGCGGCGGCCCCGCCCCGCTCCCCTCGTCGCGCCTGCCCCTGCCCCGGCCCCTGTGGCCGCCGCAGCGCAGGCGCCGTCGACCGAGCGTCCCGCTCGTCGCGACCCGAGGCCGCAGGCTCCCGCCAGCGCGCCTTCGTCCATTCATGAGGAACTACGTTTCCTCATGAACATCTCCCTCATTATCGACTTTGACGAGGTTAACCTCGTCATGTCGAAAATAAGAGCAGGTGACTTACTGCAAGCAGTAAGTGACCATAGCGAGTTTTTCGCTAAACCCGCTCTTTAGCCCTGTCCGCTCCCTCTCTCCCCGCTAGGCCGTAGGCGCTACGCTCGCTCGATAGTGACCGCCGCGAGGTCCCGGGTTACCGGTACGTTACCGCCGCCGCCGCGGTGGTGGCGGGCACGGGCCGGTCCCTCGGCTCACGGCGGTCTAGACAAGCCACTTGTGGTATAGGCGCCGGATACCAATGGCACCCCGATCACCTCACCGGCGAGGTTACCGGGTCTCCCTAATCCATCAGCGGATTTTAGTCATTGTTAATAATAAGTCAGCTGACATTAGAACTTTCATAAAGCCTCACCCGCCTTTAATTCGTCTCTCCCTAATAATCAGTCCGAAGACAATCTCTGAATTATTAGTATTAATAATCAGTCAGATGACAATTAGCTAATTCCCATATAATAATCAGTCAGCCGACATAGTCGTTCTAAAACAAAACTAAGCCAGCCGGCAAAGTCTCTTTGCATTTCCCCAATAATAAGTCAGTAGACATAGTAACTCGCGTAGTAGTACCGGGTTCGGTTCCCGTCACGACCCGGTGGGTGTAGGCAGTAACTCTGTCAATAGGCACTAAGTGCCGAACCTTGAATTTCTCCCCGGTGACAGCGCGAGCCGAGGCCGTGCCGTCTAGGCGCCCTCGCGTGAGTGAGATAGTCACCGTACCCGCGTCACTGCCCTCCGCGACATGCGGTTCACGGGCGCACTACGTCCGATAGCGCGCTCAGCTAGAGTGCTTATGTTTTCGGTATGTATGTATGAGTTAGATAGCTAGGTAGATAGCTCTCTCTCTTAGTTCGATTTTTCTTTCAGGTTAGACTTCGTAAGTATGTTAGGAATGTTAGGTTAGGTTATTTTGGGTCCCGCCTCCGGCGCTAACCCAATAGTCAGATAGGCAGTAGGGGCCTCCGGGCCAGCAGTCATAAATCAGTTAGAAAAAAAAAAAAAAAAAAAAGGCGAGCCACAGTCTCACTCAACTGACGGTGCCGTACGTGTCGTTCGTTCAGTGAAGTTTCTTCGTTCAATCCTCAACCTCAATCCTCAGTCGGCAAGATGACCGGTCGCGGCAAGGGAGGAAAGGGTCTGGGAAAAGGAGGCGCCAAGCGTCACAGGAAAGTGCTTCGCGATAACATCCAGGGTATCACGAAGCCGGCTATCCGTCGTCTGGCGCGCAGGGGCGGCGTGAAACGTATCTCCGGTCTGATCTACGAGGAGACCCGTGGCGTACTGAAGGTGTTCCTCGAGAACGTGATCCGCGACGCGGTCACCTACACCGAGCACGCGAAGAGAAAGACCGTCACCGCCATGGACGTTGTCTACGCTCTGAAGCGCCAGGGCCGCACGCTCTACGGTTTCGGAGGCTAAGGCTCTACCGGTACCAGAGCTGCTTTCGCCCGCCGCTCGACCTGCGCGCCACACGCGTGGTTTCAAAAAGGCCCTTTTCAGGGCCGCACAAGTTTCTATGTTGCGCACTAGTTGTGTGTGTAAAACATTATGTTTCACGTTGACGATTGATACTCATCGTACACGCACATATTTTCGCACACGCATACCATAAATGCACGATTCGGATGCAGGGAGATACTAGACAATACCTCCTTCGTGTTGTACCCACGCATAGTTACATATAGTAGAGTAGAGCGAGAGTAACGAAAACGAATGCAATCGTACGTAGATCTTTACCATATAACCCCACAATAGGTAGCAGTTGTAGGAATGAGGCCAAAAATTTTTTTTTTTTTTTTTTTGGCCTCATTGACACAGACTCTTTATGGCACAGACAAATTCCTGCCTCGCAATAAGAAACGATATTTGATTATTATGAATAAGTGTGAATAAAGGTGATGCTTCTCATCTCTATGTCTTCGCACCGCACGTGTTTGTTTCATATTTATGTGTTGTTTTTCATTATTAATATATATATATAGGTATATGTTTTTATATATATATGTGTATAAATATACGATGACGAGAGCAATAAATAGTAAAATGTACTCTTACGGAAATCGTTCCGCGCGCGCGCTTGATACCTTACGTTGCGTTAGTTGCGCAGAGAATTCATTGATTTGTTATAAAACAAAATGTATCATCGAAGAGGGTGATACAGATTAAGATTTGTCGCTTTCTCGATGGGTGTAATTATTTTACATCCCAGAGTTTCGAACGACGTCCAGCTTTTCGACGGACGTACGGCATAGCGATGTTCAGTTAGGAATGAAACTGGTGCTTGCTGTTTTACGAACGACAAAATATAGCTCGTTTTTTACAGTTCAAACGCGAAAAATAACACTGTTGTTGTGGCACACAATGAAAACGATATCTTTGTCGTTTACCTACCGCGTGATATTGTCGAAATATGTCGATTTTTAGAGAAAATTCAATTTTAAACATGACTCTAGCTACTCGGCGACGCGAACGGCCTGAATAAATCCGTTTACCGTTTCACCGGAGCGTATAAAGGATGCCGGAGCGTAATCAACGTAGCCACGTTCAAAATGTATAGATAGAAGAGATACAACGCCTTAGTCCAGTATGAAAATCGTGAAAAAAGGTTAATTAATGAGACCGATGTTAGTGAAAAGTCACGAGTGTTGTTACGAGAATTCGTCTCTTGACTGCGGTGCTCTCTGTAAGGTAAAGATACCCAACCATACACCCCGGATTTCTATAATTTTTAAACCGACTATTAACTAAAAGAGCTAGCTCTTCTTTCTCGCGTGTTCGTGACTATAATAAATAAATAAATTAACAACGATGGCAGACACCGCAGTAGCAGCCGAGACCCCCGCGCCCGCGACTCCCGCGAAGAAGCCGAGGCGTCCGCCGCCGCTGCCGGCGGCGCCAAGAAACCGAAGGCGAAGCCGACGCACCCGAAGACCTCCGAGATGGTGAACAGCGCCATCAAGGAGCTGAAGGAGCGCAGCGGCTCCTCGCTGAAGGCGATCAAGAAGTACATCGCCGCCCAGTACAAGGTCGACGCCGAGAAGCTCGCACCTTTCATCAGGAAGTACCTGAAGAGCGCCGTCGAGTCGGGCGCGCTCATCCAGACAAAGGGCAAGGGTGCATCGGGCAGCTTCAAGCTCGAGTCAAAGTCTTCTTCGACGAAGAAACCCGCCGCGCCCGCCGCGAAAACGGCCGCCAAGAAGGAGTCGGCCGGCGGCAGGCGAAGAAGGCCGCCGCTTCGGCCGCGGCGCCCGCCTCCGGCAGGGGGAGGAAGCCCGCCGCCGCGTCGGCAGCCTCGCCGGCCAAGTCGAAGGCAGCCGCCACCTCGGCGACGAGAGACAAGAAGGCCGCCGCCGCCAAGAAGAAGCCCGCGGCCGCGAAGAAGGCCGCCGCGCCCGCAAAGGGCAAGGCCGCCGCCGCCCCCGAAGGCGAAGAAGACCGCCAAGCCGCCGACGAAGAAGCCGAAGGCGCCCAAACCCAAGAGGGCGGCGCCGCCACCCCGACCAAGAAGGCCGCCGCCAAGAAGGCGTCCGCCGCGAAGAAGTAAGGGATGCTTCTCGCTCGCGTGTATATGCGCGCAGTGTTGCAGCGTGTGGCGCCCTCCCGTGTTCGCTGCTTGCCGTGCTGTCGTCCGTCTGTCTGTCCGTACGGCGGCAGGCACGCACGACCGAAACGCGGGAGGCGCGAGACCTCTCACCTCGCACAAACAAAAAGCCCTTTTCAGGGCTAACATATTATTCCGATACACGCGACGTTTGCTCGCCACAACATTATTTTTCTCTCGTAACGAACGAACAGGCACACGCAGTGGTAGACAGTACTACACTAGTAGTAGCGGTAGCAAGCAGCAGCAAGCAGCAGCGGCAGCAGCAAGCAGCATGCATGCAGCTGCAGCGCCACACGTAGTGAGTAGGTAGCGCACGCAGAGTAGTACGCAACACAACACACGACGTGCAGTCTGCTTGTAGTACGTTTGTTGCTCGAAAACGAAACAATACTACAATATTGTCTGTTACTCTCGTCGCCGTCGGCAGGCAGGCACACGTAGACGATAGACGTAGATAGAGGTCCTTCCTTCCTGCTTGCTGGCTGGCTGGCTGCTCGCCATCCTCCGATCCCGTTCCCGACTCCCGACTCCCACCCAAGTTCGAAATTAATCGAAATAAGTACGAAGCGAGAAATACATATATGTTGTATGTTTGTAGGTCAATTTTTTTGACTATATTATTGATAGGTATAAGCACCTAAGTACGTACGCATCGACGACGTAGAGCCAGCCAACCGTCAACACAACATTACGTTCAAGTTACGCGCGCGCGATAGAGATAGGCGCACGTGAAACAGAACGTACTCCCCGCCTCGCCGACCGGATCGCAGACGGGCCGTGATTATAAATATAATGGCGCGCCGCGCTAAAAAACATTCCGCTGCGGGCGCCCGTCCGATACGCACGTGTCGCACGCTGCCACCGCACCTCCTGCTCACACGCGAGCTCTCGCTCGCACCCTGTCTCCAAGTCGCTACGCACTTAGTGCGTGCGAGACTCCGAGCCGCATAGCGCCGTGTCGTCGCCTCTTCGGGGGACGACGTGCTCTTAGCTGCGTGTCGTCGTCTGCTGCGGCGTGTCCTACGAGCACAGGCGACGTGACTTCGCACCAACACGTGCACACGTGCCAGCGGGCCCTCTCCGTAGAGGGTCCGGTCGCACGCACGTGTGTCGAGGAGCCCTTTTCAGGGCTCCGGTAAAGCGTGAAAACAGCCCTTCTCAGGGCTTGGCGGCCTTTCTCCCCGGCCGCCACCATCTGTTTCAATTACGTACAACGACTCTCGTTGTACGTAATTCGTATTCACTCAGTCCCTAGCCGGCCCGCGTGCTGTGTAAGAGGCTTAACCTCAGCCCGCCCGCTCCCGCCTCCGCCCCCGTGCTGCTGCCAGCAGCAGCATGGAGCGCGGCAGGTTCTTGGAAGATCTGAGGCAGCAGGTGCTGGACCCGGAGTTCCGCGCCTGTCTGTTCCAGATTCTCGCGCCGTATGCCCCCCCCGGCCCGTCCCCTCCGCTCTCGCCTCGACCCCCTCTGGGTCCCGCTCCGCCCCCGGCCCCGCTCCGACCCCCTCTGGGTCCCTCTCCGCCCCCGGCCCCGCTCCGACCCCCTCTGGGTCGAGCCAGGCGCCCTCGGCCGTCGGCCTTGGAATCCCTTCCTCCTCTGCGAAGAGGAAGAAGAGGTCCAAGAAGAAGGCCAGGGCGTCATCCAACCCCGGCCTCTCTGGGGACCGCGCGGTCCGCGATCGCTCGCGATCTGCGAATAGCGCGATCTCGATGAGAAGTCGGTCCCCTGTGGTCCGACCACCTCCCTCCGCCTCCGCTTCGGCATCCGATGGGTTCGCGTCGGCCTCTGAGGACGACGGCGGGTTCACACCCGTCGGCCGTAGGAAGAGGCGGGCCACCCAGCCCTCGCCAACTCTTCCGGAGGACTCTTCCTCCGTCCCACCCTCCGCCCCTCCCTCCGTTCCTCCGGAGGGCCGGAAGCCCCGTCCCCCCCCGGAGTTCATACTCCGGGACCCGTCCCGATGGGACCGAGTCCGTCTCCTCCTCGAGGAGAAGGACTCGGGATACCGTTCGCGGGGTCACCGCCTGGGAATCCAGGTGCATGTGACGACCCCGGACGTGTATCGGTACGTTACCCGACGCCTCTTGGCGGAGAACGTACCCATCCATACTCATCCTCTCGAGGATGAAAAGGTACTTCGCGTAGTAATACGCGGAGTACCGAAGGAGTTCAGCGTTGGTCACATCAACACTGACCTTCAAGCCCAGGGTCTTCCGACCCGTTCCGTAGCCCGCATGAACTGCGGGCGTACGAAGGTCCCGCTAGATCTAGTGTTAGTCACACTAGATAAGTCACCCGAAGGCCGCAAGATCTTCAATCTGCGGTCTGTTATGGGTCTGTCCGGTCTGACCGTAGAGACCCCGCACAAGCGGGGCTATCCTGCGCAGTGTCACCGCTGCCAGGAGTACGGTCACGCGGCCCGTTATTGCGCTGTGCCGCCCCGGTGCGTCAAGTGCGCCGGCGGTCATAAGACCGCCGATTGCGCTCGCACTAGGGACGACCCCTCCCCCCCCGCTTGTGTGCTCTGTGGTAACACAGGGCACACAGCCAACTACCGGGGCTGCCCTAAGGCCCCGCGGTCTCCGACCGGCCCGGTTAGGCCCTCCCGGCGCCCCGCGCCCGCCCCCCGCAAGGCGCGGGAACACTTCGTTCCCGCACCCTACTCCCGCTGCCAACGCGTGGGCGACCTCTCGCCCTCCGCGCGGTCCCCCCGCCCCCCCTCTCAAGCCTGCCCTCGCCCCGGCCCTTGTCGCCGCCGCAGCGCAGGCTAACGCGCCCGCGAGACCCGCTCCGCGCGATCTCAGGCCGCAGGCTCCCGCCTCCGCGCCAACGGACCCGTTCAACTTCCTGTTGAATGTGGCCCATGAGATCGACCTTGACGAGGTCAATGTCGTATACGACAAGTTTCGGGCTGGCCGCCAGTTCGAAGCTCTCAGTGAGCACGCGGAGCTTTTTAGAAAGCTCCGTGCCCTCCCCCGCCCCGCTCCCCGTTCTCTCTCTGTAAGGCCGCATTATGGATAATAATGCACCGAGCAGACTTAAACCTAGGTCCCTTTCCTTGGCATTCTATAATGCCAACGGCGGCCTCCATGATGACGTCCGAGGTCAACGTGACCTGATACAGACGTTTGTATCGGACCATCAGGTCGACGTCATGCTCGTGAACGAGACCTTTCTAAAACCATGCAAGAGGGATCCTAGGATCGCAAACTACTTGCTGGTTCGTAATGATAGGACTACCGGCCCTAAGGGCGGCACTCTTATTTATTACAAAAGGGCTCTTCACTGCATTCCCATACCCACTTCCCCTCTGATTGACCTGGAGGCTTCAGTATGCCGTCTTTCTATGACTGGCCACGCCCCTATCACTATCGCGTCTTGTTACCTCTCGGGTAGCAAAACGCTATTACGGAGCGATATCGAGGCCCTTCTGTCCCTCGGTAACTCTGTAATCCTAGCGGGTGACTTCAACAGTAAGCACCTTGTCTGGGGTTGTAATCGGACCACCTCTCGCGGTAACTCTCTCCTTAGCCTCTCTGAGGAACTGGGCTTCGATGTCCTCCCCCCCGCGTCCCCGACATACTTCCCCGACCAACATGGCCGACGCCCCGACGTACTTGACTTAGCGCTTCTTAAGGGCGTCACGCTTCGGCTGGGCTCTATAGAAGTGCTACACGAACTCGACTCCGACCACCGACCTGTCCTGATGCGGCTAGGACCCGAACCGACTGACCGTATTCCCCAGACTAAGACTGTGGTGGACTGGGAGCAAGTGGGCGAGCGCCTACTTGCATCTAGCTCGTCACCCGACTTCGACCGAATTCCCGACGACATTAAGTCGCCGGCTGACGTCACCCTCTCGATTGACGCGCTCACTAACCACCTCAGCACCGTTATCGGTGAGTCCTCGAGGCGGGTCCCGGCCGAGGGAAACCAAAGCTGGGTCCTGCCCCCGGACGCGAGGGAGTTACTGAGAGCTAAACATGCCGCCAAACGGACTTATGACTGGAATTGCACCGCTGAGAATCGGGCCGCCTTGCGGCGGTGCGAGCGCGCCGTTAAAAAACGCATACGCGAGCTCCGTGACCAGCGGTGGGACGACTTACTTTCGGAGATCGAGCCTTCTCATCAGGCCTTCTGGCGGTTGACTCGTACTCTGAAATCCGACACGGTGTCAGCCATGCCCCCCCTCACCCGCCCCGGCCTCCCTCCCGCCCTCGAGGACGAGGAGAAGGCCGAGTGCCTAGCCGATAGTCTCGAAGCCCAGTGCACCCCTTGTCTCGATGACGTCACCCGCGCCCACCGTACTAGGGTGGATCGCGAGGTTGAACGTCGGTCCTCCGCCCCGCTCGGCGACACTCTCGAACCGGTCACGGTCTCGGAGGTGGAGTCGATTATAAAGGGCCTCCGCCCTCGTAAGGCTCCCGGTGCCGATGGCATCGGGAATAGAGTGTTTAAGCTCTTCACCCCGTTCCTAGTTGCGCTACTAGTTAGCATCTTCAATGCGGCTATTAGCAACGCTATTTTTCCCGATGCGTGGAAATCAGCCCAAGTTATCGGTATTCACAAACCGGGCAAGAAGGCGTCAGAGCCCTCTAGCTATCGTCCCATAAGCCTGCTCAGTTCCCTCGGAAAGATCTATGAGCGTATCTTAGTGAAACGGTTATGGACTTTCGCGAGGGAAAATAAAGTCATTCCCGATGAACAATTTGGCTTTCGAGCTCGTCACTCTTGCGTTCAGCAGGTACACCGCCTCACGGAGTACATACTGGACGGGTTCAACAGGGTCCCGACTTTCACGGAGGCCGCTAGATGGCCGCCGGAGCACACTGTCGCGGTGTTTCTCGATATCGCGAAAGCGTTCGATAGGGTTTGGCACAAAGGGCTGATATACAAGTTATACCAACTCGGAGTGCCCGATCGTCTTGTACGCATAGTACAGGACTATCTTACCAATCGACACTTTCGCTTCAAAGTAGGCGAAGCACTGTCCTCCCCCCGCGCCGTCGCGGGGGGCGTCCCTCAAGGCTCGGCGATGGCGCCGATCCTCTACTCGCTATTCACAAGCGACGTCCCTCGTTTCCACGGTGTAGAGATAGCCCTCTTCGCTGATGACACGGCATTGTATTGCCGTGGATTCAAGCTTTCTTGTCTGATCGCCAGACTTCAAAAAGCCCTACGTCGATGGGACGTATGGCTTAAGAAGTGGGCGATCGCGGTCAACGCTGATAAAAGTGCAGCGATGTACTTTGTCAAAAAGACCGGACTCCGAGTCGTTAGACCTACCGCTAGGTCCCTCCGTCTCCGCGGTAGGTCAATTCCCTGGGTTAAACACACCAAGTACCTTGGTGTTACTCTCGATAGTAGGCTCTCCTTCTACCATCACATTCGTGCTGTACGCAATCGCGCGGCATTTTTCCTTAGTCGGTTATTTTTTGTACTTAACAAGCGTAGTAAATTGTCGCTTAGAAATAAGTTGAGAATTTACAAAACTTGTATCCGCCCGGTAATGACGTACGCCTCAGTGGTGTTCGCTCAAGCCTCCCCCGAACTCATTAATATCCTCCAGGTCATTCAGAATCGTTTCATACGCAGTGCGGTCGGCGCTCAATGGTATGAGCGTAACACGAACTTGCACTGCGATGTCGAGTTACCCTCGATCCCACAGTACATGAGGTACTTGTCCCGTAGGTACTTCGATAGGGCCCCCCATCACCCGAACCCCCTCTTCGTCAGAGCGTCATCCGAGTACTCGGAAGGCTCGACTCCCCACCCGAATAGAAGCCGACGGCCGCGTGATGTCCTGAGTGACCCGGACGATCCCATAGGCGCCGCCACCGCGGCGGCTCTGGGCTCGGCCGATCCCTCGGCTCCCGGCAATCGGAAATACGCCGTATTTGGTATAGGCGCCGGGTACCAAAGGCAACACCGCACACCTCGCCGGCGAGGTTGGCGGCCCCCTTCCGGGCCTCTTGTAGCAGGCCCATTCTATTCGCGCCAATAATAAGTCAGCTGACAGTCAACCAGCAGTCCACTCAAACACGGCACCCGCCGAACATTAACCCGAACGACCCGATAACGATCAGCCAGCCGGCAGACCCCGTAAATCCAATAATAAGTCAGATGACAACGGAGCTCCCATAAAAATAATCAGTCAGACGACACTAGCTAATTCGTTATAATCAGTCAGCTGACATAGTAGTACATAAGTACTCAGTCGGTATTAAAACTTATTATCAGTCAGCCGACAAAGAAATAACACTCTCTTTGCATTGGTTACAATCCCTAAAAAAATAAGTCAGACGACATAGTACGCGCGCAATCAGATAACAGTTGTCTGATAAGCTGATAACGCGAGTCGATACCGCTCGCCTCGGCGGGTGCCGCCCTCACATTCCGTTAGACGGAAACGCCGTACTACTTGCATAGCCGGCCGCCGCGCGCGCCGAGGTCGATGCCCTCTGGCGCCCGCTCGCGCGCGGTCGTTACGCGTCACCGCCTGCTGATAGCGAGCGCTCTAGCGCCGCAAGCGGGCGATCGAGCTCGATAGCACTTGACACGACAAGGGTGCTTGTGCACTCGGTATGTATGTATGTATGGAAGTTAGATAGTTCGACTCTAGGCTAGGGCCTAGTTCGAACTTTTCAGGTATGCTCGATAGCACTTGACACGACAAGGGTGCTTGTGCACTCGGTATGTATGTATGTATGAAGTTAGATAGTTCGACTCTAGCCTAGGGCTTAGTTCGAATTTTTTTTCAGATATCAGGGTTACGTATGCTAAGCAGCGTAAGTATGTTAGGCTTAAGTTAGGTTTAGGGGGGTCCTGCGCTCCCGCGCTAACCCCAAAGTCCGGTAGGTAGTAGAGGCACCCACCGCCAGCTACTATAGGTCCGTTAGAAAAAAAAAAAAAAAAAAAAAAAGCGCTAAAAAAATATACAGTCCGATCTGAACGCTCGCACCGGTTGCGCGCGCTTTAGTTCATTCAGTCAATACAGACACATTCTCAACAATCATGTCGGGACGCGGCAAAGGTGGCAAAGTTAAGGGAAAGGCAAAGTCTCGCTCCAACCGTGCCGGTCTTCAGTTCCCGGTAGGTCGTATCCATCGACTTCTGCGCAACGGCAACTATGCCGAGCGCGTCGGTGCCGGAGCCCCGGTGTACCTAGCCGCCGTGATGGAATATTTGGCCGCTGAGGTGCTAGAGTTGGCCGGCAACGCCGCCAGGGACAACAAGAAGACCAGGATCATTCCGCGTCACCTGCAGCTCGCGATCAGGAACGACGAGGAGCTGAACAAGCTGCTCTCCGGCGTGACCATCGCCCAGGGAGGCGTGCTGCCCAACATCCAGGCCGTGCTCCTTCCCAAGAAGACCGAGAAGAAGGCGTAAAGCGCTCGCGTTTTCTGCCCAGTCAGCGTGGGTGGTCCTTCCTCGAGCCATTATTATTTCTAATAATAGTTCGCAAAAACGGCCCTTTTCAGGGCCACAATATATTTCGTACAATTTTTTATTACTTCTGATAAAATTGTATGTTTCAAATATGACTCGATGAGGATGCAAATGCACAGACACACTTATCGGCATTCGGTGTGTAGGCAGGCACAGATTAAAGTATGAGTTAAGTCATTTTAGATCAGGTTTTTCCGCACGGCACGGTTGTTCAGAAAAATTCACGATTTTGTAGAAAAGAGATCATACCCGTGCTTTCATTCATTGTTGTTTGTAAGACAAGAGTTTGTTGTTCTAACTCGCCATACGTAGTTAGTACATGTGAACTCTTTTAGGTATATATATATAAATATATATATATTTTGTTTGTTTGTTTGTTATTATTTCATGCTATAACTGGTGGTCTTTTTTTTTTTTTTTTTTTTTTTAGAAATTCTTGCACCATACTGATAGTTACGTAGAACTTTACTGAGTGTTCTATTAAAAAAAATCATATATATTTATATATACATATAATATAATTAAGGTATAAAATTTAACAGAACTACGCGACTGAAACCGCGGTATGTTACTAGTGTGCGTGTGTGTAACTGCGGACGACGTCACCGACCCGGTGTGCGACAGAGACGCAAGACGAGCGCGTTTCGCCGTCTCATCGCCTGTGTATAATATTCCACCGTGCCTTACTATTGGACGAGGGGCCTCGCGATTACTGCCCGTGTTCGAAGCTGTAACGCGCGTCCGATATCATACTTTATCGATTGCGGGTGTAGCGGTGTTTTTATACGCTGAGTAACAGCCGACTCGTTCGTACGTTCAAAGTGATATTTACTCTCTCAATCAACGATGCCGCCCAAGACTAGCGGAAAGGCCGCCAAGAAATCTGGCAAGGCCCAGAAGAACATCTCCAAGACCGACAAGAAAAAGAAGAAGCACAAGAGGAAGGAGAGCTACGCCATCTACATCTACAAGGTGCTGAAACAGGTCCACCCCGACACCGGTATCTCGAGCAAGGCCATGTCGATCATGAACTCGTTCGTGAACGACATCTTCGAGCGTATCGCCGCCGAGGCGTCCCGCCTGGCGCACTACAACAAGCGCAGCACGATCACCTCGAGGGAGGTGCAGACCTCGGTGCGCCTGCTGCTGCCTGGCGAGCTCGCCAAGCACGCCGTCAGCGAGGGGACCAAGGCCGTCACCAAGTACACCAGCTCGAAGTGAGGAGCTACAGTTGTAGAGCTCTCTCGCACTCACGACGCGAGCGAGAACGACAACACAAAACGGCCCTTTTCAGGGCCACAATATATTTCCTACATGATGTGCTTCGCACACTTTACGACATGTATGTTTCAACTGTAATGAGCGACATAAGACACACGATTGTTTAAATGCTTCATTCAATATCGTATATTTCTTCCACTCGTCTCGTCTGTTGTAATTGTGATGTGAGTGGACTCACAACCCTACTTTCCTACCTTTAGAGTTAGTTAACAATGTTTGGTTCGTTCATTACGTGCGTTGCGAAGTTGCGATAAATAAACAAATGGCCAGAAGTTATATCAATTAATACAAATACCTACCTACAAAAAAAAAAAAAATATATTCGGCCGGAATCTGCGGTGTGTATGTCCACTTCATCAAAGATAATTATTGAAAAAAGAGAGAGAGAGAGAGAAAAAAAAAAAAAAAAAAGAAATCTGGTCCATGCGACTACTTGTGAAACGTAGATTTGATTCGTTATCATTGTGATTTGTTATTATTTAATCGTAAGCAGAGTGAGAATTTTAATACCTAGGTACTGCACACTAACTAACTAACTACCACATACCGTTGTTGCGCGGCATCATCAGACGCGGAGCGGCGCGGCGCGGCCGCGGCGAGCGGTGGTGCGGCGGCTCACCCCGCCTCCCCCCTCCACCCCGCCGAATGTCTCCGACTGAATGGCTGCCGCACGCCTGCCGGCCGCTTTCCTATAAATAAAGCGCGAGTGACGATTGGGGTTTCAAACATTCGTGCATAGTACGTCGGCGCTAGCAGCGCTCGTCCGTATCATACTCTCTTTCGTTCGTGTCCAGTCCACAGTTGAAATTACGTAGTGTGCTAACAATGGCCCGTACCAAGCAGACAGCCCGTAAATCGACCGGCGGTAAGGCGCCGAGGAAGCAGCTCGCCACCAAGGCCGCTCGCAAGAGCGCGCCCGCCACCGGAGGCGTGAAGAAGCCCCATCGCTACAGGCCCGGCACGGTCGCTCTCCGCGAGATCCGTCGCTACCAGAAGAGCACGGAGCTCCTGATCCGCAAGCTGCCGTTCCAGCGTCTCGTCCGCGAGATCGCTCAGGACTTCAAAACCGATCTGCGGTTCCAGAGCTCCGCCGTGATGGCACTCCAGGAGGCGAGCGAGGCTTACCTCGTCGGCCTCTTCGAGGACACCAACCTGTGCGCCATCCACGCCAAGCGCGTCACCATCATGCCCAAGGACATCCAGCTCGCGCGCAGGATCCGCGGTGAGCGCGCCTAAATAATAAGGCCGCCACCCGCCGTCGTAGCACGCGCGAACGTACGCGGTTCTTTCGCATCAAAAAGGCCCTTTTCAGGGCCACATAACTTTCATGATATTAAAACGCAAATGTTTCATTATGCAAAGTATACACGCAGCACATCATTGGGGCACACAAAGCTTTACAACACCAACTATTGAACCTGTTGCCTGCCACGGGTAATATTTAAGTTTGATACAAACAAGCTAAAAACAAAAAATTAAACATACTGTGTGTGTGTTGTGCGCCAATTCACGCATGTATGTACTGAACGAGTGTGAACTGAACTATTATAGATCGTGGTAGGACTCTTTGAAGAGTCCGCCTGGGGAAGTACCACATCTTTGCCAGTTATTTATTGTACCGTACCGCCAAGCAGTTATGTATAAACGACACACTACTCTTCCGATTTGAAGGGCAATGTTTTCAGTTTTAATGTTAGTCAGCTCGAAGGAAACAAAAAAAAAATAATAATAAAAAAAAGTGATTTGAGTGGAGTGGAGAGTGAATGCTAGGTCATGATTTAGTTTCTACGTGTTCCAATAGTTGCGTGACACTGTGATTTTATATGGGCAGGCGTGTTGCTTACCATCAGGCACAAACATGTCCTGCTCGTCTCGTAACTATTTACTTAAAAGAGAATATCTATTAAAAACAAAAATAATATGTAGGTACTAACTTTAAATATATATATATATATATATATTTAAAAAAAAGAGCAAAGCCGCGGCCCGCGCGTCGTCATAACCCCCTCTCCTCTCCCCGCCTCGTCGTCCCGCGCCCCCTATCGGGCACCGCACAAACCAGCGGCGGCCGATCCCCTATAAATAAAGAACGAGGGAGGCGAGCCACAGTCTCACTCAACTGACGGTGCCGTACGTGTCGTTCGTTCAGTGAAGTTTCTTCGTTCAATCCTCAACCTCAATCCTCAGTCGGCAAGATGACCGGTCGCGGCAAGGGAGGAAAGGGTCTGGGAAAAGGAGGCGCCAAGCGTCACAGGAAAGTGCTTCGCGATAACATCCAGGGTATCACGAAGCCGGCTATCCGTCGTCTGGCGCGCAGGGGCGGCGTGAAACGTATCTCCGGTCTGATCTACGAGGAGACCCGTGGCGTACTGAAGGTGTTCCTCGAGAACGTGATCCGCGACGCGGTCACCTACACCGAGCACGCGAAGAGAAAGACCGTCACCGCCATGGACGTTGTCTACGCTCTGAAGCGCCAGGGCCGCACGCTCTACGGTTTCGGAGGCTAAGGCTCTACCGGTACCAGAGCTGCTTTCGCCCGCCGCTCGACCTGCGCGCCACACGCGTGGTTTCAAAAAGGCCCTTTTCAGGGCCGCACAAGTTTCTATGTTGCGCACTAGTTGTGTGTGTAAAACATTATGTTTCACGTTGACGATTGATACTCATCGTACACGCACATATTTTCGCACACGCATACCATAAATGCACGATTCGGATGCAGGGAGATACTAGACAATACCTCCTTCGTGTTGTACCCACGCATAGTTACATATAGTAGAGTAGAGCGAGAGTAACGAAAACGAATGCAATCGTACGTAGATCTTTACCATATAACCCCACAATAGGTAGCAGTTGTAGGAATGAGGCCAAAAATTGTTTTTTTTTTTTTTTTTGGCCTCATTGACACAGACTCTTTATGGCACAGACAAATTCCTGCCTCGCAATAAGAAACGATATTTGATTATTATGAATAAGTGTGAATAAAGGTGATGCTTCTCATCTCTATGTCTTCGCACCGCACGTGTTTGTTTCATATTTATGTGTTGTTTTTCATTATTAATATATATATAGGTATATGTTTTTATATATATATGTGTATAAATATACGATGACGAGAGCAATAAATAGTAAAATGTACTCTTACGGAAATCGTTCCGCGCGCGCGCTTGATACCTTACGTTGCGTTAGTTGCGCAGAGAATTCATTGATTTGTTATAAAACAAAATGTATCATCGAAGAGGGTGATACAGATTAAGATTTGTCGCTTTCTCGATGGGTGTAATTATTTTACATCCCAGAGTTTCGAACGACGTCCAGCTTTTCGACGGACGTACGGCATAGCGATGTTCAGTTAGGAATGAAACTGGTGCTTGCTGTTTTACGAACGACAAAATATAGCTCGTTTTTTACAGTTCAAACGCGAAAAATAACACTGTTGTTGTGGCACACAATGAAAACGATATCTTTGTCGTTTACCTACCGCGTGATATTGTCGAAATATGTCGATTTTATAGAGAAAATTCAATTTTAAACATGACTCTAGCTACTCGGCGACGCGAACGGCCTGAATAAATCCGTTTACCGTTTCACCGGAGCGTATAAAGGATGCCGGAGCGTAATCAACGTGTAGCCACGTTCAAAATGTATAGATAGAAGAGATACAACGCCTTAGTCCAGTATGAAAATCGTGAAAAAAGGTTAATTAATGAGACCGATGTTAGTGAAAAGTCACGAGTGTTGTTACGAGAATTCGTCTCTTGACTGCGGTGCTCTCTGTAAGGTAAAGATACCCAACCATACACCCCGGATTTCTATAATTTTAAACCGACTATTAACTAAAAGAGCTAGCTCTTCTTTCTCGCGTGTTCGTGACTATAATAAATAAATAAATTAACAACGATGGCAGACACCGCAGTAGCAGCCGAGACCCCCGCGCCCGCGACTCCCGCGAAGAAGCCGAAGGCGTCCGCCGCCGCTGCCGGCGGCGCCAAGAAACCGAAGGCGAAGCCGACGCACCCGAAGACCTCCGAGATGGTGAACAGCGCCATCAAGGAGCTGAAGGAGCGCAGCGGCTCCTCGCTGAAGGCGATCAAGAAGTACATCGCCGCCCAGTACAAGGTCGACGCCGAGAAGCTCGCACCTTTCATCAGGAAGTACCTGAAGAGCGCCGTCGAGTCGGGCGCGCTCATCCAGACAAAGGGCAAGGGTGCATCGGGCAGCTTCAAGCTCGAGTCAAAGTCTTCTTCGACGAAGAAACCCGCCGCGCCCGCCGCGAAAACGGCCGCCAAGAAGAAGAGTCGTCGGCCGGCGGCAAGGCGAAGAAGGCCGCCGCTTCGGCCGCGGCGCCCGCCTCCGGCAGGGGGAGGAAGCCCGCCGCCGCGTCGGCAGCCTCGCCGGCCAAGTCGAAGGCAGCCGCCACCTCGGCGACGAGAGACAAGAAGGCCGCCGCCGCCAAGAAGAAGCCCGCGGCCGCGAAGAAGGCCGCCGCGCCCGCAAAGGGCAAGGCCGCCGCCGCCCCGAAGGCGAAGAAGACCGCCAAGCCGCCGACGAAGAAGCCGAAGGCGCCCAAACCCAAGAGGGCGGCCGCCACCCCGACCAAGAAGGCCGCCGCCAAGAAGGCGTCCGCCGCGAAGAAGTAAGGGGATGCTTCTCGCTCGCGTGTATATGCGCGCAGTGTTGCAGCGTGTGTGGCGCCCTCCCCGTGTTCGCTGCTTGCCGTGCTGTCGTCCGTCTGTCTGTCCGTACGGCGGCAGGCACGCACGACCGAAACGCGGGAGGCGCGAGACCTCTCACCTCGCACAAACAAAAGCCCTTTTCAGGGCTAACATATTATTCCGATACACGCGACGTTTGCTCGCCACAACATTATGTTTCTCTCGTAACGAACGAACAGGCACACGCAGTGGTAGACAGTACTACACTAGTAGTAGCGGTAGCAAGCAGCAGCAAGCAGCAGCGGCAGCAGCAAGCAGCATGCATGCAGCTGCAGCGCCACACGTAGTGAGTAGGTAGCGCACGCAGAGTAGTACGCAACACAACACACGACGTGCAGTCTGCTTGTAGTACGTTTGTTGCTCGAAAACGAAACAATACTACAATATTGTCTGTTACTCTCGTCGCCGTCGGCAGGCAGGCACACGTAGACGATAGACGTAGATAGAGGTCCTTCCTTCCTGCTTGCTGGCTGGCTGGCTGCTCGCCATCCTCCGATCCCGTTCCCGACTCCCGACTCCGACTCCGACATTTATAATAATATACGTGATTTTAGCACACTTATATTTATACAAAAACCAAACCAATTTGACCGCGCCAATCACAGCGCTCTATTTGGACCCGACCAATTGCTCCAATCACAACGCATAATTAATAACCAATGAGAGAGCTGCTTTTACTATATCTATCACCCTCTTACTGATCTCTGGTTGGATAATAATACCTGACCTTTGATTGGAGCACGTAATATTGTATTTTGAAGTTAGGAACTAAATTCTGCCGTAAGGATCCCGTAGTTGCCTTGATTTTAAAACTATTATTATGTGAATAATTATTGTATAAACAATATTTAATCTGAAATCGTGTTCCTGTTCTTGTTATCGCTACTCAAATTATGAAATGCCTACTAGTCACTCGTGTTGCTGAAGCGAACATCAGATAGCATCGTATATTTTACAGTTCACAGACTACGATTCTGTGTGTTCCTAGCTTTCCTTCAGATTAGGATACAGATCCAAATCTCAACTTTCTCTTCAGATAGCCCGAGCGAGGTTCGTCTTCGCTAGTCGTCAAAAAGAGACTGAGTACTCGTTGAGCAAGTACCTATATGCGTTAAAACTAGTGTGGACAGAGTGCGTACTGTACGCACTCTGTCCACTTCGGTATGTATGTATGTATGAGTTAGATAGCTAGGTAGCTCTCTCATTTAGTTCGATTTTTCTTACAGGTTAGATTCGTAAGTATGATAGAATGTCAGGTTAGGTTATTTTGGGTCCTGAGCCTCCGGCGCTAACTCAATAGTCAGATAGGCAGTAGGGGCCTCCAGGCCAGCAGCCATAAGTCAGTTAGAAGAAAAAAACAAAAAAACTCTGTTCACACTAGTATAGTACGCGAATGCGAAAGTTATTATTGTTCTATTTAGTGAAAAAAAAAATGAACAAGTGGTTGAAAATTTTAATAAATTATTAATAATAGTACGTGTATATATCGATATATCGAGCAAGTCACACATAAAGTCTACTTACTTTATTCCCGGTAAAGCCGCCGCCCTCGCAATAACATTTATTTTTTTCAATCTTTTATGGAAAATAAATTTCTGGACATCGCTATAGCTAAATTGTTTTAAACCTAATCCGAGAGGACGGGAGTCAGATCCTTCACCGAAACTTGCTGGCCGCTTTGCCCTCCGGCGACTGCCTGAACCGACTCCCGCGCTAGTCGTCGAACACGACTGAATACTCGTTGATATAGTACGCTTATCACGCTACGTTTTGACGCTCGTTTCATGATCACTCGTATTATTTACACTATCAGGCGTGATTGAACTACATTACATTTAACTGATGGCGCAAGTCAAAAACTCGATAAAATTTTACGTGAAACGTCAGAAATGTAAAAATAGACGATGTTAGTCTATAAATGCGAAACAATAAATAAACATATTATGCGATGTGTATTCTAAGATTTATGAAATAAATTCATATAAATACATATTTTTCCACAACATTAACACATTCCTCATGTTAATAAAGCGGTTAGCCCTAGACTGCACCTAGTTAGATTAAGATTATCTACTTGTTTTCGCCCTCCAACTGGCACTTTGACCGGAGATTGAATTCATCTTATGGGCAAGCGAGTCGCATCTTAGAGACCTTATATTATAATCTGTAGTATACATACATATATGTTAGAACAAATAGCAATCCTATTCAGTATAAAAAGTTAAAAACCATATAGATATGTATACGTAATACTTACATAGAAATTTAATACAAAGATATTTGTTAGCTCTCGAAGTCTTGCGGAAGCACGTACTTTTGGACGCTGTCTGACACACAGAACGCCAGTAGTAAGATGCTAGCAACGCATGATACTCATCATTCTGAACATTATTTTCTATAAAGTCCAACTAAGATGATGAAAGTGATCAGCAAATACCAGAAAACAAAGAAAGTGTCATGATTTCAGAATTTGCGATTCTGTAATTAATCATATACTAACCGCACCCGCGTCGTTTCACCCTATATAAATAGGTATGATGTTTCCGATCCCGTTATTTTTCGGGGATAAATGTATAATTGTATATTATATTGATATTAGCCACATGTTACTTCAGCCTATGTATAAAATCCTATATTTCAGTAGTTTTTGCGAAAAATTTACAAACATCCATACATATACATATAAACTTCCACATATGCTACAAATGCTTTACTGATCTCATATACACAGAAAGAGCGACAACGAAACCCATCTGATGGTAAGTGGTAACCCGCCGTTTATATAAAACAGCAACACTAAAGATATTAATACTTCACTAACCCTCAGAGGTGAATACGTGATAGATACGTATTCCTAAATAAACATACCTATTCCTAATGATGAGTAAAACGCATCTTTTTCAACTTAATACAGGCGTTCTGCATAACAATATAAATATAGATTAGGAAAACGAGAAACTCCAGTAACAGAATAGGTTTCTTCTGGGTACATCGAAGATCGCACCGGCGCTAAACATCATGCGAGTGGCGGTCAATCCATCGAAAAATACCGCCCAAAACGATTGAACACAATGAAGCCAACAGATACGAAGAGTTACGTTTTCCTGCCGTTCATTCCATGATTAAAACAAATTAAACCAACACGTTACGAGTAATTTAATCACTTTTAACAATACATAATTACGTAGATACAAAAATATTTATACAACAATAACTTCATCTGTTTTAATTTCATTATATAATTAAACAATACATAATATATTTTATTATAGTATTTTATCTCTACCTTTTAATATTTTTATCTTTGTGTTTATAAATATTTAAATAAAAACTTGCATAATGAGATTATTGAACACAAATAAACAAGTAAATAAATTACTGCCCAATATATCATATACTTTAATTTTGTATTAGCTAAAATTAAACAAGTAATTGCTACCGACGACCTGACTTAGTAATGTATGTATGAAAAGATAACTTTACTCCACCACGGGTCTCAGTCAAGGTGTTTCTTCACATCAGTAGTCATTGTCTGAATTCAGAAGACTGTGTCTGGATTGGTCTTAGTTTTGAACTGTGTCTCCAGAAAGATGTCTAAGGATATAGTCTTAATAATAATCACAATAAATGTTTTGTCTCTTGTCAATATTGCCCATGGCAGTCAAAATACATTCATACTGTCAAAATACATTCTGTACAAAAACATATTTCCCCAGTTGAAAAGTGTCCATTTCAAAAGGAATTACAGACTAAAACATAACTATAATGATGGCTGATGGTTAATTTATGATGCTGCTATTGACTAATTATTACTTAACATATTATGTGATTCTCGACATTGTTGTCCTGTATGACTTCGGATTTTTAGTATTTTGGTGGTAATATCACGTTGTAACTGTTAATTTATTATCACTATTACTATTATCACTACCTCAGTTTAAAGTCAACTGTTTTTGAATAACTAAGATAGTATTGAATTTGACTGACATTTCTAAATATGCACTGCATATATCGACAGTCAATAGAATAAATGAATTTGATTTGGTTTTCACCTTTTATCTCTGGATTACAAATGCAGTGCAGTGTTTTTATGGACAGGCATTACCTCAATCTTGCTTGATCCATGACTTTATTTTTAAATGAAGACATAAAACAACACTGATATATATCAAATGCCTTTGATCCATACATGGCAGAAGTTAAAATGAAATATCTATTCACTGGCTTATGTCAGAAAGGCTTTTTGTTAGAAATATTATAACTTATTTGAATTCCCATGACATCTCGTCTTGCACTAACAAGTAAATAAATTTTAAATTCATTAAGTTATATTACATAAAACTTATTTCCTCCTATCTATATATATATATATATATATATATATATATATACACGTTTATAATGCAATATCATAATTAGATCCAACCACATTCCGTCAACCAGTTAATTTAGAAAAATTTGGACAATGAACATTTATCATATTGCATTTTAACTTCTAAAAATACATTTATAGACTGGTTTGTTTACTCTCCACGCTTATTTAAATGCACTTGCTGTTTGATTTCCGTTTTAGACTATATGTCCGCTTGGCCGTTCCAGAATAGTAAATTAAGTTTTCTTCGAGATTTTAAGAATATACATACATTCCCCACTCCCTTGGTCAGTCTCCAGAATGTACGTTCCTTCGCATGGACACTCCACAATGTACGTATAGTTCAGTTGGCCGTTTCAGAATGTACGTTTCATTCGTGCAGATGCTTTAAAATATACGTTAACTTCCCTGGGACATTTCGTTCACTTGAGTGCCCGTTTTGCCCGTTAGGGCGTTCCATATTCTACGTAATATTCGCTTAGATGACCCAGAAAGTACGCATCTTTCGCTAGGACGTTCTAGAATGTACGTTTTGTTTGCTTGGACGTTCCAGATTGAACGTAATCTTTCGCTTAGACGTTGCAAAATGTACGTTCCGTTTGCTTAGATACTTCAGAATGTTGAGTATCCAATATGTATACTCTGTTCGTTTCGGAATGTACGTTAAGTTAGCCTGGGACTTACTCATCCTAATATATTTTGGACGTGCTTGGATTATCTGGAATACACCCGTCCCAGAGTGTAAGTTGGGCTCGCTCATACTTTCCAGAACAAACGTTATTTACGCTTATAATTTATATGAAATTCACATTTCAATACGTTTGCTTCGCTTTGGATGAACCTTCTAGGATATACGTTCAGTTCGCTCTCATAGTCGTTTCAGAACATGGATTTCGTTGGTTGTTAATTGAATGTTCCAGAATATGTGTTTAAAAGAGCGGTTAACTTTTCAGAATTACTTGAGGTGTGTGTTTGTGGACTTATCGGTGCTCCAGCGGTGTGTTGGCAACGCTCGTTCGCTCGCTCGGCAACTCCGCTCGAAGCGCCCGCGCTCTGGACAGGTGCTCACCGATTTGGTCAGCAATTCCGCGAATAACCCTGGAATATTACGACGGTTACATGATAACAAATCAACTGTCTATCCTACAATTACTTCCCTGGATACTCTTTAAATGTCTACCCTCAGTCACTCCCTGACTACTCTCTCAACACGACGATCACCAGTTAAATCTTTCAATTGACGCCGCGTCGGAAATAAAGCAGCATTAATGTTGCACAATACGTCACCTGTATAGCAGATATACTGCTATTACGCATGTCGGTATTTCCGGTGACACGAATACACAAGATATCACCCATTCAAGCATGTAACGTCTCGCTCCGTTGCGTACCTACCTACAGTAGTATGACGCAACCCATCACCGTGTTATACGTCTAGAACGCATCAACCGTAATTACCCCAATTGACGTTGCCTGGTAACATGTCCATTTTGTCAGGACTATTGGCATTGGCAACAATTCCTAGAACTTTGCTATACAAAAGCATAAAATATAACACAAGCAAATACGAGGGTATCAAGGTATTTGAATACACTATAACAAATTTCAAATCCAAGATGGCCGCCACCGCAAAATGGCGAATTACATTAAATTTTTCACTACTACCTCAATATGGGTATCAAATGAAAGGGATTGACTAGTAGAATGTTGTACAGATTAAAAATCCGAAGTAGTCGGGGGTTAATCAAAATTAAAAAAAAATCCTTGACGTTTTTTCTTGTTTATCTGACATTGTGTAGCTAACATTTCCCCAGTTAGACAAATTCAAAAGTGTGCCCAAAATAGAGGTATGTCACTTGTTAATAATAAAGTTGATTGTTAATCCTAACGTTATAAAAGTTAGAAGTTAGTTAAAGTTTATAGACAAAACATGTACCTAAACGACTGAATTTAGACTACCACAATCTATATAGGTTCCAAATATCAACAGATCAGTCTCATAACTTTTAAATGTCTACCTAATAGGAATAAAGTACAGACTACCATAACATTGCAGTCAGCTAGAGACAGAGAGCCGTCGGTGCCCCTTGAGCGCGCCGCTGCTACAGCTACCTCCTGGAAAACGCGAGGGTTCACATATTACTAAATATTTAAACTCATTTTTGCTTGCGGTTTAGTTCGATTAGATAAAGCAAACTTTGAAATGGACTATTGCCACAGGGACTCTGCATGGTTTCGAGTAGTAGAAACCTATTTAATGATTCAGTCTAAATGTACATAATAAATAACCCATCTCAGTTCCATTAAGTCCAACCAACTTGTTTGACTGTTTGAGCCACTCACAGCCTTAAAAAGACGAATAGAAAAATTAATCACACTCGGAAATAAAATGTGGCGTTCTAATGGAGAAATAATTAAAAGAATGGGTTTTGTTTGTTCTGTACACACATACACATGCTTATATCAGAATTGAAATACAGATTAGCTGTGACACGAAGATTCATCAGCCACATCATAGTATTCATAAAAAAATCAGCCTGGTAAAAGACGGAGCGAAATAAACGTTTCTAACAATAGTATTTACCCTTTTGCTACGAGACACTACAAGCAAAATTGGCGTTTTGAGCTAGAGACAACGTTTTAAACAGAATATGTTTCATGATCTTAAGGTTGGCACCAATGTTAAATTGTTTAAAGCACATACCTTGAACGCCGCTACCAGAAGATCTCCATACATCTGTCTCAGCAAGGGTCTATAACCACACTTCACACACTCACTACAACACATTTCAGTTTTACAGTCTGTAACTTTACACACATGCACTACTAATACAGAATAACCATATCACCTTACTCACTTTCAGCAGTAACAACTACCCAAAGAATTATTTTGCCAAATACTAGATTATCACTAATCGTCACTTTTATTTAAAACGGACCTCTGGCATGCGGCTTCGACGGCCTCTAACTCTACTACGAACCGGACTTTGTGCTAGCGGCGATGACACATGACGCGGAAAATGTTTGTATAAACAAATGAACGTACTCGAGTACCAAATTCGACCTAAGACTCATTACACTAGATGCAGAGTCCACTAGCAGCGCGCTCGGCCAATCACAGCTGTCAGGTGCGTCACGCACTTCAGTCGCTTCGCTCTTCAGTCTCGGCGTCCGCCATTTTGCAGCGGCGGCCACCTTGGACTGATTTTCATCAAATATCCAAGAACACTCCCAACTAATTCATCCGTTCGGGAGCTACGATGACACATACATGCACACAGAGAGACACGTCTACCTTAAAACACCCCGTCGTTTTTCCGTTCGGGTATCAAATATTGATAAACATTCCTCATATTAACGCTGCGTAGTCCGAAACCAAGGAAATAGTACCTAATACACGTAGGTACCATATAGGTACGATCCAACAAAATTTCAGAATACGGCGCTGAATCGAGATACAAATACGCGAGGTTAGGTAAAGCAACTTTCACTAGGGAACATTTTTGTATCAGCGTTCAAAAGAAAACACCCGACTTTCAAATGCTTACTAATAGGAATAAAGTTTAGTATAGATTACCGTAAGTACTACAACGGTACCGTTGTACCGTTGTGATCAGCTAGTAGAGGCAGAGGGTTCCCCTGGGACGCGTCGCTCCCACAGCTAGCTCCTGGAAAACGCGAGGGTTTACATTTTACCCACACAGGTTAATAAAGCAACTTAAAACTCCAAATGAACACCATCAGGCTAAACGGGACACATACAAATTACATTTCATTAACTGAAATTAAAACACTGATTTATTAACCCCCGACCAAAAAAAGGGGTGTTATAAGTTTGACGTCGATGTCTGTCTGTCTGTGTGTCTGTCTGTGGCACCGTAGAGCTCAAACGGATGGGCAGATTTCGATGCGGTTTTTTTATTTGAATGTTAATTACCGTGCGGATGTTCTTAGCTATGTTTGGCAAATATCGATTCAAGATGGCCGCCTCCCCAAAATGGCGGATAAAATATTTCTTCCCAACCTACCTCAATATGGGTTTCAAATGAAAGGGCTTGACTAGTAGAATACTATACAGTATAACAAATTTCAAATCCAAGATGGCCGCCACCACAAAATGGCGAATTACATTATTTTTTTGACTACTACCTCAACATGGGCATCAAATGAAAGGGCTGGACTAGTAGAATGTTGTACAAATTACAAATCCGAGGTAGTCGGGGGTTATACAAAATTTTTAATTTTGTTCTTTTTGAAGATTTATCTGATGCATAACAAAAATAAACTCTATGATTCAGAACGAACTCAACGATTGAGAAAATTTCAGGGCAAAGAATTAGACTGTGTTATTCCGCTATGCAAATATACACCCAGAAAACTTTTTTTTTTAAATAGGACCAACACCACTTCCGAAAAAAAAACTACAAAGTACGGACTTGCGCACGAAGAGTTCCGTACATTTATATGAACGGCAAATAAATCATGTCTGTTCTATGAGAACTCTATAATAATGTAACGCTTTATTTTTACAGTTAATAATACCCAGTGACGCCTAAATAAAAAAATGTATGCACATACCACGAACGCCTCCACACAGCTATCAGCAAGCTACTATCACCACACAAGCAACACACTCACTACAAGAACAAAATTAAAAATTTTGATTAACCCCCGACTATCTTAGATTTGTTATCTGTACAACATTCTACTAGTCAAGCCCTTTCATTTGATACCCATATTAGGGGAATTGTGAAAAAGGAAATGTAATTCGCCATTTTGTGGTAGCGGCCATCTTGGATTTGAAATTTGTCATAGTGCAAAGTATTCTACTAATCAAGCCCTTTCATTTGATACCCATATTGAGGTAGTAGTGAAAAATATTATATAATTCGCCATTTTGTGGTGGCGGCCATCTTGAATTTGAAATTTGTTATAGCGTTTAGTACTCTACTAGTCAAGCCCTTTCATTTGATACCCATATTGAGGTAGGTTGTGAAGAAATATTTTGTCCGCCATTTTGTGGAGGCGGCCATTTTGAATCGATATTAACCAAACATAGCTAAGAACACCCGCACGGATATTAACTTTCAAATAAAAAAAACCGCATCGAAATCGGCCCATCCGTTTGAGCTCTACGGTGCCACAGACAGACACACACACACACAGACAGACAGACAGACAGACAGACAGACAGACAGACAGACAGACAGACAGACAGACAGACAGACAGACAGACAGACAGACAGACAGACAGACCGACAGACAGACAGACAGACAGACAGACAGACATCGACGTCAAACTTATAACACCCCTTTTTTTTGTCGGGGGTTAAAAATACATTTCAGTATTACAGTCACTTCACACATTCACTAAGGAGTAACCAAATCACCAGCATTTTTTTAATAGCATTTTCAGCATTTACTCTAAGTAAACTAATTACTAAAGGCTAAGTGCTACACTATGATAACTAAGTTAAAGACGGACCACAGGCAGTCGGCCTTCCATTGTATCTAGCTCTACCACGAACCGGACTTTTGGTCAGCGCAAAAGGCGCTAAATGTTGTATAAACAAATGAACGTACTCAAGTACCTAGCTCGACCTAACACTCATTACACTAGATGCCGAGTCCACTAGCAGCGCGCTCGGCCAATCACAGCGCAGCTCGCAGGTGCGTGACGCACTTCAGTCGTTTCGCTCTTCAGTGTTGGAGTCTACGGCGTCCGCCATTTTGCAGCGGCAGCCACATTGGGCGGATTATCATCAAACATAGATAAGAACAGTCTCGACTGATTCTCCATTCAAACATTATCATCCGTTCGGGACCTACGATGCTACAAACATACACAACGCAGAGACCGACTCGTCGTTCTAATTACACTCCGTCGTTTCTGCGTCGGGTGTTAGTTAAATACTGGTTAACATTCCTCACATAACACTAAGTACATGCCATGTAGGTACCATCTAATACAATTAATTACCTTTAGGGTAAACCACAATTTAGAGAGTTATATGTATGAAACAACAAATTTCAAAAAGTTCGGAACAAAGACCTGTTTCTAGATACAAATACAGAATGTTACGTGCAACAACATTCACTACGGATCATTTCTGTATCAGCATTCAAAACAAAACATGCATACTAATTTATACTAATAGGAATAAAGTATAGATTACCGTAACAGTGTAGTCAGCTGGAGACAGAGAGCCGTCTGGTGCCCTGGAACGCGCCGCTTCCGCAACTAGCTACTGGAAAATGCGAGGGTTTACATTTTACCACAAGACAATACACATTTATCTATATATATAAAACTCAAAGGTGACTGACTGACTGACTGACTGACATAGTGATCTATCAACGCACAGCCCAAACCACTGGAGCGATCGGGCTGAAATTTGGCACACAAGTAGATGTTATAACGTAGGCATCCGCTAAGAAAGGATTTTGATAAATTCTACCCCCAAGGGGGTGAAATAGGGGGTGAATGATTGTATGAAACTTTTTATTCCTTGGGCATATTTGCAGGAAAATTCATATAAATTGAGTTTGGCTAAAATCATGAGGTACGTATTACAGCGTTTATCGATATTCAACCCTCAAAGGGGTGAAATAAGGGGTGAAAGTTTGTATAGAAACGTTTTATTCCTTGGACATATTTGCATGAAATTTCATATAAATTGAGTTTGGCTAAAATCATGAGGTATGTATTACAGGGTTTATCGAAATTCAACCCTCAAAGGGGTGAAATAAGGGATGAAAGGTTTTTTCAAAATTCAACCTCTAAAGTGGTACAATAGGGAATGAAAATTTTAAATTAACGCATAAAACAAACCTTTAGAATATATACTTAAAATGTCACACACGCATTTTTTTGTGATTTAGACATCCACTAAGTAAGGTTTTCTAAAAAATTCAACCCCTAAAGGGATGTTGTAGGGGATGAAAATGTGTATGAAACGTTTTATTCCTTGGACATATTTGCATAAAATGTATGAATTCAGTTCAGCCAGCATCACGAGGTACATATTACAACATTTATCAAAATTCCTCAAAGGGGTGACATAAGGGATGATAGTTTAGATGATACTTTTTATTTCTTGGACATATTTGCATCAAATTTTGTAGATATTTTGTACGGCTAAAATAATGAGTTATGTACATTTAGTTCCAAAATTTAACCCATAAGAGGGTAATATGACATTCTTAAATTGTCACTCACGTACTCTTTTTATGACGTAGACATATTCACTAAGGATGGATTTCTCAAAATTCAAATCCTAAAGAAAATAGAGGATGAAAGTGTGTATGAAACTTTTTATTCCTTAGACATATTTGAATGAAATTTCGAATAAATTGAGTACAGCTAATATGTATGTATTTTTTTTTCAAAACACAGCGTCTAATGTAGTAAAATAAGGGAAGAAAGTTTGTGTGAACATTTTTATTAGTTTTTCTAAATTTAATTCCGAAGAAAGTATAATAGGGGATGAAAATATTATATTAACGCACAGGACTTACTTATTTATTTTATGAAGCAAGCAAGAAAGAAGCATATTTTTCAAATTCATTCTACGTAATAATGGATAAAATTTTGTACGAATTTTTTAACCCTTGGACATGTTCTAAAGACTATAACGAAGAGCTTTGACGGGCTACTTTTGTTATAATAACGTCTAGGCTGTGAAAGGCGCTCACAGACTAAGTAGAGAGATACTCTAAGGCGTTACCTGAATGGATTTTTCATGATGATTACAACGCTGTGTATCCAAATTGAGACTGAATCGGTTTCTTCTAGGATAGCAAGCTCTACCGCAGACCGCATCATCACTTAAATTCAGGCGACATTGCGGTCAAGAGTAAACCTACAGCAGTTAAAACATTTATTTGCATGTAAATTATATTAATTAAGTTTTCTAAAATTCAACCCCTGAGATGGTAAAATAGGGAATTAAAAATACATATTAACGCATAAGCTACCCTTAGGTCTATTATAGACGCATTATTTATGTTATTATTTGACGCTCACGCTATCCAAGTAGGAATCTAAAATAAAAAACTTACTGAACGCGAGCGAAGCCGCGGGTTATAGCTAGTATATATATATAGATACTTTAGAGCTCATATAAAATACCAAAAGGACACCATCAGGCTAAATAGTTCATTTAATAAAAGCACAAATTTGAGAAAATTAAACTCATGTAAAACAATAAACTTTGACCCACTTTGGACATTGGAATTAGGATTAGTTTTCGTCACTCGCTACACTGCAAGCAAGAAGGTAAGTAGAAACAAACACACACTGAAATCCTTCTAATTCAAACATAGATATATTTGCTTGCGATTTTGTTTGATTACAATAAGGGAAATTAAGAAAATAACTATTCGCATAAGATATCCTGCATGGTTCCGAGTAGTGGAATCTTATTTATTAACTAGCTGAACCCGCTACTTCGTTCGCGTAAGCAGATGTTACTGACTTATACATTAATTGGAAGTATCGTACGTCAAATATTTGGATAAGTAGTTATTGAAAAACCTTTGAGTTTAAGTGAATTTGTTTTTCCACATAAAAAATTATTTAATTTTATCATCTTTATTTTTCTTTTTTTAAACAAAATCAAACATACTTGGTTTCGTAGTATCGAACATAGCCCAAGTGTTAAGTTTGTAGGATTTTTATAGGATACATTATGAAAAGTCTGAAGCTAATGTGCATGATCTGATACCTACTTACCTATTTATTTTTATCCGCAAGCTGTTTTCTAGCTGTTGCCCGCGACTTCGCCGGCGTAAAATTTTGAACGAAGCCTGTGTGGAATCAAAATAATTAAAATTTTGAGTTTTAATGATATTCAAGCAAGTTGAACCCGTAAATCTAAGCCAAGTCCTAGTGAAATGTTAATGTATGAATTTAATTGTAGGTAACACAAAAAAAATCAAGAACGAAAGAATCCAATTTTTTTTTTTCTAACGGACCTATAGTAGCTGGCGGTGGGTGCCGCCTCTACTACCTACCGGACTTTGGGGTTAGCGCGGAAGCGCAGGACCCCCCTAAACCTAACTTAAAGAAATTTGGCATCATAATCCTTTTAGCAGCAAAAACTTATTAGTACAATTTAGAATACCAGTAACGCCACCTAATGATGAAAGAAAAAATACATACCACAATAGCAAAACATCGATTTAAATGGCCTTTAGTGCTTTTAGATTTAAACTAGCATTAGCGCCGTCTAATGAGAATATTATGTTGCTTGTTATTTTGATTGTGTAAGCAAATCATAATATAACCGCTACTCACTCATCCATATAAAGTCGGTGCCAGTCTAGTTAAAAAGCTAGTAGATAGATACTATGTACGAGGTAGTAAGTAGGCATAGGTATATCTATCTATACTTATTAGAGTTGGCTGGCACCGACTTCATATAGATGAGTGAGTAGCGGTTATATTAATTACCTATATTAAATTATTTTTCGCTTTTGAGTGCCTATTTGTGGTGTTGAAGTCGGTTTAATTTTTGTTAAAATAGTTTATTTTACCCTTTTAGTGCTAAACAAGTTTTCATTAATGCATTTACACGATTTCGTATTGACAGGATCGAATTTCATAACTTTGTGAAATCTACAAATATGTCACCCAGACGAATTAATCTTAAAATGAAAAACCGCATCGCAACCGGCCCATCCGTTTGAGCTCTACGGTCACTACGGTGCCACAGACAGACAGATATTTTTTGGTCGGGGTTAAAAAGTATAGCCTTGCTTTCGATTATATTGTCCAAACGAGGTGGGGTGTTCAATATGCAGCTCGAGATATAGATGATTCTAACTCGAAGGTCGATAGCGCGTGTTATTTTACTAGTGGCGCCATCTAGTTTGCTAGGGCTGTACTAATGGTTGGTAATCAATAAAGATGTAATCAAGTTTGTTGTATGCCAGCCCTCCTTAAATATTTATTTTGTTTTATTCTTAGTATTTGTTGTTACAGCGGCAATAGAAATATATAATCTGTGAAAATTTCCACTGTCTACCTATTACCATAACGGTACCTACAGACGGATGACGCAATCACTATGTCGTCGAGGTAAATTTTAGTTGTTTTTGTTCATATTTCGAAAACTACTACACCGATTTCGATAAAATTTATATGGGACCACCTCTGAACTATGATCTACCAAACAAAACAAGAACCATCGAAATTGATTGACAATTGGCGGCGCTATCGAGTAACATACATACAAAAAAAAAAAAAACATACAACCGAATAGAGAACCTCCTCCTTTTTGGAAGTCGGTTAAAAATACAAAAATCTACTTCAATGACAGGTAATTTAATTCTGTCATTCGACTAAATTTTATAAGAAGGTAGAACTATCTATGTCGTACAGATAAATCTAAGCTGATTTTAGTTTTTTGTTGATATTTCAAAAACTACCTCCCTGTTTTCGATATCTAAGATCACCTCTGAAGTATTTTCTACCAAACAAAAAAGGAATTATCAAAGTCAACTGACAATTAGCGGAGTTATCGCGTAAAATAATACCAAATAAAAAAACATGCAACCCGATGGAGAACATCCTCCTTGTTTGAAGTCGATTATAACCGAATGATGTTTGTTTTTCCACACAAAAATATATTTTTGACAATTATTTTGTCATCCAAGACGACGCGACGCGATCACGTGGGCACTTTCTAGAATCTGCAATCTAGATATTCTGTGGATCGTCTGTGATACACAGAATACTTAGAAGTTAGTATGTATCGAACGCGCCGCGCGTGTCGTTATTATTTAATGTTTGTGTAATTTCCGAACCACCAGACCGATAATGTTCAAATTTTGACGGGACAATATAAAAAATGTGTTCTTTCTAACAAAAAAAGAATTAATGAAATTAAACAAAGCACACATGAGTTACAACCAAATACACATTCTGACTTTCACCCCCCTCCCGCAAGAAAACCGATCAGAATTTGGGGATCAAAAGTAGCCTACAGCAATGTCCTTCGTATAAACTAAAATCATGCCAAGTTTCAGCTGAATTGAATCAGTAGTTTCGGCGTGATGCGTGATCCCTATACAGAAAGACAGACAGACATGAAAAAAAAAATGCAGTTTCGCTATCAGTATCGACTATGGAGTGCCCCAAAAAAAAATTTCAAAATATCTTCAATGTACAGAATTCGACCCGTTACAGTTTTATTATAAGTATAGATTTAGGTATAACCCATTCTTCATGGATCAGGTTGAAAATTTCAATCTGATCCATGAAGTCGTTCCAGCTTCTTGGAACAGCAAATATCTAAACCATTCACTTTTAAATAGATGGATAGAAAAACTAATACCTAATAAACTAAAAACCTATGACTGCCAATTTTTTATTCTGATTCCCACAATACGCTCAAATTGAAATTGGTTGACTTAAATGGCTTGACTTGAAATGTAATTACTGAAGCGCACAAAAGTGTTTGTGACATATATCTTGAATGTTTCAGGATTTCTCTACGAATATGTAAGTATTATACATTTCCTTTTGAATCACTCTATCTATTGCTAAAAACTGCGTTAAAATCCTTTATGTTTAAAGACCTTCTAAGCGAAAAAACAGCAGTAGCGACTTCATTTTATATTACGAGTACCTGCGTGAAGATTGTACAACATCTTTAATTTCATTAAAAAATCAGGATAGTAAGCAGCATTTTACTCCAAATATACTCGTATATGTAAAAAAATATAATGTGGGAACTCATGCACACCACATAGTGTGCACGAGTTACGACAACATCAATAATTCCAAATTCTAATATTATGGAGTTGATACAAAGCATGAAAAAAATTTTTTTTAATCCGCTGGTTGGTTTCAAAGCCAAAAAATGTTATAAGCGCATACCTTGATCGCCTCTGCCACAAAATCGCCGTACACCTGCCCTCAGCAAGACACTATCACCGCACAACACACACTCACTATAACACATTTCAGTTAAGTAGTCCAATTTCATTCAGTAATTACAGTCAATCACTTTACACACATCCATTACTACGAGTAGTATCCGCATCACCTAACACACCATCAGCAATAACAATTACGCCAACTAATTCTTAAGGCAAATGGTAGATTATAACTCATCACTTCACTCAAAATCAGTTTTATTTGAGACGGACCTCTGGCGCGAACCGTACTTTGTGCACAAATGGCGCAGGACGCGGAAAATGTTTGTATAAACAAATGAATGTGCTCAAGTACCAAACTCGACCTAAGACTATCACACTAGATGCCGAGTCGATCAGCAGCGCGCTCGGCCAATCACAGCGCAGCCCGCAAGTGCTAGGCGTAGTGCACTTCTTAGTCATCGCTCTTCAGTCCCGGCGTCCACATCTCTCCCTCGCAGCCCCTTCTGTCTCTTTCTACGTCGTCATCATCGCCAAGCCTCCGTCTAGTCCCTCGTGGACAGGCTGGAAGTTGGTGGCGCTGACGGTGTACATACTGCGCAGCCAAATTCTTCGCAGCGCCGTAATTTCCTAACTTTATTTTATGGACGACTGAGACAGCACGAGCTCAAAAGTGCTGAAGTAAATTTTTAATTACGTATTTAAAATAAAATGAAACTACCTAATTTTTTTTAATTATTGAACAGTTACCACATATATTGATAAACTTATATTTATTTATACACAAATATATTTATTTTTAATTAGTATCTACATATTATTACTGAACTTTTTTAGTATTTAAATAATTTAAAATACCCCATATATGTATAGCGAAGGCCATCTTGGATTGGAATTTGTCATTGTGTATAGTATTTTGCTAGTCGAGCCTTTTCATTTGATGCCCATATTGAAGGAGTTGTGGAATAGAAATAAATTTGGCAGTGGCGGCTATCTTGGATTTTAAGTCATAGTGTATAGCAGCCTTTCCCAAAGTGGGCGATAACGCCCCCTTGTGAGCGCTGCAGGCCTAAACGGGGGCGGGCTGGCGGCGCGGCGGCGGGGCGTTGTGCTCAGGTCTCAAGTAAACTCTGGTATTATAGTTAGTCTTGTTCAGTTGAATGTTTAATTCCCGCTAATATAGCTTACAACAATTAATTAATTTAATTTGAAGTTATAAGTGTTATATGTATGTGAAAAAATGGGGCCGCTAAAAATAATTTATTCTCAAAGTGGGCAGCAGACAAAATAAGATTGGGAACCCCTTGGTGTATAGTATTTTTTATCAGTTAAATCCTTTGTATGACCTTGCTAAGACAAAGTTGTGAAAAAAGAGGTTATCTGCCATTTTGTGGCGGCGGCCATCTTGGATCAATCATCTATACTTATAATAAAACTGTAACGGGTCGAATTCTGTACATTGAAGATATTTTGAAAAAAAATTTTTTGGGGCACTCCATAGTCGATACTGATGGCGAAACTGCATTTTTTTTCTTTCATGTCTGTCTGTCTGTCTGTCTTTCTGTATAGGGATCACGCATCACGCCGAAACTACTGATTCAATTCAGCTGAAACTTGGCATGATTTTAGTTTATACTAAGGACATTGCTGTAGGCTACTTTTGATCCCCAAATTCTGATCAGTTTTCGTGCGGGAGGGGGTGAAAGTCAGAATGTATATTTGGTTGTAACTCATGTTTGCGTTGTTTAATTTCATTAATTCTTTTTTTGTTAGAAAGAACACATTTTTTATATTGTCCCGTCAAAATTTGAACAATATCGGTCTGTTGGTTCGGAAATTACACAAACATTAAATAATAACGACACGCGCGGCGCGTTCGGTACATACTAACTTCTAAGTATTCTGTGTGTCACAGACGATCCACAGAATATCTAGATTCTAGAAAGTGCCCACGTGATCGCGTCGCGTCGTCTTGGATGACAAAATAATTGTCAAAAATATATTTTGTGTGGAAAACAAACATCATTCGGTTATAATCGACTTCAAACAAGGAGGATGTTCTCAATCGGGTTGCATGTTTTTTTATTTGATTTTATTTTACGCGATAACTCCGCTAATTGTTAGTTGATTTTGATAATTCCTTTTTTGTTTGGTAGAAAATATTTCAGAGGTGATCTTAGATATCGAAAACAGGGAGGTAGTTTTTCAAATATCAACATGTACGACATAGTTATACCTTCTTATAAAATTTAGTCGAATGACAGAATTAAATTACCTGTCTTGTTGTTGCACATCTGGCTATTCACTTACCTAATGGTGAGCGAGTGTACTTCACTGAACAGAACTTTCGAGATAGAGTAGCGACGCCTCCAAAAACAACACTTACTGCATTTTTCCTACTCTGCGAAAACGATAACTTTGCAAAAACTCTGCTTTATGCTGAAGTGCCACGATATTATACGTGGAATGTATCTAGGAAGGAATGGAAACGCCGAGTACAAGGAACACCGGTCGAAAACAGGCCCGGCATAAAAGCTAGCGACGCATTGGGTCGAATTTACACTGTGCATGTCAGCAACTTTGAGTGTTACTGCTTACGTATGTTACTTAATCAGGTGCGTGGACCAACGTGTTTCCAGATGCTTAAGACTGTAGATGGACTAGAGCGAGTCACATTCAGGGAAACGTGTGAGGCCCTTGGGTTATTGGAAGATGACAACCACTGGGATGCGACTATGGCAGAGGCTGTTCTGTGCAGCTCAGCAGACAAAGTTAGAGAGTTGTTTGCAATTTTGGTGAGCACTTGCGGACTATCCAACCCTCTGCAACTCTGGGATAAATACAAGAGTGCTTTAGCAGAAGATCTTGTACATAGGTTAGATGGTGTACCCAGTGACTTAATAATTAATGAAACGTTGATACTAATTGAAAACAAAATGATTTCTATTTCTGGAAAACGTCTAGCTGATTTCGGTTTACCTACACCACAACGAAGCGGAGAATTGTCAAGCGACGTTATGCAAGAACTAAATTACGATACTGCAGTCTTAGAAACACAGATTAATGAGATGCTCCCACGTTTGCTTCCTGAGCAGCGCCAAGTCTGCGATACCATTCTCCGTAGTGTAGGTACTGGAATGGGGGGATTTTTCTTTCTTGACGCACCAGGGGGAACTGGAAAGACGTTTGTGCTGAATCTTTTATTGGCTCAACTTCGAAAAGACCGAAATATAGCACTGGCTGTAGCTTCTTCTGGCATTGCTGCAACATTGCTAAGCGGGGGACGAACTGCACATTCCGTTTTTAAATTACCACTTAATCTTGCAAGCGAAGACGCCCCCACATGTAATATCACCAAAAATAGTGCCCGCGGTCAACTGTTGCAGCAATGTAAGCTGATTGTATGGGACGAATGCACAATGTCGCACAAACACGCGGTAGAGGCCTTGAACCGTAGTTTGCAGGACATCCGCGGCAATCAAATATTGATGGGTGGTGTTGTTGTTTTACTCGCAGGCGATTTCAGACAAACTCTACCAGTCATTGAAAGGGGCACACCTGCAGATGAAATAAACGCATGTATAAAGTCATCTGTGTTGTGGTCAAGAATTAAGAATTTATATCTTACATGTAACGTGCGCGTCCAACTCTATAACGACCACGAATCAAGTGTATTCGCAAATAAATTATTGCAAATTGGAGAAGGTCGCCTAGAATCGGATAACAACGGAAAAATTTTATTTACTGAAGAGTTTTCCCATCCAGTGGCTACAGAAAATGATCTTATCAGCCACGTTTTTCCCAATTTGGAGACAAATATAAACAACGAAGAATGGTTGTGTGAGAGGGCTGTGTTGTCGCCAAAAAACGAGTTAGTTAATAAAATAAACAAAAAAATCTTAGATATGATCACGGGCGACTCAAAAGTGTACAAATCTATAGACACTGTAATGACCACTGATGAGAGTACTACTTACCCCATTGAATTTTTAAACTCTCTGGAACTAACAGGTGTGCCATCCCATAAGCTAGAGCTTAAAGTCGGCGTCCCAGTTCTCTTAATGCGAAACCTTGACGCACCGAGACTGTGCAACGGCACCAGACTTCGTATCACTGACTTAGGTAGAAACATTATAACAGCCACCATAATCACAGGTTCAGCGAAAGGAGAGAGCGTTTTAATTCCTCGCATACCCATTATACCAAATAATTTGCCGTTTCAATTTAAACGATTACAGTTTCCTTTAAAAATGGCTTTTACAATGACTATTAATAAATCCCAGGGCCAAACATTAAAAGTAGCAGGCATCAATTTGTGTACTCCATGCTTCTCACACGGTCAATTATATGTTGGTTGTTCTCGTGTCTCAAGCGCTCGAAACTTACACGTACTGGCGGAAAATAATAAATCCATAAATGTAGTGTACAGATCAGTATTAGAGTAAATTTTACTCCTGCTCCTGCTGCGGCAGAGTACTTTTGCTACTTTTACTCTAGAACTAAATTAACTAACGGCTATACTGTGGTTATTTGTCAAAACTACCACAAGTTATTTTTTATTGTCTTTTGATACTAAATTGATAATACAATATTTTTTCTGATTCCGTTTTAAATCTAAAAGTGTCATTAATAGTAAATCTTTAATAAATCTGAGATTAATAATCTCTAATTTAACGTCCCCCCAGCAGCTCTACCGTCAACAAACGTGATCGTGATCAGTACAGGATTTGCAGTCCTAACAACTTACGCTAAGCACATTTGAATCCTTTTATCCTACTAATATTACAACCGTGCTCGCGTTGCTACGGTGTCTATCGGAAATAGGTCGTACCAATTCAAAATTAGAAAAAATTTGGTTTCCTTTGATGAAAATGACGCAACCTCTAAAAAATAGATACATGCCATTACATAACAAAAGCTCTCAAAAAGCAATATTTTCCCCCGTTTTTGTTACATTTTTCATTCATGCTCCGTTCCTGTTGATAGTAGCGTAATGTAAAATAGCCTTCTTCGATAAATGAACTAACACATAAATTGAAACACAGATCCAAATATCGAAACTAAATACATAACATAACATAACATAACATAACATAACATACGCGGACGAAGTCGCGGGTAACAGCTAGTATATAACTAAAAACAGTCCCGACTTAATCACCTAACAACTCAAAACTAACAAAATCTTTCATCCGCTCAAGAGCTGCGATGCCACAGACAGACACGCGTTTCATAAAAAAATAATTGATAAATGCAATTTGTAAGTTCTAATCAAAAAATTAAAATATTAGACGTACCAATTATCTCCTCTTCACACATCTAATGGCAGCTGATTTCTTGCTGATGACCTCCGATCGGCTCCCATGCTGCCTTGTGTGTATCGGCTCCTCAGAAGTCTTGTATAATACCGAAAATAAAAAACATATGAATTGGACTTCTGTTTCTGACTGATTTGATGTTTCTTTATCACATTATGTTTGGTGTATGCAAGATACTGATCAACTCTATTCAAATCAATTAATGTAATAAAAGGTTGTACACAATGTACATAAATAAATATTAGTGGACATTTCACACAATACCACCTGACCCCAAAGCCCCAAACTAAGCAAAGCTTGTACTATGTAAGCCAGATAGTGATAAAGTATCTACAGGGACACATAATATATTATAATACTAGATGCCCGCCCCGGCGTCGCCCGTGGTACATTTATACACTCATCAGGATCCCGTACATATACAACGGTGAAAGAATGACTGAAATCGGTTCAGTCATTCCTGAGAATAGCGCTTTCAAACAAAACACCTCTTCAGCTACCTGCTACGCCACCTGTCGGAAATTGGTCGTACCAACTCAGAGATTAGCAAAGGTTTTATATTCAAGAGGTATGTAATCTGTGATATTCAATGAAGCAATCTTAGACACTGCTGTCATGTGTCATGTCAAAGCACGAAACGTACGAAAACTCTCAAAAAGGAATATTTTCCTCCGATTTTGTTACATTCTTGATTCATGCTCCGCTTTTGTTAATAGTAGCGTTATTTTCTATAGCCTATAGCCTTCCTCGATAAATGGACTATCTAATAGAAAAAGAATCTTTCCATTCTGACCAGCACTTCCCGAGATCCTAGCGTTCAAACAAACAAACTCTTCAGCTTTATAATATTAGTATAGATGATATACATTATACATCATTTAAATTTCATGAAGCATAAATAACTACCTCAGACAAAGTCAAAGATCCCTTGGCTGTGCTAATAATGGTGAGAACACAAATCCGCCTCCGCTTACTGCATCCCTGAAAAAGTTTGGTACAAGAATGACTGAAATATATGTCTATGAAGCAAGCTGCCACGACACGACACGACATTGGCAGAAATGTGGCAAAATAAGCCACGCCATTAATTAAGAATTGAATTGACTGAAATCAATCATTTTATGTATAAGAAAGCTACTAGAAAAAAACCTTTTCTAAAAAACTATGAAACTGATATAAGGCATTCATTAGTTGATCAAACATAAAAACTATGAAACTGATATAAGGCATTCATTAGTTGATCAAACATAAAAACTATGAAACTGATATAAGGCATTCATTAGTTGATCAAACATTTGAAAGTCAAATTTTGAAGTGAAAACTTCTTTTAGCGCACCACACAGATTTTTCGTGGGCTGTGAATTGAGCTCAAGCGTCACGCTCGTAAATGAAAGAAACCTTCGGATGAAATTTGGGACCATGGCCATCTATAAATTAATTACCTGTAGTTGTAGCTTATACAAAACTAGTGGCCCATTCCGGCTTCGCTCGGATAATAATCTAAATACTAACTGCAGCGCCATTTGCCGGGGTGATTTGTGAATCTAAACCATCCAGGGCCCTACCCCTAAATAAGAAGTGAAGAAAAGTGGCATTGAACATAACGCTCCTATCAATAGAACCGGAGCAGGAATAAAAAATGTAACAAAAACGGGGGAAAAATATTCCTTTTTGAGAGTTTTCGAACCGTACTTTGACATGACAGCATGTGTCTTAAGATTGCGTCATTGAATATCACAGATTACATACCTCTCGAATAATAACCTTTGCTTATCAAATTGGTTTCTAAATCTTAGTTGGTACGACCAATTTCCGACGGATGGCGTAGCAAGTAGCTGAAGAGGTTTTTTGTTTGAAAGCGATATTATCAGGAATTACTGAACCGATTTCAGTCATTCTTTCACCGATGGATATGTACGGGATCCCGAGGAGTGGTATATAATGTACCACGGGCGAAGCCGGGGCGGACCTCTAGTATAATATATAGATCTAAAACGAAAAAAAATTGGTATGAAATTTCAGCTTTAGCCGGATTTCATTATGTTCCCTTATAGATGAATCATTGTCGTTCAGGTTGTTCTCTACCTACGCCAGTTTATATACTGACAGTTTATATGGACTTTTTTGATTTCAAAATGTTCTTGTTTGTTTCATTGATTCTTGTTTCTTATTGTGCCTGCAGATTTCAGTTAGGTTATTTTTTTATACTCATCCAGACAATCAATTTATTTTTGGATTTTTGACCATTTGTTACAGCTGGCCTCTACTGGCTATCAAACAGTAAAGCAGTGACTATTTCGGGAACATTAATATAACATTGAATAATAAATATTGGTGTACAATTCACACGCCATCTGACCCGAAACTAAGCAAAGCTTGTAAAATGGCGGCCAGATAGCTGATATAATACTATAATATTTACATTAATAAATACATACTTAAAATGTTATGAAATACAAAGTTACCTTAGATAAAGTCAAAGATAATTGTTGGTGGTAGCTGCGATTACAATGGCCAGCACTCAAATCTTCCTCCGCTTGCAGCATGCCTGAAAAAATATGTCGAATGTTGAGAAAGAAAATACTTCAAACAACTTTGTATAGGATCACCACTCACCCTGACCCCCACCGGCCGCAGATCTCCGCGCGCTCTCGCACTCGGTGCCACTCCTCGTCGGCCACTCGCCCGCTCCGAGGAGACTGGTCGTTCGAGGGACCCGCGAGGAACTGGTTCCGGGTCTATGCGTCCAGAGCCTTGGGGTCCACACGCTGACGTTCTTGTCCGCTTCTCGATAGTCGGTGGCGTAGCCGGAGTACTGGACGCGCAATCATTCTTCGCAAATTCACTATTTTCGAACCCCACGAGTGTCGGACTGGCCATACATAAGTTGTGGTGGCATTTGCCAGCTAGACCTAGCTTGCGAAAACCGTAGCATAGGAGACCCGCACAGGTTCCAGCTCTTGCCACCTAAATGTAAAATTAGATCAAATAGTTAATTCATACAATTAGAAAAACAAAAAATTCGAAAAATGGTTGAACCTGAGCAAGCCACCCCCCCCCTGAAATGATTTTTTTTCTGCACGGCAATTCCAACTTATTTCGATGTGTATCTTTATAGCATAATGCAATAAATTTTACGTTCTGTCGTAGGTATTAAAAGATATACATATATCGTATTTCACATACCAATGATATCCTCTTCGCTCAGCTGGTGGCAGCTGATGACTTGCTGGAGACCACCGAACAGCTCCTATGCTGCCTTGTGTGTATTGGTTCTGGAGGAACAAAACGTATATTTATAGTTGTATCTTGTACAAACCGAAAATTAAAATACTTGGAATGAAACTCCTGCTTTCGCCGAATTGGAAATTGGAATTTCCTTGGGAAATTAACCAGTCGTTCAGTTTGTTCTTTGCTCCAACCAACAGTTTATATGGACTTATTTGTTTTAAATGACGCTATTTGTTTTAATTCACTCTTGTTTTTCGTTGTCTGCAGAGTTTTCAGTTCAATCATCAGGCACATGCCCTGCTCATCTCGTCGCTCTTTATTTAAAAAATAAACAAGTATAAACAGCAATTCTCAATCAATTAGATATTTTTTTGGATTTGTTATTATAACCAGTCTACAGCTGGCCTATACTGCCTATAGGCTTGTTCGCATTATGCTAGCAAATTAGTCTAGTAGAGAGTAATTTAGTAGCTTAAATACTCGCTACTATTCAAAAATCGTTCGCACCATGCTTTAGTATAGTTCACAAGTGAGTAGCGTTTCGCGACATGAAGGTCCTTCAACGCAATAAAATAAATGATAAATCTTGTCGAATCGTAATCGCTATTTTAGAAGGTGAATTAGGAAATTTGTGTGATCAATAAAATAAGTTATTCCACAGACAATTTAGGTATTTGGAAAATTGTTTGAAGTTATTTTACTCTCCAGAGACTCCAGACTAATTCGACAAGTTCGAACCTGTTTAATCGGCGAGCCAATGAGCGCACCGCTCGCAGCGAACGCGTGGCGGGGGGTGCTAATCACCAGTTGAAAATAGAACAAAATGGATTGACTCGACTAAATCACTTCCTAAACTACTCGACTAAATTTTCACTGTTCATACACGTTTAGTTGTTAAATTACTCGCCACTAGGCTAAATTACTAGCCTAATGCGAACAAGCCTTATCAAACAGTAAATCAGTGACTAATCCGAGCACATAAATATGTCAGTGAATATTTAAATTAATACTAGCAGCCCGTTCCGGCTTCGCTCGGATATTGTCATATAAAGACATATAATCGGAATTAAAACTATCCTATTTTTCAAGTTGGAACAAACTGCACACGATGTGCAAATTTGATTAAAATCGGTTAAGTAGTTTAGGAGTATCGCGGACAAACAATGTGACGCGTAATTTATATATATTAAGCAGATTTACACACACACTCTTACAATAATAATTAAAATCTTATGAAATACAAAATTACCTTAGATAAAGTCAAGATAATTGTTGGTGGTGGCAACGCTGGTGACTACGCTGGTGGCTACGCTGGTGGCTGGCTGGTGGATGGCCAGCACTCATATCCTCCTCCGCTTGCAGCATGCCTGAAAAAGTTTGTCGAATGTTGAAAAAGAAAATACAGCAGGCGCTCGATAATCCGGCGCTCGCCAATCCGGCACGCTCAGTAGTCCGGCATTTTGGGACTCTGGAAGCCCGCTATATAATCCGGCATTTTACACAGTTGAACGACGGACCACTGAGCGGGTACGAGTAGTTTCTCTCGCTCGGCAGTCCGGGCCTAACCTTAATAGTGAAAGCCAGGTGTTTGTTTTGCTTTTTCTTGTTTTGCAGCGTCGCTTTGACTTGTGAATCTATGATATGTAGACTTCATTTTACATAGTACATCTATACTTATAATAAAACTGTAACGGGTCGAATTCTGTACATTGAAGATATTTTGAAAAAAATTTTTTTGGAGCACTCCATAGTCGATACTGATGGCGAATCTGCATTTTTTCTTTCATGTCTGTCTGTCTGTCTGTCTGTCTGTCTGTCTGTCTGTCTGTCTTTCTGTATAGGGATCACGCATCACGCCGAAACTACTGATTCAATTCAGCTGAAACTTGGCATGATTTTAGTTTAAACTAAGGAAATTGCTGTAGGCTACTTTTGATCCCCAAATTCTGATCGGTTTTCTTGCGGGAGGGGGTGAAAGTCAGAATGTGTATTTGGTTGTAACTCATGTTTGCGTTGTTTAATTTCATTAATTCTTTTTGTTAGAAAGAACACATTTTTTATATTGTCCCATCAAAATTTGAACATTATCGGTTTGGTGGTTCGGAAATTACACAAACATTAAATAATAACGACACGCACGGCGCGTTCGGTACATACTAACTTCTAAATATTCTGTGTATCACAGACGATCCACAGAATATCTAGATTCTAGATTCAAGAAGTGCCCACGTGATCGCGTCGCGTCGTCTTGAATGACAAAATAATTGTCAAAAATATATTTTTGTTTGGAAAAAGGAGGAGGATGCATGTTTTTTATTTGGTTTTATTTTACACGAAAACTCCGCTAATTGTGAGTTGATTTTGATAATTCTTTTTTTGTTTGGTAGAAAATACTTCAGAGGTGATCTTATATATCGAAAACAGGGAGGTAATTTTTCAAATATCAACAAAAAACAAATATCAGCTTAGATTTGTCTGTATTTAGTTAGTCGAACGACAGAATTAAATTACCTGTCATTGAAGTAAATTTTTGTTCTTTTGGAGAAAACATATCAGCATAATAAGTAGCAGCATACACAACCCATTAAATGTTCCCACTGCTGGACGTCGGGGCCTTCTCTCGCAAGGAGAGAGACAAGGCTAATCCACCACGCTGGCCCAGTGTCGGTTGGTGGATGACATATGCCTTAGAACTTAGATTCTAGGTACATTTCGGTTTCCTCACGATATTTTCCTTCACCGTTTAATTACCGGCATTACGAACATGACTCAGAAAAGATAGTGGTGCGCGTGGTTTTGAGCCCTGGGTGGGTCTCCGGATCGACAGTCGGCGTTTTCCCGTCTGTCCGACAGTCTGTAGCTTGCTAGACCAGCCGTAACTTAAAGTATTATTTCAATCCAAATACTGTTTAAAATTTAAAGGTAGTGTTCAACAAGCTTCGGTAACCGAAGCAGACCGTTGTTAGGGTTCCGTACCTGACTTCGCTGTCCGTCCATCATTCCGTCTGCCACCAGACTGTATCTCAAGAACGGTGATAGCTAGACAGTTGAAATTTTCGCAGACGATGTATTTCTATTGCCGCTTTAACAAAAAAATACTAAAACTAAAATAAATATTTAAGAGGGGCTTATTTCCATACAACAAACTTGACTTTTTTACCGTTTCTTGCTCGATACTAATAACGTACCTGTCACAGGTTGACGCTTTCACTATTCACATAATGTTAAGTTTTATGTTCTCTTTAAATGTAATTAATTAAAATAAAATAAATTTTTAAGGGGGGCTCCCATACTATAAAATCATTTTATTTGCTAATGGTTCAGAACCCTTCGCGCGCGAGTTCCACTGGCATTTGACCGGTTTTATATTTTCAAAAATTTTGTAATATTCTATCCTTTCCTAATATTATATAAATATTTAAATTTTTGCTGCTTAATTACGTTGGAATGGCTGAATGTATCGAGTTAAAATTTGAAACATATTCTTGGCTTAGCTTAAGTAACACATAGGGACATATAGATTAACTAACTATACATAGGCAATGTTTGGCCTATGTGTTCTTCCAGACTATAATCTAATAGTATTTCAAATTTCAGCCCGATCACTTGATACGTTCCGCCATGATTAAGTAACAAACATCCAAACATTGACATTCATAATATTTACAGTTACAGGACAACGTTGGAACGGCTGAACATATTGAAACGGCTGAAAATTGAAACAGATAACTTATAGTCTGAAATACCACATATATGTACTACCTATCAACCTGAAAAGAAGCATGGGCCCTAAGGAAACAAATATTAACTATCACGTCAAAACGGCACAACGAATTGGGTTGACATACGAAACACAGATAGTTTAGAGTCTAAAATTTCACATGGGGTCTAAGTCTATATTTTCGCTTAACTCCATATTAATCTATAATAAGTATATATTTTCGTTAGGAACTTGATGTGATGGTAAGGAAAGAGCCAAAAAATGAAAAATATATGCACCCGTTTTGGCGTAGATAATACAGGTGATTTGCGTTCACAATCAAAATAACAAGCAACATTATATTCTCATTAGATGGCGCTAATGCCAGTTTAAATCTAAAAGCACTAAAGGCCATTTAAATCAATGTTATTGTGGTATGTTTTTTTTCTTTCATGACTAGGTGGCGTTACTAGTATTCTAAATTGTACTAATAAGTTTTTGCTGCTAAAAGGATTTTGATGCCGAATTTGGATTCTTTCGTTCTTGGATTTTTTTTCTGTGTTACAATTAAATTCATACATTAACATTTCACTAAGACTTGGCTTAGATTTACGGGTTCAACTTGCTTGAGAACCTATCATTAAAACTCAAAATTTTAATCATTTTGATTCCACACAGGCTTCGTTCAAAATTTTACGCGGGCGAAGTCGCGGGTAACAGTTAGAAAACAGCTTGCGGATAAAAGAGATAAGTAGGTAAACAGATCATGCACATCAGCTTCAGACATTACGTAATGTATCCTATAAAAATCCTACAAACTTAACACTTGCGGCTATGTTCGATACTACGAAACCTTAATAAGTATGTTTGATTTTGTTTAAAAAAAGAAAAATAAAGATAATAAAATTAAATAAATTTTTGTGTGGAAATACAAATTCACTCAAACTCAAAGGGTTTTCAATGACTACTTATCCAAATATTTGACGGACGATACTTCCAACTAATGTATACGTCATTAACATCTGCTTACGCGAACGAAGTAGCGGGTTCAGCTAGTGTGTAAATAAAAGTCCATTGAAAAGTTACATTTGGGGTTGCGTTTTTTAGAGGACGCAGAAAACGCAAGGTAAGTCCTAAAAAATTTAACATTTCAATGGAATAAAAAAGCTTTTACTTACTATACAACATTAAAAAATCGGGTGCCGGATTATCGAGCGCCTACTTCAAACAACCTTGTATTGGATTACTCACCCTGACCGCCACCGGCCGCAGATCTCCGCGCGCTATCGCAGTCGGCGCCGCTCCTAGTCGTCCGTCGCTCGTCCGCTCCGAGGAGACAGGTCGCACGACGCTTCCGTGGTGGTTCGGAATCAATGCTTCCAGGTCCTTGGGGTCCATGCTGAAATTAGGTCAACTATTTTAGCGTTGATGGAAAATTGGGAATGGGGTCTAGCAGTCATCCAATTCACGTCGTTAATTTTTCCGAGTACTTATTGGTCGTGGCTCGCTTCGTATGCACTGAAAAGTGCGGTTTGAAACAAAAGTTCGCACTGAAAAGTGCGGTTTAAAACATAGGAGTAAGATCGCTCTGAAAAGTGCGGTTTAAAACATACGAGTAAAATCGCTCTGAAAAGTGCGGTTTTGTGTTTGTTACAAAATATAACATCACTCTTCGGACACCGATAGCACTAGTTGACAGATTGCGCTCTTTTGGTATGCATGTCGTTGCACGATGTTTCTCACGTGGTTGGTTCTTCTAGGTTCCACGACATCTGCACTAACTCTTTAACTCCAGTAGTCAGTATGGGTCATCTGAGGCCGACTGCCGTAGGTCCAAAATTGAAGAAAGAGTACCGTAGGTCCGTACTGAAAAGTACGATATTATGTGTGTGACGAAACATAAGTTCGCACTGAAAAGTGCGGTTTGAAACATAATTTCGTACTTTGAAACATAAGTTCGCACTGAAAAGTGCGGTTTGAAACATAAGTGCTGTTTGAAACGTAAATTCGCACTGAAAACTGCGGTTTCAAACATAAGTTCGCACTGAAAAGTGCGGTTTCGTTTGTTATAAAATATAAAATCACTCTTCGGACATCGATAGTTCTAGTTGACAGAGTACGCCCCTTTGGTATGTATGTCGTTGCACGATGTTTCTTATGTGATTGGTTCTTCTGGGTTCTACGCCATCTGCACTAATTCTTTAACTCCAGTAGTCAGTAGGTGTCATCTGATGCCGACTGCCGTAGGCCCAAAATTGAAGAAAGAGTACCGTAAGGCCGTACTGAAAAGTACGATATTATGCGTGTTAAGAAACATAAGTTCGCACTGAAAAGTGCGGTTTGAAACATAATTTCGTACCTACTTTGAAACATAAGTTCGCACTGAAAAGTGCGGTTTGTAACATAAATTCGCACTGAAAAGTGCGGTTTCGTTTGTTATAAAATATAAAATCACTCTTCGGACATCGATAGTTCTAGTTGACAGAGTGCGCCCCTTTGGTATGTATGTCGTTGCACGATGTTTCTTATGTGTTTGGTTCTTCTGGGTTCTACGCCATCTGCACTAATTCTTTAACTCCAGTAGTCAGTAGGTGTCATCTGATGCCGACTGCCGTAGGCCCAAAATTGAAGAAAGAGTACCGTAAGTCCGTACTGAAAAGTACGATATTATGCGTGTTAAGAAACATAAGTTCGCACTGAAAAGTGCGGTTTGAAACATAATTTCGTACTTTGAAACATAAGTTCGCACTGAAAAGTGCGGTTTCGTTTGTTATAAAATATAGCATCACTCTTCGGACATCGAAAGCTCTAGTTGACAGAATGCGCCCTTTTGGTATGTATGTCGTTGTACGATGTTTTTCTTATGTGATTGGTTCTTTTGGGTCCTACGCCATCTGCACTACAACTCCAGTAGTCAGTAGGGGGCATCTATTCTGAGGCGGAATTCCGTAGGTTCAACATTGAAGAAAGAGTACCATGAGCCCGTACTGAAAAGTACGTTTTTCTGTGTGTTATGAAACATAAGATTTAACTTCGCCCTTTGGACACAATACAGAATAAAATTATCAGGATAGTTTTTATACGACTATTTCAGCCTATACCTAGAAGTGACCTACCTAGTGATTCCCAACCTTTTAGCCTATGCGCTTCACTCATAGTTCATAATCCAGACCAGGGATTCCCACTCTTATAGCCGCCTATGCGCTTCACTAACAGTACAATCTAGACCAGGCAAACAATATTTTTTCAGCCTATGCACTTCACCCATAGCTAAACTACCATTATCGCAATCGCAATAACGAAACTAAATGCAAAGTTAAAAGTTCGCAGGGAAATATTGTTGAAGAAAATGTTGAGGATTAGGATAACTTTTTCTTTATGCTCGACCAATCATGCAAAGTAGGTATTTTTTTTCAAGCTAGTTTTCATCTTTTTTTTTTAATTATCCTCTTCACACTCTCCGGGGTCTGTGACCTTGGGCCATTGGTTTATTTTTTTTATACATCTTGGACTACGAGAAAAGGAAAATAGGGAATAGGAAACAATTTCATCCTAACCTAAACCTATTATAATAGCTATTCTAGATTTAAGCCTATGCTCTTCACCCATTGCTGAATTACCACGTCCCTCTACGAATCGCAATAATGAAACTAAAAGTAAAGATTGTTGAAAAAAATGTTGAGGATTAGGATAACTTTTTCTTTATGCTCGACCAATCATGTAAAGTAAATGTCTCTTTTTTTCAAGCAATATTTTTTTTTTTACATTTTCAGTCTTCGGGGTCTTTGACCTTGGGCCATTGGTTTCTTTTTTTTATACATCTTGGATTAGGAGAAAAGGAAAATAGGGAATAGGAAACATTTTCATTCTAATCTAAACCTATAATAGCTATTCTAGATTTTAGCCTATGCTCTTCACCCATTGCTGAATTACCACATCCCTCTACGAATCGCAATTATGAAACTAAAAGTAAAGATTGTTAAAGAAAATGTTGAGGATTAGGATAACTTTTTCTTCATGCTCGACCAATCATGCAAAGTAAATGTCTCTTTTTTTTCAAGCAATCTTTTTTTTTACATTTTCACACTCTTCGGGGTCTTTGACCTTGGGCCATTGGTTTCTTTTTTTTTTATACATCTTGGATTAGGAGAAAAGGAAATTAGGGAATAGGAAACATTTTCATCCTAATCTAAGCCTATAATAGCTATTCTAGATTTTAGCCTATGCTCTTCACCCATTGCTGAATTACCACATCCCTCTACGAATCGCAATTATGAAACTAAAAGTAAAGTTCGTTGGGATATATTGAGGATTAGGATTAACTTTTACTTTATGCTCAACCAATCATGCAAAGCAGATCTATTTTTTTTTTCAAGCATATTTTGTATCTGTTTTTTTTTTAATTAACCTCTTCACACTCTCTGGGGTCTGTGACCTTTGGCCATTTGGTTTCTTTTTTTTTATATACATCTTGGATTAGGAGAAAAGGAAAATAGGAAGTAGGAAACATTTTCATCCTAATCTATATACCTATAGGTAATAGCTATTCTAGTAGCTATAATTTTACACTAGAGTGTGCAAAATTACAGATATTTTGATTGATTTTGTCTGTTGACCTGATCACTACCCCGATTGGGAATCAGCTGGTAATAGACTCCTACATCGTCATGTGCTATATTTTAAGCCACCACCTCCCGGCTTAGAGCCTCAACCAAGGCCGAATTATTTATTATACAACACGTTTCCCTTCGGCAGCTATCCTATCTCTGTAATTGTAGCGTCTAATGAGCTTAGGATACATCAGTATGGTAAAGTAAAGCAAAGATTTGTATGGGTAGCATGGGTACTTTAATAAATGACATGTTCACGAAAAGTATTTGTCCATACACTGGCTTTTGACATGTAAAGCATTAATTAAATAAAAAAATGCAATCTACACTACATTAACAAATTAATTAACATAGAATACATAAATAATATATTATAAAAACCAATTTTAGCGGTTTTCCAAGTTGGCCATTTCTACACCACTCTCCCAGCAAATCACAATCACCAACATACACTCACTTTATAAATGTTCACTATATAAAGGATCACTTCACGCACTTACACCATTAACATAAAGCAAAGTATCGCTCTTTTGTCAGTTTTAAGGCAAAGATTATTTATTGCATCTCATTCCACCTTGATGTATGTTCAGTAACATAAGATAACTCTATCTTATGTTTCTGAGCATACATAAGGGTGAAATCTAATCACTTTGGCCTGTGTACATACCTACAGAAACATAGGTAAGTTAAATCACCAATACACTCACATAACTATGTACACTTCAGTATTACAGTCACTTTTTAAATACTATTTTTTTTATCATCCACTATCAAACACTTTCACTGTTAGTTGAACAAAGTTATTGTTCGGTTTTAAGCCAAAGACTGAACATCTCATTCCACCTTATGTAGGTACCTATGTGCAGTAACTTGAGATAATCATCTTATGATTCTGAACAAACATAATGGGGAACTATACTAATTTCGACCTTGTGTATGTAATTGGAGAGAGGTGTTGTTAAAAATGTACGTCAAAAACGTATTTAATTCGGTTGATCGAGGCGCCCTGTTGGCCCAAATGAAAGATAAAATCCCTGACCTGTACAATTTTTTTGGTAATGTTATAGTGAGCCCACAAAAATTACGTATCAAAACTATCTTAATCCTCCATTGGTTGTATTTTTTTTCAATCAAAATGCGAATTAAGTTTGTGACACTTGCCAAGATAAAGATTCGATAATACTTGTATATTATGTTGAATGTGGACCTGAGTGGAAGGGCGTGGTCACCAGCCTCACTACCTATAAGGTTGGGAGGCCTAAGGGTCCGCCAAATTTCAAGTGTAGCTTTACGGCATTATTGTCCTTAGTTCATAGTACTCAAAATGTACCTAATAGAAAAAAAAATCGCACCCTCATTAGGCCATTCGGATGTACTAGTAGCTAATTTGTGCGGAGCTAAGCTTTCTCTCTCTCTTCTCGATACGTGTCCTAGTATCGCGGATCGTGCTCGTATCCTTGCTGTCTGTGTGGGAATCGGAGCTTTGGTTACAAGCTTTGCCATCTTTCAATACCGGTAGCCTATTAGATCCAACTGCATTTTGTCTAGCAGTTAGCTTGCGCTTGGGTGCGAGGTGTTATGAAGCCCATCGCTGCTATTATGGTACTGCCGTCCACCAACTTTGATCACCACGGTCTCTCTTGCTCGAAAAGCGCGGGCCGTATTGGCCGCCACGCTAGCCTGAACGACATCATACGCCGGGCTTTTTCCACCGCCAATGTCCCAGCCATACTCGAACCGAGTGGTCTTGCGCGTGACGATTGCAAAAGACCTAAGGGCATGACTGTCGTGTCTTGGAAGTTGGGTCAGTCCCTAGTGTGGGACGCAACTTGCGTCGACACTCTGGCACCATCGTATCTTCCAGAAATACATAGTAGGGCCGGTGCAGCGGCTAATTCAGCTGAGCGACTCAAAAGGCGGAAATATGCAACCCCTTCAAAGTGGTTAGATACATACTTGAGCCCTTTGGAGTTGAGACATTGGGCCCGTGGGGACCCGAAGCTCACCTCATTTTTAAAAGCCTTTCCGAGCGCTTGGTCGACGCTACGCGTGACCAAAATACTGGCGTTTATTTGGCCCAACGCATAAGCATTACCATTCAGCGTGGTAATGCCGCCAGCATGCTGGGTACGCTTCCGACTGGTAGTGGACGTGAACATCGATTATCTGTAGACCTTCATTAGTCTATGGATAATTCAGGTGTCGTGTAAGTAGTTAGGGTGTGTAGCGTAGTGTGTTCTCATTGTAAGTATTTTAGTTTTCTACATAAGTAAATGGTAATTTCATCCAAGGCAAAGATTTGCGTTTCATTCTTTAGCCTGATAAAAGGTACCTAGCAGGATTTGTTTTATAACAAAAAAGAGTGAACGGACAAGCAAGACATTGCTATTCCAGCTATTCAAACTATTATGTAGCCGTGTTTGATGAAAATGGGTCCAAGATGGCGCCGCTACAAAATGGCGGATTACATATTATTTGGGGTGTGAAAGGGCGTGGCTAGTTCAAATCCAAGACGGTTGCCAGCACACAATGGTGAATTACGATTTTTAAGATAAGACAGTTCTGTCTGTTTCTGTGGAGTCACAGCTACAAAACAAGTTGAATCATTTAGGTGATTTATTAACCGGCTTCCATAAAGGAGGATGTTATCAATTCGACTACCATATTTATTTTTAACCGACTTCCAAAAAAAGGAGGAGGTTATCAATTCGACCCCTATGTTTTTTTTTTTTTTTTTTTTTTTTTTTATGTATGTTACCTGATTTCTCGAGAACCTCTGAACCGATTTTAAAATTTCTTTTTGTGTTCGGATGGGTATGCTTCCCGAATGGTCCCATATAAATCTTTTTGAAATCGGTCAAGTAGTTTTTGAAATATGAACCAAAAACTGAAAAATTGCGTATCTGGATGACGTTGTAGATTTCACAAAAGTTATGAATCTCGACCCTGTCAATACAAAATTGTGTAAATGCTTTAATAAAACTTGTTTTTAACCCGACCAAAAAGGGGTGTTATAAGTGACGTCGATGTCTGTCTGTGTGTCTGTCTATCTGCTGTGGCACCGTAGTAGAACTCAAACAGATGGGCCGATTTCGATGCGGTTTCTTTTATTTCAAGGTTAATACCATAGCAGATGTTCTTAGCTATGTCTGGTTAATGTCGATTCAAGATGGCCGCCTCCACAAAATGGCGGACAAAATATTTTCACAACCTACCTCAATTTGGGTATCAAATGAAAGGGCTTGACTAGTAGAGTACTATGTACTATAACAAATTTCAAATCCAAAATGGCCACCACGACAAAATGGCGAATTATATTATATTTTTCATTACTACCTCAATTTGGGTATCAAACGAAAGAGCTTGACTAGTAGAATACTTTTCACTATGAAAAATTCAAATCCAAGATGGCCGCTTCCACAAAATGCCGAAATACATTTTTTTTTCACAATCTACCTCAATTTGGGTATCAAATGAAAGGGCTTGACTAGTAGAATGTTGTACAGATAACAAATCCAAGGTAGTCGGGGTTTAATCAAAATTTTTAATTTTGTTCTTGTACACTAAAAAGAGTAAAATAAACATTTTTTTCGTACAAAAAATTAAACCGACTTCAAAACCACAAATAGGCACTCAAAAGCGAAAAATAAACTAAAAGCATTATTATAAGCGCTACTCACTCATCTATTTGAAGTCGGTGCCAGTCAGGTCAAAAGTTAGTAGATTGATGCTATGTAGGCACAGGTAAGTAGTATCTATCCTATACCTGTTAGATTTAGCTGGCACCGACTTCAAATAGATGAGTGAGTAGCGCTTATAATAATGCTTTTAGTTTATTTTTCGCTTTTGAGTGCCTATTTGTGGTTTTGAAGTCGGTTTAATTTTTTGTACGAAAATTGTTTATTGTGTATGTGACCCCATTTCCCAAGACCGCCCGAACCGATTTAAATTTTTCTTATTTGATCGCATCAGCATGAGTGTATGCTACCCGAATGGTCCCATGTATGTACATTTTATCGAAATCGGTCCCTACGGGGGTTTTAGGGTTCCGTAGCCAAATGGCAAAATACGGGACCCTTATAGATTCGTCATGTCTGTCTGTCTGTCCGTCCGTATGTCACAGCCACTTTTCTCCGAAACTATGAGAACTATACTATTGAAAATTGGTAAGTAGATGTATTCTGTAAACCCCATTAAGATTTTCATACAAAAAATATAAATTAAAAAAATGATTTAATTGAACAATTAGATTGGGTGTAGAATAATTATGGATCCCGACTGTTTAGTTGTTATGTTCCTTTATAGAATATACTCGTATTTTATTTTCTGCAATAGTATTAACTAAATAATATATTATAGAATTCTAGACCACCAGAAAAGAGAGAAAAGTGTTTGTGATATACGGACGGACGGACGTGACATGACGAATCTATAAGGGTCCCGTATTTCGCCATTTGGCTACGGAACCCTAAAAATCAATTGCTGTTCGTGGGTCTCGCTAAAACTCGACAACGGCTGGGCCGATTTTGGTTTTGAAACGTTTGTCGTAGCTCAAGCAAAGTTTAAACGGTGAGAAAATTAGGAAAAGATTCGAAGATAGTAAAAACAACAATTTCATTTTCTCATATAAACTGTTCTACATAATTTCCAGTCAATCATTTGATGTTACTACTAGTCAAGCCCTTTTATTTGATAACCATATTGAGAGAGTTGTGAAAAAAGAAATGTATTTCGCCATTTTGTGATAGCAGCTATCTTGGATTTGAAATTTGTCATAATGTATTGTATTCTACTAGTCAAGCCCTTTCATTTGATATCCACATTGAGGTAGTAGTGAAAAAAAATATGCTATTTAACATTTTGTGGTGGCGGCTATCTTGGATTTGAGATTTGGAATAGTGTATAGTATTCTACTAGTCAAGCCCTTTCATTTGATACCCATGTTGAGGTAGATTATGAAGAAATATTTTATTCACCATTTTGTGGAGGCGGCCATCTAGAATCGATATTAACCAAACATAGGTTACATACACATCCGCACGGAAATTAACCTTCAAATAAAAAACCGCAGCGAGTCATTCCCCGGGAAATGGGAAAACGAACTATTTTATAAAATTGATATGATTATAACGAATTTATTCTTAACGCTATGTAGATGAATTAAATTTAATGATCTGTAAAAATCAATTCGAAAAACAACAAGATTAAGTTTTTTTTTTTGACTGACAAGTAGTAATGTAACGTGAATGAGTACTTAGTGCGATTTTTTGTACCATATTGGGTTCACTGTTTTTGACTATTTTGACAATTTCAATGAAACGGTATTGGAGAGTGATAAGAATCTCTTTAATTTTAATTTGGACTAAAAATATAGCGGGATTTAAAATTTTAATCTAAAACCCGTAAATACAAAGAGCATGTAGCAATGTCCCGCCAGTCACACGAAAACATACGAAAGTTATATTTGTAGCCTCAAAATGCATTGTACTAAAGGGAGCTTTTTGGAAAGTAAGAACTGGCCGATTGCTAAACTGTTTAGCTCAATTTTCTAGTGCAATGTGTTGAAGGGTGGAAAACAGGTTTTTCATTTTTGTCGCACCAGTCACAGGGACCGGAGAGAATATTTTGTAAAACTTGATATCAAATACAGATGACAGACAGACATCGACGTCAAATTTATAACACCCCTTTTTTTTGGTTGGGGGTTAAAATAGTATTTATTAGTCTTCTCTACACCGGTAGGATTCTTCGCTGAGTCAAACTGGGGAAATACCACACCTTTGCCAATCATTGTACCATCAAACACTCAAGCAGTATATGAGTATATTAATGTTCCAGAATTGCTGTGTGTCATTGTGCTGTCGTGGGCGAGGCCCACCGTGGTGCTTACCACCAGGAACATGTCCTGTTCGTCTCGCAATCTAGGTATACTATAAAAAAATCCATTAACGTGTTAAGCTATACTTCATCCTAGACAAAGATTCAAAATACTCACAGTCTGGTGCCTCCACCCTTCGCCTAGTGCCGTAGACATGATAGCTAACTGGAGTGGTTACTTTAGGTACCGCTCGGTATGCGATGTCTGCGTTGCGGTAGTAATCAGCACAACCTGTGGAATAACTGATTATTTAACAAGAACAAAATTAAAAATTTTGATTAACACCCGACTACCTTGGATTTATTATCTGTACAACATTATACTAGTCAAGCCCTTTCACTTGACACCCATATTGAGGGAGTTGTGAAAAAATAAATGTGTTTCGCCATTTTGTGGAAGCGGCCATTTTGGATTTGAAATTTGTTATAGTGCAAAGTATTTAATGTATTCTACTAGTCAAGCCCTTTCGTTTGATACCCATATTGAGGTAGTAGTGAAATTTTTTTATAATTCGCCATTTTGTGGTGGCGGCCATCTTGGATTTGAATTTTTTTATAGTGTATAGTATTCTACTAGCCAAGCCCTTTCATTTGATACCCATATTGAGGTAGGTTGTGAAGAAAAATTTTGTCCGCCATTTTGTGGAGGCGGCCATCTTGAATCGATATTAACCAAACATAGCTAGGATGTTCTTAGCTATGTTTATATATAATACCTCTTCTAATCTATTATTCCGCAACGCCATACAAAAATCATGCGCCAACGAGAAATGATCGAGGTTTAGAACCCCCCCTTCTTCAACAGCACTCAGTTGGACAGCTTACAAGTGACGGCATAGTGCTCAATCTTATTACTTTATACCCTTCTATCATCCTACATAGGTCTCCTGCTGTATCAGATGACCCATAAATTTTGTGCACGAGCCTGCGGTCTATCATCCCACCAAAAACATTCTGTAAAAAAACTAGCCCAGTCTCGATGGAGCTGTATATTTATCTCTAAAAAGTGATGAAATCTAGACAAAGCCGTGCCAAGTCTAAGGTTCCTTACTAAGATTTCTTTATTATTAACGGACTTCCAAAAAAAGGAGGAGGTTATCAATTCGACCCCTGTTTTTTTTTATGTATGTTACCTGATTTCTCGAGAACCTATACACCGATTTTAAAATTTCTTTTTGTGTTCGGATGGGTATGCTTCCCGAATGGTCCCATATAAATCTTATTAAAATCGGCCAAGTGGTTTTTGAAATATGAACCAAAAGCTGAAAATTTGCGTACAATTTTCTGGATGATGTAGTTGTAGATTTCACAAAAGTTATGAAGCTCGACCTCGTCAATACATTATTGTGTAAATGCATTAAGTAATAAAAACTTATTTTTAACCCCCGACCAAAAAAGGGGTGTTATAAGTGACATCGATGTCTGTCTGTCTGTTGTGGCACCGTAGTAGAGCTCAAACAGATGGGCCGATTTCGATGCGATTTTTTTTATTTCAAGGTTAATACCATAACAAATGTTCTTAGCTATGTCTGGTTAATGTCGATTCAAGATGGCGCCTCCACAAAATGGCGGACAAAATATTTCTTCACAACCTACCTCAATTTGGGTATCAAATGAAAGGGCTTGACTAGTAGAATACTATGTACTACAACAAATTTCAAATCCAAAATGGCCGCCACGACAAAATGGCGAATTATATTATATTTTTCATTACTACCTCAATTTGGGTATCAAACGAAAGGGCTTGACTAGTAAAATACTTTGCACTATGAAAAAATTCAAATCCAAGATTTCCGCTTCCACAAAATGCCGAAATACATTTCTTTTTTCACAACTGAAAAAAAAACAAAATGGGTATCAAATGAAAGGGCTTGACTAGTAGAATGTTGTACAGATAACATCGATATAATTAAAGAAACGAAGATGAGATATGCCATAATCATAAGCCCTTTTTTTGGTCGGGGGTTAAAAACAAGTTTTTACATTTTGTATTGACAGGGTCGAGATTCATAACTTTTGATTAAAATTTATATGAGACCATTCGGAAAGCATACCCATCCGAACACAAAAAGAAATTTTAAAATCGGTGTAAAGGTTCTCGAGAAATCAGGTAACATACATAATAAAAAAAAAAAAACATAGGGGTCGAATTGATAACCTCCTCCTTTTTTTGGAAGTCGGTTAATAACTATACTCAAATTAAGCACGCAGGATATCTAATATATGGACTGAAAAATAATAAAAACGCATTTCAATCACTTGGCAACCACTAATAAGTGTACCTATTTGTCAAAATACGTTTATGTAGTATGTTAATTGACCAAATTTACAACCCCCTAGGGTTTGGCCAATAAATTATGTTCAAGTCATGTCAAGCTTCATATTATATTATGTACATAGATCGTAGAACGCAAGATTAGCCTTCACAAACTTCAGGGAGCGCGGAATCATGTTAACGTTGGGAAGAGTGAGCTCACTCTTTCCGTGCTAGTTGGTTGTAGGAAGCGGGGGACGCCGGTCGTTTATACCTATCACTGATTTTGATCATTTTGAACATAAGTATAAAAGATTATGCCTTCCTGTCCATTCAAAAAGTGTTCTAATAATTCTAGAAACTCAAATAAATCTAATAGAATTAATTACATTTCATGCGTAAGTACAGCATTTAAAATTATTTTAAATATTTTCTAATTACATACCCATTAATATTTTAAAATGGCTACCATCACCGTCGCCGTCGACGTCACCATGTGACAGAGAGAGAATAATACCAATTATAACTAACGCGAGCGAAATAGATGTCTTAGAGAGAGACAGATATGTCTTAGATTGAGACAGATGGCACAGACACAGTTTGTTACCAATCATGAACAAATCTTGAGTTCAACAATCTTTGATTATGTATAAGCGCCATCTTTCGCAATTTTTTGCATACATTTTTCATCCATTACAAAATGGATGCGGACCTATTAAACTGCTTAGATTTCTGTCCCTAGAATAGGGACAGAAATCTAAGCAGTAAGCCAACGAAGTATTACAATATAGGTCATTGCAGTAAGCACATACATTGAACCGAGACTGATTAGAACTCTCGCCCATGCAGGATACCTATAGGTTTCTCAGTTTATCACAACTACAAATTTCATATCCTAGTTTTTAATACACATTTACTACAAAAAATCGAGTTACCGCTTCATTATATTACCTATACACTTTCACAAAAATGGAGCAGTTTTTAGGAAATTTTCCAGAAATCTATAGTGTCAAAAGGAAGTAAGAAGTAGTGACAAATAAATAATTTGATTTGTAATGATAATGTTATGGGCAAATATTACTATTTCACAAAACACGAATGATTAGGCACTAGAATAGATTGATTTTATAAATTACCTACTATCATGGGCTCTGGCAGGCCGTAAATAGCTAAATACCATATTATGAGACCCCACCATTTGAATATCTACCATTGCCCCATCATAAAAGTTACAATAACACACCGCTATCTACTCATTTACAGTAAGTTAACAATAAAGTCTAACTTTTGAATTGGATCCTAACTACGAAAACCGTTGGAAAAGCAATATCTAGGTAACTTATGCTTCAAAAGATTTGATTGAAACAGTTACTATACACGACAGTGCAAGAATGATAATTAGGTTTAAACACACAATTGAAAAACAATCCATCATTATAAAAATACTAGGTACCTATACAAAATTGTTTCAAACACAATTTCGAAGTATTACCAAGTAAATTAGAACTGTAGAACAATAAATATGGAAAGGAAAACTTACTGTACGTATGATTGGGATAGGCTTGTAGTTCACACTTAAAACATATGCGATATAACAATATTTTATGTAACTACGAGCGAGTTAGCGGCCGCGAGCCGCGCCACGAAACGCGACACATCCGCACGCCGCGAAGTTTGCGAGAAACTGAAGCGGGAAGCAGAGCACAGTGTTGTCAGAAGTCCATCTCAATTTTCCCCCAAAATGTTATCGAAATCCCCCCAAATAGCGGGTTTTCTTGAAAATAAACTTATTTCTTTTTCTTATTATTTATTTCTTTTCTTGAAAATTATATATTCGTTTATCCCTAAAACATAATTTTACGTTGACGACCACTTCAATTTCTCTTCAAAATGTTCCTGAAATGTTCCTGTTCCTGTTTTGGGGGGACCCAAAACACCGGTTTTCAAGAAATAAAACCCTCAAAATTGATAAACTTTTCCTAACTCTTAAACACAATATAACGCTATTTTAGAAATAGCTTCTATTACTCCATAAAGTGTTTCGGTAAGTTCCCATAAGAAAAGCCGATTTAATTTATGTACTAAGTTCACTTGGATAAGTGCCATGCCATATTCGCTAAAAAAAACTGCAAAACTCGGCAATGAAAAATCCCCAATTTCCCCACAAGCAATTTTCCCCCGTAAATACCCCCAAACTTCCCTCCATGGCTATTAAAACCCCCCAAATGTGGGGGGAATCCCCCCAAATTTGGAGTGATCTGGCAACAGTGGCAGAGCAGAGAAAGAGAACGAAGCTCGATTCGAAGCTCGCACTCGAACCATAGAATAGATAATATAGATAGAACGGACACTCCCCACCCCCCGCCATTTTCAAGCTTCCTCACCCCTCAGGCCGTTTCGGATACGCTAGGAGCACTCAACGAAGGGCTGGTATCGAACATCTAATTCCTAACGAAATATCATCATGGTGGGTTGCTGTACTGTTTACGGCTGTCCGTCAAATAAACGGGACAAGAATAAAAGCTTTATTTAATTTCCTAAGAATATAATAACGTAAGATTAGAAACTTTTAAATAACGTTGCTTTATTATAACGTAGTAACTCAAAGTTCGTAACTTACACACATTGAGATAATATTATTTAGGTAGTAATAATTTCTCATAGCTTACACAGCCAGTTTTGGGCACGGGTTGATAACGCCTGGAGGAATAATTATAGTGACAGAATAAAGTTTCCTTCTTGGGTAAGTGTAAAATAATATGCGAATGTGTACCTACTAACAAAAATAGATATCTAGGTACCTATCGATCATCGGTTTCGTTTGATTTACCAGGGTATGTCCTTATCTTCACATTTAACTCAGCCTTCAGACACTTGGATGCTGCAGGCAGTAGTATCTGGGAAATCAAACGCAAAGCAAAGAAGTGGCTGAGATCGCTGACGTACACGCAAACTGAAGAATTACTAAAGTTCAACGAAACGAAGTAAATAATTAATAACTCCCATTAACGGCAATAAAGACATACAATACATCCCGTGCACACTAACACAAATCGAAGACATGCGCCGGACACCCACGCTCCACACTCATACCACACTTTTACGCATGCAAACAACACACACGCACACACACACACACACACATAAACACACACACACACATGTACAGAAATAACTATAAAGTGTATCAAACCTCAAGCAATGTAACAAATTGTAAAATCATCTTAAATGTAAATCAATTACTTAATTACTTTTACTTATTTTTTACTATTCTTCTCTGGCACTTTAATTATTTTAAACTAACAACAATGTAACATTTAAGAAAATAACTAATTCTCAGGTTATTGCAAAATTGTAATCACTTAAATTCCTAATTATACTCTGCAATTCAAAGTTATACATAGGTATGTGTACTCAAAACAAATGGTACAAGCGAAATAGCAAACAGGAAACTGCGGACAGGGCGCCCAAGACACAGGCTCTGCCTAGTTTGGGGCTCGCTGGAAACTGCAGTGCAATGCAATGCTGCTAATCTAAATATGACTGAACATTGTGCATAATTGTTAAAACTATCGTTTGTAGATTGTTATGTAAATCTTTATGTAAAACAAATAAATTATTAAATTATTATTATTATTATTTTACGCGGCAATACATACACACTTTTAATTAGAATAGTATAATTTGGCACCATTCTATTTATGTAACTCAACATTACAGCAAGTTTATAAACTACTTTACGTCCCCAGGTGAACTCAAGGGGCACAACTATTCAATGAAATAATTCAGTAGCCCTAGCGCTAACGCACACATTCACGCGTGTGTACGAACAACATCTGCGTAGTTGTGTGAAGAGTAGATAGCTCCACAGCGGAGCTTGTATGGAGTTTTAGTGGAATGACCGGGGTGTGCTCGAACCTCAAACTAGAGATGAGCGATGCAACCACAAACAAAACATCGATATTTTAAATTTACATTTATGTATTTTATTATTTTATTTAGTAAGATGTTATTTAAACGTAATGAGTTTAACTTTGCAAGATTTTTTAATGTATTACTTTTGTATAGTGCACGGAAACACATCCATTTACATAATATTTCTTGTCGGGTGTACCTGCTAGAATTATTTCTTGTGTTTAAGCTTGATGAGTTTTATGGTAAACGGGTGAACCCATTAATGGTAAATAAGTCGAGTATTCTCTTAGCTATGTTTGATTAAAATCGATCCGAGATGGTTGTGTTGATGGTTGTTGATAAAAAATCATGCAAATTAGATCCCAGCAATTACAGGTCAATCGCGTTATTGCCTACCTCATCAAATATATTTGAAAAGGCTATGCAAATCCGTTTGAATTCTTTTTGCGAAAAGTATGAGATCTTTGATGAGTCCCAAAACGGTTTCAGAAAAAATCGCTCGACTGTGTTAGCTGTCTATAAATTAATTGACAAAATATAAAATATATTAAACGATAAGGAATATGCAATTGGAATCTTATTAGATACATATGACTAAGGCCTACGATAAAGTCAAATTTGACATTTTACTGGACAAATTACATGGTATAGGTATACGAGGTGTAGCACACAAGTGGTTCTGCTCGTACCTCAAGGGCCGCGAGCAATACGTAAAAATCGAAAGTTATAACGAAAACACAGAAATTATAAATATTATAAGATCTAATCCTATAAAAATAAATCATTCTATATCATTGGCTGTATCCTTTTTCTAATTTATATAAATTACCTCCCAAAATCAATTGACAAAACATGCATATTATTTGCAGATGACGTATCAAAGTCAAAGTTTTTTATTGATAAATATACATTTACAAGTCAGGAATAATAAATTGTATAACAGTAATTATCCGGAATATAAATATTGTAAAATAAATAGTAATAATTAGATAATGTCATAATAAATATTTTGTCAAATTTAAAATTCTAACCGTAGCCTCCATGTACATTTTGGAACTTTGTAAATTTGTGCGAAGAAATCCGCCATTCTTCACAAGACTGACTGACGGGCGAAATTACCCTACTAGATCCAACCACAAACTCAATCTGAATCTACCACATTCAAAATTAACATGGCATGGCTCGGGCCCAAATTCAATGTCAGTAAAAATATACAACCCTATACAGGGTGACTGGTGAGATACTATCGATATTTTAGGAATGTACTCGGTCCGCGATTCTGGTTCTAATTATGTAATAAAATAAGGTACTTAAATTTTGGCCAAATATCTCAAGAAATAAATAAAGTATGGACACGTTTTCGATATTGATAACGTGTAGCTTATTAACGTAACGCAGGCGGCTCGCATCAAAGTAGCACCCAGGCCAGCGGCGTCTCTTTGTCGCGGCGGCCAGTGGCCGGCGAGTGTTGCCGCCTAAAGCCCTCTCCCGCCCGCCCCCAACCCCGCTACCTGTTGCATAGCACGGGCGCCCGCGCGGTGACCATGCGTTTTGAATTTAATAACTGAACTTTCGGTTAAGTTTACTGAGTACTCAGTAGTTATTTTTAGTCAAGACATATTTTTTTTTTCATATTTCATTGCCAAGTATCACATCCTCTATTATCAATAGTATCTCACCAGTCATACTGTATAATTACCCTACAAACTAAAACAAATAAATTCTGACGAAAAGTTTGTCAAAACCTTAAAAAATATATTACTCGAGAAAGCTTACTATACAACAGACGAATATCTTGCCGACAAATTAATAATAGAATGAGTCGATCCGCTCCGCACGATACGAATTATATTGCCACACCCAATCAGGGTAATTATGGTAACTACATACGACATGTACTTATTAATAAGACCAAGAAATGTACCATAATATTAGCAATAAATGATTGAGTATATACGCAGGGATAATGGTATCATACATATCCAACAGTGAAATATTTTTTTTAATCGATCCTGTAGTATCTGAAATTATCGCATCCAAACAAAAAAACCAACACAACAACAAACCAACCAACACAACAACAAACCAACCAAAAAACATGTTTATTGCAATAATCTATCGGCACGAAAAACGACTCGGCAGCGACTATAAAACGTATCGATAATTCTGCAGTATCCATGAACGGTCCTACTGTATTCGCACTGTCGGCGAGGCGCGGAACGTGCGGGAGGGGTATGTCGGCGGTCTGCCTGCACCAAAGGGCTCTCGGGTCTCGGGGCATCAATTCTCAGAATTCGAGATCGTAAATCTTTTGCACTTTCCTTTGCCTATTTACCGACTACAGACTGGTTAGCGATAACAATATGCAACGAAAATGTTGTTCAGTACCTTTATCTGGATGACGTTATGATAGAAATTATGTAATTTTTTATGTAGTCTAGTACCTATCTCCGTTTAATTGTACAGAACCTGGTTGACCGAGCTTTGTTCGGTTTTTTTTAAATGATATTTAGGCAGGTACGAATTACCTACGTAGTGATGAAATATAATATAATAATAAAACAAAAGTCGCGTCAAGTACAACAGTTGTTAGTTTGTGCAGATGCATCGTCAATATGATTTTTTTGTTAGAATTTGTACTCATTTAGATACGAATTAAATGCGTTGATAAAGGGCTCTCAGTAAGATTTTCTCAGAAAAAAAAGAAAAGACCCGAGTGTAACCATCATCAGGATTCGAACCGGGGCATGTTGACTCCGAGGGCGAGCATATTTTCCGTCTGAGCCATTTAGACTTAACGCATAGTGGCGAAATAAGTTATCGTATTCTAATGACATTGTAGGAGTTTTTCATTGTCTAAAAACGCGCATAAAATGATGTTTAAAAAAAATAAAACCTAGCTCGATCGATTTATCGTCCCCGAAACCCCCTGTATACATAATACAAAAATCGTTCGAGCCGTTTCCGAGATTCAGATTCTATATATAGGTATATACCTACGAGAATTGGTCGTTTTAAGGTATAAGATAAGATTGGAGCCAATTCTTGTTTTTTTTCGAAGGAAATTATATTAAAAAATACATAGTAAATATCTAGGTACATAAGTGGTAATTTCATTCAATGCAAAGATGATTCTTTAGTCCAGTAGGTAAAAAATTACAGGTATTTTTATTATGATATTATGTTACTTGTTGTCAACTTTGTTTGTGGTGCCAATAAAGTGTTTTGTATTGTATGGTACCACGCAGCTATACAATAGTAGCCGTGTTTGATAAAATCGATCCAAGATGGCGCCGCCATAAAATGGCGGATTCCATAACTATTTATTCACAACTACATCTCACCATGGGTTTCAAGGAAAAGGCGTGGCTAGTACGATAAATTTTAAATCCAAGATGGCCGCCACGACTAAACGTCATAAAATACGTGTATTTTATGTAGAGAGTTGCAGTTCCTAAACAAACGGGCCGATGTTGATGAATTTTTGTTTGAATGCTGATAGGACTGAGATGGTTTCTAGGTATAAATAATTTGTGTCAGATGTTCCAAAAATGTTCAATGCCCTTGTGACTTGTACTACACACATTTGTACATGTAGGTATAAAATTATACATGTCTTTACTAATAATTATTATGAACGCGAAAGTTTGAGAGTACGTTTGGATGTTCGTTACTGTGTCACGCAAAAATTACTAAGGGATCTGGAAGAAACTTAGTAGGAACATACACTACATACTTACAGTGTAAACGCTTTATACCTAACGTTATTCGTGAAAACGCAACACTCTATACTAATATATGTTGTAAATATATGTTCAATCTCTTGGTTTGCTGGTTTGTCATTTTTATATTTAGTTAATTGTTTTTCTCCTGTAATGTGGCTTTTAATAAAGATTTTTCTTATCTTAAGCCTACCTACCTACATACTTACCTTCCTATATATATGTATATTCAGTCTTTATAACGTCACAGCCATTGTATATTACAAAGAAATATTAAGACATAAACAAACCATTTACATAATAGGAGTCTAATTGTTTTACAAATGTTGAGTTGCCGAAATTTCTAAGAAATATACCTGAGGTCATAAATAGCCATCTCCCTTTTGTTATTGTTAATTGCCTTAACATGTGTGCCATTATTTTTGGATAACTTGCTGTCAATTTGTAGCAACTTTTGGACTCCGTTACTAAACGCAGCGTTTAAAATTTAATGTGGTTTGTTTTTTCTTTTTTAACCAACTTCCAAAAAGGATGAGGTTATCAATTCGACCACAATGTTTTTTTATGTATGTATGTTGATTTCTCGGGAATCCCTGTACCGAATACCGATATTAAAATTTATTTTTATGTTCGGATGGGTTTGCTTCCCCATTGGTCCCATATAAATATTTAACTTGTATCAAATCACCTCTTTGGATCACTGAAAAGAAAAGGTCGCAACCTCGATATTTTCCTCTTGTCGCATTATTTTTGTACGGCGTTGCGGAATAATGGGTTAGACGAGCTATTGCAACTGTTTGGAACCAATGCCGTACAGTGTCTAATGACCAAATTTTCCCTGAAAATCAAACATGTTTCCGATTTGGTGGCGCACTATTTTTGTACGGTACTACGCGTTTTCTCGTTATTAAACGGATGAAATTAAAAAAATATAAAAAGTAAGAAACCCCTGACACCATAATATTTACTATCTCGCTGATACCAGCTTTTAATTAAACAAAATATCACCAAAATCGATCCAGTCTTTTAGGAGCTGGCTTGCCACATAACACAAACAAACATCAAATCCACACAACTAAATAAAAAATATGACTCCCCCATTTTGCAGTAACAACCATCTTGTATTTGTAATCTGTCACACTGTTTTGTATTGTGTCATTATGTATAGTATTGTATTTGTCTGATCTATAGTAAGTCAATCGCCTTCAATTGATACCCATGGGTTGAGGGAGTTGTGAAAAAATATGTAATCCGCCATTTTGTAGACGGCGACGCCGGCAGCGGCCATCTTGGACCTTTTTTAATCAAATACAACTATGAACATTCCCAATTACCATTCCCGTTCTTTACCCAGATAAAAAAGTATCCCATGTGCTATTATTATCTAACTGTGTTCCAAATTTGAACCCAATCCGTACAAATGTTACAACATGTTTGAGCAACAATCATCCATACATGGACATTTATGATATTATTAGGATTAAATTATATTAGCCTTTGATAATGGTTGATGTGTGTAAATACCTAAAAAACAGTGTGAGACCCCTACACAAACAATGTAATGTATAACCATTAGTAGGACGCACCAAAAGTATGTTTTAGATGAGCGAAATATATTTAATTCAAAAAGTATTATTTGGATTCAAATCCAAATGTAATATTATTCATTACATTATCACCATATTATATACATGTATACATCTATATTTTATGTTGGTTAATAGTGTGTGTAGATAATAGATACACTTCTGTGAAAATAATTCTAGTGGGGCCCGTGTTACTGTCGAACACCAGTACTTCCGTACATCCGTACCTGCAGTACATCCGTACATATTTTTACTAAGGATGCATGGATAAAATTCCTTGAAGCTATACACTATTAAATATTATTTGTTAAAGTAGATTAAACTAGAAATCCAGTTGGTATGCATAATCATTTACCTTCTTTTTAATAAACATTCTTTTGTCTCTTGTACCAACCAAGAGGACTCTTTGCAGAGTTCGCCTGAGGAAGTGCCACACCTTTCTCAAATATTCTACTGCAGTAAACCATCTCAGTGTGATGAACAAAGTGCACAGCTACACGGGTAATAACTTGACTTTATTATGTTCCATTAGTGGCACGACACTGTGCTGTTCTGAGCAGGTGTGGCACTTGCCATCAGGCACATGACCTAATCACTCTCTATTATGAAAAAAAAAATCAGTTACAATTTGATTGTACCTATTTCTGTAGGTGTAATAAAAAATAGTACCTGGTTGAACGAGCTTTGCTCGGTTTAAATGCGTTTATAAAGGGTTCTAAGTAAAAGATTTTCCCAGAAAAAATAATAACAAAAAGAAAAAACCTGATTATTTGTGTATTCATCAGGGCCTGTTTTTTCCGAGGGCGAGCATATTCCGTCTGAGCCATTTAGACCTGGATCGATTTATCGTCCCGGAAACCCCATGTATACATAATTTCATGAAAATCGTTCGAGCCATTTCCGAGATTCAGATTCTATATATATATACCTATATACCTACAAGAATTGGTTGTTTATAGGTATAAGATTAATGTTACTATTTTAAAACACGAAAGAATACAAAAACTCAATGGTCAACATTTCGGTAAACAAATTTGAAAAGATGTAGTAGGAGACATATTATTTAAAATATAGATGTTATTCATCTGTTACTTAAATAAGCATTATGTAAATACTAATCAAAACAAAGTGCACTACAAACTTTACAAAGGTGCCCATTCATAGACCGATTATATGACTTATATGTTTTATAGAAATTAATAAATGTCAAGTATTGTGTTTAGTGGCCGGCAAACAAGCTGACCCAAAAGAGATGTGAAAGGGGAAAGTTTGTGCATGTGCACTTCCTCCAAAGAGACCTTAAAAACGTTTCAGCGCAGCTAACTTCATTGGGTCAACTTGTTTGTCGGCAACTACAACAGAGGATCATGTAAATAAGAACCAAGGTTATTATAACTCAAAGCTGTCTCAGGATGTCAAATCAACATCAAAATGTAGTTATTTATTTATCTTCGATGCTTAAAATAATTTAATATTAATAATTTAATTTAATAATTGGCATTCCCAGTTTAAAAAACTCTACCTGGAAAGTTCATGACGAAAACTTGGCGATCTTATTAGAACATCCTGGGCCAAAACAAGACCTAAACAGCCAAGTAGAAACTTTCCAGGACACCATATATACATACTTCTCGGAACATTACCCACCATCAACTTGTTATGCTCAAAATAGCAAGGAAAATATGTTCAAAATGAAATTGCGGAGGAAGAAAAGAGAGTTAATAAAACGTCTTCGTGTAGCTAAAACCATGGGCGATAACCATCTAAGTCACCAACTGTCCAGGGCTCTAAGATCAATCCTTAAATTAATACAAGGAATATCGCTTCAAATTAGTAAAAATCGTGATAATTTTAACAGAGCTAAACACGAAGTAGACTTTGATAAAAACCCTTTTCAATACTCCAAAAATATTTTCAGGGAGAAAAATGGAAAGCTTATCTTGACTAACGCGCAAATTTACGATCACTTTAAAAGCACATACGAAGTGCCTAAACGCGGGAGCTCGTACGTAGAACCAAACATCCAAAGACCTAATGATCCTCTGACAGGCTTTCAAGGCACCCCACCTAGTGAAGAGGAAGTAAACTATCAAATTAAAAAGAAAACTACTAAATCAGCTCCTGGCCCAGATGGCATTCCTTACATAGTGTATAAAAGTGTCCATCAGTTCGTAAACATATCTTGAATATATTCATTAAAATCTGGTCAAGAAAGCAAGTCCCAGTAGCATTTGGAAGAGCAATTTTTGTCCTCATCCCTAAAAAGCAGGAAGTAACTCATCCCAAAGACACCAGACCGATAGCCCTAACCAATACAATTTCTAAAATCTTTTCAGTATTTTGCAAACAAAATGACCACATTTATGACTAGCAATAGGTATTTCAGGCCCAATCACCAGAAAGGGTTCTTGCCTGGTATTTCTGGATGCCTGGAACACAATACATTACTAGCAGAAAGTTTGAAAGATGCCAGAACACATGAGAGGCAAATTACAGTCTGCTGGATAGACCTAGAGAACGCGTTTGGTTCTGTCCAGCATGAACTTATGATATTTGCCCTAAAATGGTATAACTTTCCTGCTGAAATTATTGACATAATTAATTCTTATTATTGCCACTTAAAATTCGTCATAGCAGTAAACAAGGAATACACAAAACCACTTGAATACAATGTAGGACTATTCCAAGGGTGCTGCTTATCACCAATAGCATTTAATATAGTTATAAATATTTTAGTAGACAAATTAATATCCCGTGAAAAGAAATGGGGCTACCGGTTTAAAATCAACAATAAGTACACTGAGTCAATCTTGGCCTTTGCGGACGACCTTGCAATACTTACACGTAATCCCAAACAGTGTCAAGAATTGTTGAACGAAGTCGATGAGTTCTGTACATGGACGGAGGAATGAGGACAAAACCATCTAAATGTCATTGTCTTTGTCTGGGTAGAAGAAATACCAAATATACGTCACGATCCGGGACTCTCCATAAGTGGCCAAGGAGTTGCCACAATTGCAGAGGCAGTGCCTTTCAAATTTCTTGGTAGAAAGATAGATCACAAAGGACGTACACCATCATTAGAGGTGGTTGTTGAAAATTTCATGAACAACCTCAATAAGGTAGACCAGCAGCCTATCAGCAATATCAAAAAGCATGGATATATGACAACTACCTCACATCACGTCTCACTTGGCCTTTCCTAGTATATGACATCGGTAAAACTCTCCTGGCAAAGCTAGATGCCAATGTCATAAAGATATTGAAGTCATGGTTCGGATTGGCACATCCGGCTGAGCCTCTACTCTTTTAGAGATCACAATAGTTTTGGGCTGAAACTAAAGAAACCGTCTGAACTTTACAAACACCTAAGAGTTACAAAAACGCATGTTTTGGGAAAGTCGCAAGACGAATTAATTACATCTCTCCCAAAAGACAAAACTGCTTCAGACCTGGAATCTAGACTTCAATTCCATAAACAATTTATGGCAGGTGCACAAGTAAATACTGCTGGGTTGGGTGCGAGAAAAAAAGGAAGACCGAGACATGGTAAAAACCTTTCTACAACAAGACGAAAATGACGGTTACAAAGTGCACGCTATGAATTTAGAAATGCAAAGTGAGTGGTTAACCATAGGTGAGTTCTGTATCCCATTAGCTCTAAAATGGCGCACCTTGATCTATGACTGGTCCCCTGCCTTATTAAAATTTTATCTAAATGCATTCCAAATGACCCTCCTGACCAGAGTAACTTGGTAAGGTGGGGAAAAGCCTCTGAAAAATGTTGCTATACTTGTGGAGAGGCGATATGTACAGCAAGGCACATATTGGTGGGATGCAAGGTGCTCCTTGATGGGGTCATTACTCACGGCGTCATGACAGAGTACTTGAAATCATACGTGAAGCCATGAGCCTTTCGGTAGCTAGAGCCCAAAAGGGATTGACGACAAACAACAGACAAATTAACTTTGTAAAAGAAGGCTCAACTTCAAACTCCAGGAACAAGCCTTACTCAATCCTGGGTACAGCACCTGATTGGACTATTTTAATGGACACGTATGAAAAGCACTACAAAATCCCAGAGGATGTGGGTGTTTCGTCATCCAGACCGGACATTTTCCTTTTTCTAGAGCTACGAAACGCATAGTCCTTGTAGAACTTACCGTACCGTGGGAAACTAATATACCTAAAGACCACGCGATGAAACAAAATAAGTATTACGACCTCCTAAACGAATTAACAAAAACGGCTATGTAGTTAGTTTATACGCTGTAGAAGTGGGAGCGAGAGGTATACCAGCAAAATCTCTATAACCTACTGAAAGACCTTGGCTTATCCAGAAGTGCTGTAAGTTCTATACTAGAACGTGTATCTAAAGCTGCACTAGTAGGCTCATATCAGATTTGGCTGGGCAGGGAGAGAAAAACGAGTGGTGAAGGTGAGTGTTGATGTACGTCAGAAAGGGCCCCTTAAACCTACGCCCGAGTCACAAGTCTTGGGAACTACTCGAGTTTTCTCTCTCTGCCACACGATGGACCCGGCACCCGCACGGTGAATCCATGGAATGCTAAGAAGATCGTCTCAAACAAAAATGACAGCCCGGAGAGACGGGATGACGCTGGAAAGACAGATGGCTGGTGGAAAAGACATCTGACGGATGGAAAGACATCTGACTGTTGGAAAGACAGCCGAGGGTGAAGGCCTAGCAAGCCAAGCCCGGGAATTAAATCGCTAAAAGTCCAAATAAGAATAATACCCTGGGACAGTCCGAGAGGCGGGCGGAAGATCTGTCCACCGTGTGATAGTAATGACGACCCTGGCGCGAATACGGACTTGAGATGCCCTGTGTGCGGGAAAATTTACAAGAGACGAGCCTGGTACCAAAAGCATTTAAAGACACATGATGGTGTTGAAGCACGACAGCCGTCGGTCAGTACTTCGACAAACACTATGGATAGAGTTGACCTCATATATCCCAAGGTGAACCATCGAGTGAAAACTACCAGGAGTCCATTGTCATCAGGACACGTCTTGGCATTCCCAGTTTAAAAACTCTACCTGGAAAGTTCATGACGAAAACTTGGCGATCTTATTAGAACATCCTGGGCCAAAACAAGACCTAAACAGCCAAGTAGAAACTTTCCAGGACACCATATATACATACTTCTCGGAACATTACCCACCATCAACTTGTTATGCTCAAAATAGCAAGGAAAATATGTTCAAAATGAAATTGCGGAGGAAGAAAGAGAGTTAATAAAACGTCTTCGTGTAGCTAAAACCATGGGCGATAACCATCTAAGTCACCAACTGTCCAGGGCTCTAAGATCAATCCTTAAATTAATACAAGGAATATCGCTTCAAATTAGTAAAAATCGTGATAATTTTAACAGAGCTAAACACGAAGTAGACTTTGATAAAACCCTTTTCAATACTCCAAAAATATTTTCAGGAGAAAATGGAAAGCTTATCTTGACTAACGCGCAAATTTACGATCACTTTAAAAGCACATACGAAGTGCCTAAACGCGGGAGCTCGTACGTAGAACCAAACATCCAAAGACCTAATGATCCTCTGACAGGCTTTCAAGGCACCCCACCTAGTGAAGAGGAAGTAAACTATCAAATTAAAAAGAAAACTACTAAATCAGCTCCTGGCCCAGATGGCATTCCTTACATAGTGTATAAAAGTGTCCATCAGTTCGTAAACATATCTTGAATATATTCATTAAAATCTGGTCAAGAAAGCAAGTCCCAGTAGCATTTGGAAGAGCAATTTTTGTCCTCATCCCTAAAAAGCAGGAAGTAACTCATCCCAAAGACACCAGACCGATAGCCCTAACCAATACAATTTCTAAAATCTTTTTCAGTATTTTGCAAACAAAAATGACCACATTTATGACTAGCAATAGGTATTTCAGGCCCAATCACCAGAAAGGGTTCTTGCCTGGTATTTCTGGATGCCTGGAACACAATACATTACTAGCAGAAAGTTTGAAAGATGCCAGAACACATGAGAGGCAAATTACAGTCTGCTGGATAGACCTAGAGAACGCGTTTGGTTCTGTCCAGCATGAACTTATGATATTTGCCCTAAATGGTATAACTTTCCTGCTGAAATTATTGACATAATTAATTCTTATTATTGCCACTTAAAATTCGTCATAGCAGTAAACAAGGAATACACAAAACCACTTGAATACAATGTAGGACTATTCCAAGGGTGCTGCTTATCACCAATAGCATTTAATATAGTTATAAATATTTTAGTAGACAAATTAATATCCCGTGAAAAGAAATGGGCTACCGGTTTAAAATCAACAATAAGTACACTGAGTCAATCTTGGCCTTTGCGGACGACCTTGCAATACTTACACGTAATCCCAAACAGTGTCAAGAATTGTTGAACGAAGTCGATGAGTTCTGTACATGGACGGAGGGAATGAGGACAAAACCATCTAAATGTCATTGTCTTGTGTCTGGGTAGAAGAAATACCAAATATACGTCTTACGATCCGGGACTCTCCATAAGTGGCCAAGGAGTTGCCACAATTGCAGAGGCAGTGCCTTTCAAATTTCTTGGTAGAAAGATAGATCACAAAGGACGTACACCATCATTAGAGGTGGTTGTTGAAAATTTCATGAACAACCTCAATAAGGTAGACCAGCAGCCTATCAGCAATATCAAAAAGCATGGATATATGACAACCACCTCACATCACGTCTCACTTGGCCTTTCCTAGTATATGACATCGGTAAAACTCTCCTGGCAAAGCTAGATGCCAATGTCATAAAGATATTGAAGTCATGGTTCGGATTGGCACATCCGGCTGATCCTCTACTCTTTTAGGGATCACAATAGTTTTGGGCTGAAACTAAAGAAACCGTCTGAACTTTACAAACACCTAAGAGTTACAAAAACGCATGTTTTGGGAAAGTCGCAAGACGAATTAATTACATCTCTCCCAAAAGACAAAACTGCTTCAGACCTGGAATCTAGACTTCAATTCCATAAACAATTTATGGCAGGTGCACAAGTAAATACTGCTGGGTTGGGTGCGAGAGAAAAAAAGGGAAGACCGAGACATGGTAAAAACCTTTCTACAACAAGACGAAAATGACGGTTACAAAGTGCACGCTATGAATTTAGAAATGCAAAGTGAGTGGTTAACCATAGGTGAGTTCTGTATCCCATTAGCTCTAAAATGGCGCACCTTGATCTATGACTGGTCCCCTGCCTTATTAAAATTTTATCTAAATGCATTCCAAATGACCCTCCTGACCAGAGTAACTTGGTAAGGTGGGGAAAAGCCTCTGAAAAATGTTGCTATACTTGTGGAGAGGCGATATGTACAGCAAGGCACATATTGGTGGGATGCAAGGTGCTCCTTTGATGGGGTCATTACTCACGGCGTCATGACAGAGTACTTGAAATCATACGTGAAGCCATGAGCCTTTCGGTAGCTAGAGCCCAAAAGGGATTGACGACAAACAACAGACAAATTAACTTTGTAAAAGAAGGCTCAACTTCAAACTCCAGGAACAAGCCTTACTCAATCCTGGGTACAGCACCTGATTGGACTATTTTAATGGACACGTATGAAAAGCACTACAAAATCCCAGAGGATGTGGGTGTTTCGTCATCCAGACCGGACATTTTCCTTTTTCTAGAGCTACGAAACGCATAGTCCTTGTAGAACTTACCGTACCGTGGGAAACTAATATACCTAAAGACCACGCGATGAAACAAAATAAGTATTACGACCTCCTAAACGAATTAACAAAAACGGCTATGTAGTTAGTTTATACGCTGTAGAAGTGGGAGCGAGAGGTATACCAGCAAAATCTCTATAACCTACTGAAAGACCTTGGCTTATCCAGAAGTGCTGTAAGTTCTATACTAGAACGTGTATCTAAAGCTGCACTAGTAGGCTCATATCAGATTTGGCTGGGCAGGAGAGAAAACGAGTGGTGAAGGTGAGTGTTGATGTACGTCAGAAAGGGGCCCTTAAACCTACGCCCGAGTCACAAGTCTTGGGAACTACTCGAGTTTTTTCTCTCTGCCACACGATGGACCCGGCACCCGCACGGTGAATCCATGGAATGCTAAGAAGATCGTCTCAAACAAAATGACAGCCCGGAGAGACGGGATGACGCTGGAAAGACAGATGGCTGGTGGAAAAGACATCTGACGGATGGAAAGACATCTGACTGTTGGAAAGACAGCCGAGGGTGAAGGCCTAGCAAGCCAAGCCCGGGAATTAAATCGCTAAAAGTCCAAATAAGAATAATACCCTGGGACAGTCCGAGAGGCGGGCGGAAGATCTGTCCACCGTGTGATAGTAATGACGACCCTGGCGCGAATACGGACTTGAGATGCCCTGTGTGCGGGAAAATTTACAAGAGACGAGCCTGGTACCAAAAGCATTTAAAGACACATGATGGTGTTGAAGCACGACAGCCGTCGGTCAGTACTACTCGACAAACACTATGGATAGAGTTGACCTCATATATCCCAAGGTGAACCATCGAGTGAAAACTACCAGGAGTCCATTGTCATCAGGACACGTCTTGGCATTCCCAGTTTAAAAACTCTACCTGGAAAGTTCATGACGAAAACTTGGCGATCTTATTAGAACATCCTGGGCCAAAACAAGACCTAAACAGCCAAGTAGAAACTTTCCAGGACACCATATATACATACTTCTCGGAACATTACCCACCATCAACTTGTTATGCTCAAAATAGCAAGGAAAATATGTTCAAAATGAAATTGCGGAGGAAGAAAAGAGAGTTAATAAAACGTCTTCGTGTAGCTAAAACCATGGGCGATAACCATCTAAGTCACCAACTGTCCAGGGCTCTAAGATCAATCCTTAAATTAATACAAGGAATATCGCTTCAAATTAGTAAAAATCGTGATAATTTTAACAGAGCTAAACACGAAGTAGACTTTGATAAAACCTTTTCAATACTCCAAAAATATTTTCAGGGAGAAAATGGAAAGCTTATCTTGACTAACGCGCAAATTTACGATCACTTTAAAAGCACATACGAAGTGCCTAAACGCGGGAGCTCGTACGTAGAACCAAACATCCAAAGACCTAATGATCCTCTGACAGGCTTTCAAGGCACCCCACCTAGTGAAGAGGAAGTAAACTATCAAATTAAAAAGAAAACTACTAAATCAGCTCCTGGCCCAGATGGCATTCCTTACATAGTGTAAAAGTGTCCATCAGTTCGTAAACATATCTTGAATATATTCATTAAAATCTGGTCAAGAAAGCAAGTCCCAGTAGCATTTGGAAGAGCAATTTTGTCCTCATCCCTAAAAAGCAGGAAGTAACTCATCCCAAAGACACCAGACCGATAGCCCTAACCAATACAATTTCTAAAATCTTTTCAGTATTTTGCAAACAAAATGACCACATTTATGACTAGCAATAGGTATTTCAGGCCCAATCACCAGAAAGGGTTCTTGCCTGGTATTTCTGGATGCCTGGAACACAATACATTACTAGCAGAAAGTTTGAAAGATGCCAGAACACATGAGAGGCAAATTACAGTCTGCTGGATAGACCTAGAGAACGCGTTTGGTTCTGTCCAGCATGAACTTATGATATTTGCCCTAAAATGGTATAACTTTCCTGCTGAAATTATTGACATAATTAATTCTTATTATTGCCACTTAAAATTCGTCATAGCAGTAAACAAGGAATACACAAAACCACTTGAATACAATGTAGGACTATTCCAAGGGTGCTGCTTATCACCAATAGCATTTAATATAGTTATAAATATTTTAGTAGACAAATTAATATCCCGTGAAAAGAAATGGGGCTACCGGTTTAAAATCAACAATAAGTACACTGAGTCAATCTTGGCCTTTGCGGACGACCTTGCAATACTTACACGTAATCCCAAACAGTGTCAAGAATTGTTGAACGAAGTCGATGAGTTCTGTACATGGACGGAGGAATGAGGACAAAACCATCTAAATGTCATTGTCTTTGTCTGGGTAGAAGAAATACCAAATATACGTCTTACGATCCGGGACTCTCCATAAGTGGCCAAGGAGTTGCCACAATTGCAGAGGCAGTGCCTTTCAAATTTCTTGGTAGAAAGATAGATCACAAAGGACGTACACCATCATTAGAGGTGGTTGTTGAAAATTTCATGAACAACCTCAATAAGGTAGACCAGCAGCCTATCAGCAATATCAAAAAGCATGGATATATGACAACTACCTCACATCACGTCTCACTTGGCCTTTCCTAGTATATGACATCGGTAAAACTCTCCTGGCAAAGCTAGATGCCAATGTCATAAAGATATTGAAGTCATGGTTCGGATTGGCACATCCGGCTGATCCTCTACTCTTTTAGGGATCACAATAGTTTTGGGCTGAAACTAAAGAAACCGTCTGAACTTTACAAACACCTAAGAGTTACAAAACGCATGTTTTGGGAAAGTCGCAAGACGAATTAATTACATCTCTCCCAAAAGACAAAACTGCTTCAGACCTGGAATCTAGACTTCAATTCCATAAACAATTTATGGCAGGTGCACAAGTAAATACTGCTGGGTTGGGTGCGAGAAAAAAAGGGAAGACCGAGACATGGTAAAAACCTTTCTACAACAAGACGAAAATGACGGTTACAAAGTGCACGCTATGAATTTAGAAATGCAAAGTGAGTGGTTAACCATAGGTGAGTTCTGTATCCCATTAGCTCTAAAATGGCGCACCTTGATCTATGACTGGTCCCCTGCCTTATTAAAATTTTATCTAAATGCATTCCAAATGACCCTCCTGACCAGAGTAACTTGGTAAGGTGGGGAAAAGCCTCTGAAAATGTTGCTATACTTGTGGAGAGGCGATATGTACAGCAAGGCACATATTGGTGGGATGCAAGGTGCTCCTTGATGGGGTCATTACTCACGGCGTCATGACAGAGTACTTGAAATCATACGTGAAGCCATGAGCCTTTCGGTAGCTAGAGCCCAAAAGGGATTGACGACAAACAACAGACAAATTAACTTTGTAAAGAAGGCTCAACTTCAAACTCCAGGAACAAGCCTTACTCAATCCTGGGTACAGCACCTGATTGGACTATTTTAATGGACACGTATGAAAAGCACTACAAAATCCCAGAGGATGTGGGTGTTTCGTCATCCAGACCGGACATTTTCCTTTTTTCTAGAGCTACGAAACGCATAGTCCTTGTAGAACTTACCGTACCGTGGGAAACTAATATACCTAAAGACCACGCGATGAAACAAAATAAGTATTACGACCTCCTAAACGAATTAACAAAAACGGCTATGTAGTTAGTTTATACGCTGTAGAAGTGGGAGCGAGAGGTATACCAGCAAAATCTCTCTATAACCTACTGAAAGACCTTGGCTTATCCAGAAGTGCTGTAAGTTCTATACTAGAACGTGTATCTAAAGCTGCACTAGTAGGCTCTCATATCAGATTTGGCTGGGCAGGAGAGAAAACGAGTGGTGAAGGTGAGTGTTGATGTACGTCAGAAAGGGGCCCCTTAAACCTACGCCCGAGTCACAAGTCTTGGGAACTACTCGAGTTTTTCTCTCTCTGCCACACGATGGACCCGGCACCCGCACGGTGAATCCATGGAATGCTAAGAAGATCGTCTCAGCGTCAAATCATGATGTCAACCGATTTAAATTAAATGGCTTTTTCAAAATACCTATGAACCTATCTATGTACTACTTAGTAGTAATACAGCATAATCAATACTACTTATTTATGTAAAACTATGAATGAATTTGGAAGATTATATTATACCTAGGTAATATGTCATTATTTGTTGTGACTGGGTGAATCTATGTTTAATAAGTACCTATGTATTTACTATTAGGATTATCAGTTATTTGGTTCCCATAGTAGCATAGTACAGCCTAGTACAAGCTATGCTTAGTTTGGGGTTTGAAGATGTTGTGTGAAAAATGTCACCAATATTTATTTATATTGGTAGAATATGCTTAGTTACCTATGGAGTTAATTAAGTATTTAGAATAGTGTAATTCTCATTGGAATTCAGATTTGTTAATAGGCTCTGCTCTTTATAAATTAAACTGTCTAAAGCTACCATTACTGTCTAAAGATACCTACCGTTTTATGTAAATTTAATTTGTCTAGCAAGCATTTTGAAGGACTGATTACTAAATACAGTACCTACAGCCCAAAAGCTAAGTGGGCTGACTTGACTAGCAGATACTCTTGGCTTAGAAGAGTCCACTTTTTGTGAGGAACCCTAGATTATTATGGATCTAAAGACAATTGGAGCAAAATCACAGTATTATTATAGCCATGGACGTAAGTATAAAAAACATATTTGTTTTTCAAAGAGAGAAAAAAAGATTCAATACTATATACTCACAGTAAGTATGGTGCCTCCGCCTAATGCCGGAGACATGATGGCTCTCCAACTGGAATGGTTCGCAGCTCGCAATACGACGCCTGCGCAGCCTTAGTCATCAGCACCTGTAAAATATCCAAAGATTTTTAAAATATAGCTACCTACTACAGTTCACTACCGCAGTTTTAAGCAGTTTAGCATTCCATAGAAATCCTTTCTTTCAAATTATTGGCATTACGAGCGTGACGGTGAAGAGAGTGAAGACTGAAACAAAATACGAAAGCTAGTTGATCGTCGTTTGTCGACAAACATTAGCAAGCATAACCAATTATGTAACTATCGTCATTATTTTGTTTTACATTCAAAACGAATGAAACTTGAAAGTTCCAAGAAGTTTAGAACAAGCATGGAAAAAAAATTCTATATAAGTACCTAGTATGGTAAATCCTACGAACTAACTTCTGTATTCTAAGTTGAAATTCGTAATACACTTACTTTTCGAAGGATAAAATTTGCGGTCACGTTTTACTTCATTAAATCTTTGTATATTGATAACTGAAGCTGTCGGATACTACAAAAAAAAATATGTAAACAGTACAACGTCCAGCAGCACAACACTCAACTTGAGGAACAAAAAAACAAAATGTCCGACCGCCCCGCGCCCCGCCCTACGCCATAGAGGAGGTGTAAAACTTCGAAATTCAAACATTATTCAAAGACAAAAAAAAACATCAAAAATACATGCTCTGTTTTGTTTTAATTATTTAGTCACGAGTTGGATACTCAGCTTTCTAGCAAGTATCACTTTTACATTCTCTTTGGCCAGTATGTACCTAGTCAATTTTTATTTTTTAACCGACGTCAATAAAGGAGGTTTCTCAATTCGACCGTATATGTTTTTCTAAAATCAAATATAGTCTTTCTTCAACTAAGCTAAGTCTATTGCTTAGTTGTTGTTTGATAGCACGAAGAAGATATGCATTTTGACCATACAGGGTTCAGTCGTCGATTGATCTTCGAACGGATAGGTCGTTTTACTTTGTTTCGAAGGTCAATTAACATTTAAGTGTCATCGCCGCGATAAGCGCGCACGTGTTTTTCGCACTGGAGCCAAACGTTTTAGAAAAAGAGTCGGTGGAATGCGAATTGGAAGATAACCCTACTCGTAGCGCGAAGAGGACTAGAGAAGAACAGTCATCCGATGACGGCTGGAGCACCATCACCAAAGGTCATAAGATCCTCAAACGAAATAGTCAAGGTGAAGTTGAGGAGAAATCTCAGGTCAGTGTTACATCAGACAACATATTAGGTACTACCTAAACAGTTCGCATTAGCCCGCATACTAAAAGATAATAAGATAAAAAATATTAACCGCGTTAAGTATGTCCACCAGTACAAGATATTAATAACATTTGAGGATGAAGAAAGTGCCGACGGATTTGTCAGATGTCAAAAGGGTAAAAAAACGAAACCCTGAACTTTAAAGGAAGCCTGGATAGCATCGGAGTCCGTTCGTCTCGGTTTCAGAGGGTCGATGATTCCAGCGCATGTATCTATTCTAGGTATGAAGGTGAAAGTGGACCCTTATATATTCCCGGTGACCCAATGCAGTCGATGTTGGAGATTTGGCCACAATCTGAGAATGTGTCCGTCTAAAAAGGTAGTCTGTCCTAAGTGCTCAAAGGGCCATGAGAATTGTGAGCGAGTCGAGTTTCGATGTATCAATTGTATAGGGAACCACATGGCATTGCAAAAAGTTTGTCCAATATACAAAAAAGAACGGCGACTAAGAGAAATTATGTCAGAGTACAATTATTGTACGTACAGAAAAGCCCTTACTATGTACGTACCGCCGTCACCAATATCCATTCGAAGTGCAAGCCCGGCCCCGGTACCGGAGATCCCCTATCAAAGTAAGAATACACCTGTACACTCCGCGAGGTATAAGCTGAGCTTTGCATTAGTGTGAGTGATCACCAATCAGGCAGGAGCTTGAAATTTTGTCCGCGAGGTATAGGCTGAGCTTTGCATTAGTGTGAGTGATCACCAATCAGGCAGGAGCGCGGCGAGACAGAATGGCGCCGCGCCTAAGGCCGGTTGTCACACCTACACCATCCATGTACACTCACACAAATGCAAAGCTCAGCTTATGCCTCGCGGAGTGTACAGTCCTGTTCCTGTTCTGTTCAGTTCCTGCATCTGGTCTTTTTCAGAGATTTGAATTTGGTTCCATCTTTCAAAACACGTTTACCTTCCAATAAGACTCTTTTAACAGTTGACAGTGGAATTCCTGTCGATGTCGATACCAATTGGGCTGATGTAGTCACACTTGACATGTCTTTATCGTACATGTCTTTAAAATAGCTATTTAAATTACACAACATTTCTTTTACTTGGCGATTTTAATGGTTTCCGTATTTTGCGCTTATTTGTGTTGGCATCCATTTTACTAACACTTATATCAAACAAAAACAAAATAATATTAAACACGTCACGCTGCAGTCTGTACAAAAGGTGAAGTGCGGCAGGAGCGCGGCGAGACAGAATGGCGCCGCGCCTCAGGCCGGTTACCCAAAATCAGTTTAAACCGGTTTTTACCGGGCGAAAATGGCGCCGCGCCTAAGGCCGGTTGTCACACCTACACTATCCATGTACACTCACACAAATGCAAAGCTCAGCTTATGCCTCGCGGAGTGTACAGTCCGCGAGGTATAAGCTGTAAAAACCGGTTTAAACTGATTTTGGGTAACCGGCCTGAGGCGCGGCGCCATTCTGTCTCGCCGCGCTCCTGCCGCACTTCACCTTTTGTACAGACTGCAGCGTGACGTGTTTAATATTATTTTGTTTTTGTTTGATATAAGTGTTAGTAAAATTGATGCCAACACAAATAAGCGCAAAATACGGAAACCATTAAAATAGCCAAGTAAAAGAAATTTTGTGTAATTTAAATAGCTATTTTAAAGACATGAACGATAAAGATATTTTAAGTGTGACTACATCAGCCCAATTGGTATCGACATCGACAGGAATTCCACTGTCAACTGTTAAAAGAGTCTTATTGGAAGGTAAACGTGTTTTGAAAGATGGAACCAAATTCAAATCTCTGAAAAAGACCAGATGCAGGAAAAATATAATAATCATTGATGATTTTGATAAAGCAGTAATCCGTAGAACAATTCATAATTTTCACATTACTGACAAAGAGGTGCCAACAATGAAAAGAATTCATGAAAAATTAAAGGCTGACATTAACCATCCAGGATCAATATGGTCATTGCGAAAAGAAGTATCTCTTTTAGGATTCAAATGGTCAAGGACAGAGAATAACAGAAAATTTTTAATGGAAAAGCATGAGATCATCAGTCAAATACACAGCTGGACTTTATTTTATCAATTTAGTTTTATTTTATTTTAATACTAGAATACTTCTCCGACTTATGTTATGCCTTAAGTACCTACCTAAAATATAATGATATTAATTTTTAAGAGTTTGTTGTCTGACTGTACTTTTGGTGATCACTCACACTAATGCAAAGCTCAGCTTATACCTCGCGCCCCTTGGACGGTCGGACGTTGGTCAGATTTATTCAACTCGCCGCGGGTAGAAGATTCTCCAAAGATACCCGCCAGTCGCAAGAAACAGAAGCGGCAGCGAGCGGCCAGCCGCCCCCCGACCCCCGCCGCGCCGCCACTGCCCGTCGAAGAAGATAGGTATACCTACAGGGCTATACCCAAGACGCCGGCCGAGCGCAACACAATAGAGATCATAAAGATAACAAAAATAGGTCAAACGACATTAGTTTTATGTGCCTTAATGTCTTAAAAACATAATATTAAGCAAAGACTCTTTAGAAGCTAAAATTCAACAAATTATTTCAATGTTAATAGAATGGGTCATTACAAAGCTTGCCGGTAGTTGGTAGTGTATCAGCCAGTTCCTGTCGACGATTATGAACTTCGTCATTAACGAATTTGGATAGTAGTCAATCTATTGTTAATCTTAAAATTATACAATGGAATTGTCAGAGTACCTTAAAGTCAATATGTGTTAGTTACATTGACCAGCGTTATGTAGATTGCTATAAAATGTATACTGATGGTTCTAAAGATGGCTCTAACGGTAGTGCTGCCTGTCTAGTTCCCTTAAATAACATCCACACTAAGCTTAAAATTGATTCTAATCTTTCGTTAATGCATATCGAATTTTACTTGCTATTTCAGAAGCGCTAGCTTATGTACATTCGCTCTATAAATTATCATAAATTTGTCATCTTGACAGATTCCAAAAGTTCAATAAAGCATCTGGCTAGGTGCGTCTCGCACTCGGCGAGAGGCATTCCGATAGCCTACAGCATTGTCGAATCAATTTTACTCTTACAAACTGAAAACAGAGAGGTGTTTATTTAGAGGTACCTAAATGTAGAATAGCATTACAATATCCATTGTAATGCTCTTTCTTATGTTACATAATCTGGTGGTTCTGGGCTTAAAGAAATAGTCATATTTATTTTTAAGACATTGTTTTTGTGTTGTAATATGTATATGAATTTGAATTACAGGGTGATATGGTCGCTAAGCGACAAAGCCCTTTCAATAAATTAAAAAAAAAACACAGGGTTACTGGTATGATTACCAGTAACCCTGTGTTTTTTTTTTTAAACAGAAATGATTGAATAAATATTTTACAATTCTGAAGTCGGTGCCAAGTTCCCTAATACCTAGTTGTTTATTTATTTACAGAACATGCCTTTAAACGGATGCAGGCATCAACTAGGTATTAGGGAACTTGGCACCGACTTCAGAATTGTAAAATATTTATTCAATCATTTCTGTTTAAATAAATCAAAATACGTACGTACGTATATCTTTGTGCTAAATAAATTTATTTTTTACTTTTTAGTTTTCTGTTTGAAGTCGGTTCTTTTTTTTTAACCGACTTCAAAAAAAGGAGGTTTCTCAATTCGACCGTATGGATGCTTTTTTTTTTATGTGTGTTCGCGGATAACTTCGTCGTTTATGAACCGATTTCGATGATAATTTTTTTGTTGTAAAGAAGATATTCCAAGGGTGGACCATGATAAGGAAACCAGGATCTGCTGATGACATCCTAGAGAAATCGAGGAAAAATTTTTTACTTTATAAGTTTTCCGTTGAAAGTCGGTTCTTTTTTGTTCAAATTATGTTAAAATTATTTTATTTTACGATTTTAAGTGATGTGCACAAGAACACTTCTTGCATAAGGAAAAACTAAATATATAATAGGGTGAATAGCCTACACGACGGACGAAAGAAACAATGCGATTAGGATACTTTAACACAGTGTCAAAGACGCATCGTCATAACGTGGTTGTCCTATGTAAGATTTTAATGTTACTTTGGTATTCTTTTTGAACTTTGATGCAAAAACGGCGGGTTATTAGCTTATTAGAGGCACAGACACTTCAAACTTGACGTGTCTGTGTATCGCCGTGCCTCGGTCTGGGTCTCAGTTACTCTGTCTTCTTGTCTCTAAGTGTTTCTGTGTGTCTCTATGCCCCTCTATCATGTATGTCTTCTTGACCCTGTTTCCTGTTTCTCTGTCTCACAGCCTCTATGTCTCTTTTCTTTCTGACTCGTTTTCACTTTGTCTCTTTGCGGATACAGGGACGGGCATAAAAAGGGCAAGGGGTTGACTCGTACAATACCTACTTCACAGTGTGATACGTTTTAAATCCAAGATGGCTGCCACCACAAAGTGATAAATTATGAGTGTTATTTTCAAAACTTCCTCAATAATGATACCAAAAGAAAGAACTTGACGAGTAGAATAATATTCACTATGATAACATTCAAATCTACAATGGTCAGTGTACCTACAGAGACCTGTAATGGCGGTCAAAACTCATATGGGTGCAAAGTTTTTATCATTATTCAGCATCATCATCATCAGCCTATCTTAGTCCACTGCTGGGCATAGACCTCTCCCACGGCTGAAAATTCTTAAGCAACTCAGTTTATATTCCCACAGCTGGGAGACTTCAGGACTTCTCTCACAAGATATTTTTTATAGTTATTGAATCATATCAAAGTGGGGACAGGCAAATAAATATATTCTATCCCAATATTATAAAGAGAGACGACTCATGTTATTGTTCAAAATTAATGGAATTTATTCAAAAATGCTTTGTCTATTGTAATGCTCAGTAAGGCTGTTAGGCTAGCTGCTCCCCAAGATATTAACAGCAAATTAGCAACTATATCTTGTTAAATGAAGTTAGTAAAAGGTGGCTTATCTATACTAATATTATAAAGCTGAAGAGTTTGTTTGTTTGAACACTAGGATCTCGGGAAGTGCTGGTCCGAATCGAAAGATTCTTTTTCTATTGGATAGTCCATTTATCGAGGAAGGCTATAGAAAATAACGCTACTATTAATAGAAGCGGAGAATGAATCAAGAATGTAACATAATCGGGAAATAATATTCCTTTTTGAGAGTTTTCGTACGTTTCGTGCTTTGACATGACACATGACAGCATGTGTTAAGATTGCGTCATTGAATATCACAGATTACATACCTCTTGAATATAAAACCTTTGCTTAATCTCTTGAGTTGTTACTACTCTGACTTACTCTGAGTTGTTGTTGTAGGTAGCTGAAGAGGTGTTTTGCTTGAAAGCGATATTCTCAGGAATGACTGAACCGATTTCTAAAAATTTTTCACTGTTGTTTTTAGTTTAGTTTTGTTTTTTCACTGTCATATGTGCGGGATCTCGATGAGTGCTATATATGTTCCACGGGCGAAGCTGGGGCGGACATCTAGTCCATTAATACAGGTAAAGTACACCACATATCCATAGATATAAAATATAACAGATTTGAGGAAAATTTTATACAAATCTATTATAACATATAAAATTACATTCAAATACATTCAGCTATGTGGGACCCAACATACACATTTATAAACTCACAAACTTTCATATTTGTAATATTAATGTGATTAATTTTGACATAATATATGTTATGCACATATCATCTATGGAATACTATAATTAAACAAGTCATGCTTTGTGTTCTCCTGATAGTAATTGATACGAAACAATACTTACCTCTGATGTCAGATTTTTTTACAATAACGTAACGCTAGAGCGGAAATATACCTATGCGAGGAATATTAGTTCGTTTTTTAATTTAAAAAAAAATGCTACAGAGGTAATTAGTACGAGACAATGCCTCTAATACCGACTAATTATATTTTCAAGTACCTACCTAATACCAACATAAGTAAGTATATAATTTTTTGAAGTGATTTTGTTTGGAAACTTTAAAGCCACAAAATTCGAATAAATTACGTTTATTAAAGGCACTCCTCAAATAAAAGTGTCAATATTTGATTCGTAGATATAATGCACGAGATTATAATCTCACGGTAGGTTAGTTCATAAAATAGCGTTGTTAGATTATAATCTGACATACAAGAATTGCTCGTTTACAGGTATTAGGTAGATAATTAGATATGTTCTACTATTCGAATGGCGTCTAGACCTTCCACGACGGATTGCTATATAAGGTAGCCCATCAGTAAACAGTCGGAAAACAGTCAGTTATTATCGTTCCTTGATAAGTGTGCAGTTTCAAATCTATTCGTCGTTTTAAGCAAAATCTTGTTCAAAAGTTCTATTACATAGATTAAAACATACTAAACTAATAAAATAGTGTTAAAAAGTAGTAACTATCGCCAGAAAAGCAACTACTAACTACTAATAATTCTTCTTCCTCCCCCCTAGGGGGGAAGTCAGGAGTCCGGCCTCGAGGTTAGCCCTCTTTACCGGGGATGGACTCGGGGACACGCTGATCCCCGGGAGTTTGCGAGCCCGCCCTCTCGCGGGGCAGGCTTCTTCGGCCCTTTCGCACTCACGCGCGTCAGGGCTGTAGGTTTCATGTCGTTTTTGAGTCCGCTATCCGTACAATTTCTGTAGGATGGCGGACATCGCCCGCGCCGCCGCGAGCTCCGGGTGCGTCCCAGACGCGACGGCTTCACAGGCGCTTCTCAGGGACTCCCAAATGATGAATGTAGGAGTCCCGAGTACGCCGGTTGCGGTTGAACCCGCCGGTGGGCGGGGGAAGCGGGGGGTGAAGAGTGGCCCTTCGGTTGAAGGGCCGAACCCCGGTGGCGGTGTTAGCGGCGGCGAGTTCGCCAGCCGCGGCTCCGAGCGCGCCGCGCTCAGTTCGCGCTTAGGCGCCGGCTCGGTGCATTGAGGCGGAGGGGGTCCCCCCCGCGTCCCGGGTCCAAGTTCGAGTCGAACTTTGGGAGTCGGGCGCGGTCGGGGGGCCCGTGGCAGGTGAGGGTGAGTCGCAGGGAGGGTGGGGGCGGGAGAGCGCCCCTCCTCAACCTGCGTCTGATGCTCCCTTCGCTCGCGCGCTACACGCGCTGCGGTGAACCTCCGTGTGTGTTACGCGTGATCCTCACGATCTAACCACACGTTCGAGGTTTACAGTCGCCTGTCCCTCGTACCTCTGCCGGCCTGGGTCGAGTCCTCCCCCGCGGGAGTTGACTCCCCGCCACAGAGCGCGCGCGCCACAGCCGACGTTATCCTGCGCATCGACCGTACCGGGAGCTCCGCCGCGCGCGTAGTAGCTTGCTCGGACGGCCGCACACGCATCGTGCACCCGCACATCCTGCGTCTCCGCTCTGCTGAACCCGATTCGTGCTGAATCGGCACCAGCGAGTGGCCCGCACGAAGCACCCCACCACCCCTCGCACCCCCCCCCCCGCGTCGTCTGGTCGAGGCTCCGCATCCCGCGTCCCGAGTGTGTTCCGTCAGTGCCGATCGGTTAGCTGGGCTTCCCTCACGGGTTCCACCTGGCTAGGCCTGTATCGCCGCGGAACATTTACACTCGGACGCCGAGCTGCCGACCAACCACAGCGAGGTGCGAGCGAGACAACACGAGCGGGCTGCGATTGGTCGAGAGACCCGTTGGCAGCCGCTCGCTACTACAGCATACCCCTACTGGTTGGCGACTAACAACGCCACCTAGGATGGAGAAAAACCCGAGCGAACAGCCGGCGAACCTTCTCGCCGAGCTACTGTCCGCTGACTACTCGGATGACCCGTTCTGGACGTCAGACCCGAACACTCCCTACTGGCCGAGAGACCCGGAGGACCCAGCCTACCGGGACCTCGTAATCGTCTCGATTAACCCAGTCGAGCTGAGAACACCAAATGGGAAAATCCGCTTCGAACCCCCGTTCCACCCGGGACTTCTATTGAACGTCCACAATAGGGTGACCATGGGAGTCGCACCCTACAAGATACTCCGTAACTCGGAAGTGTTACAGTCGACGCACGTAGCTACCTCCGGACACCTAGACCCCTCTCAGCAACAACCTCAAGCTCCCGAGTACGAGAGGACGGACTCGGTGATGTGCAGCGGCGACGAAGCGGAGACGACTGAGGACGTCTCGCCACCGCCGTCGCCAACTCCATCACCGACGCCATCGTACTCGGAGATGGTGTCCTCCCCGCCCGGGAGGCGACTCCACCCCTCGCCCCTGCCGCCGCAGCCCCCCGCACACCCCGCCGGGACGTCGGCCTGCGGCAATCACCCGCCGATTATAGTGGACCGCCTGGACAACTGTGAGGCCCACCTCGGCGCACTACAGACCATCCTAGGCTTCGCGCCTAATGTTAAGCCGTACCTACGAGGACTACGCTTCCGCCCGAAAAGCGACAACGAATTTCGGGCGGTTCAGAGATACCTTGTCGAGGAGCGAGCAAAGAATCCCAACATCGAATTCTATTGCTACGCCCTCGACCGAGAGAAGCCCATCAAGGTAGCCCTGAGCGGGCTACCCGACGACACAGAGCCGGACCAGGTCGTCAGAGCCCTGCATGACCTGGGGTTCCCGGCCACGTACTGCCGCCCTCTGCCGAAGAGAAACAATGCCAGAAGGAAGATATTCCACATACAATTAGACCAGATGCCGTGGGACAAGCTGGACGCCTTGTACAGCGTCACGGAGCTCCTCTATATGCCTGGAATCATAATCGAGGCATGGAGGGGCCGCACCATCGTGCCGCAGTGCCACAGGTGCCAGCACTTCGGCCACGCGTCCGCCAACTGCCACCGCGGGCCGCGGTGTGTCAAGTGTGGTGGACCGCACGCCGGCACGGACTGCCCACGTGCTAAAGATGCCCCCCTGAGCTGCGCTAACTGCCGGGGGCACCATGCGGCCAACAGCCGCCAATGCCGTGTCTTCAGGAAAGAGGCGCGCCGAAGGAAGATTCGCATTCCCGGCGAGCGCCCGCCCCTCCCAGTAAAGACACAGGCAAAGGCGGTGAAGAAAATGAACCTAGGGTCCCCGGCGGCCCCGACCTCACGGCCGGGCGGGCCGCCCCCGGGACCCCTCTCCGAAGCGGGACTGCAAGCCCCCGCGCTCCCGGGCTGTTACCGCGCCGCCCCCTGATGGGACTTGGCGCACGGTAGGCCCCACCACCCCCGCCCCACCATCGTCGCCGGCCCCCCCGCCCCAACCCAAGGGCCGGGGAAGAGGCGGGCGAAGGAGGAAGAAGAAAAACAACCCAAGAAGAGGGGCCTCTCCGGTGGCGGCATCCACCCCGCTGCCTCCGTGTGAGGAGGCCCCCCCCTCACCCCCGAATAAGGGGTCCGCTCAACCACCGCTGACAACGCTACCGCGGGGTCCGGACTACGCCCATCCCAGAGACCCTCGCACCGCAGCGCGTAACTAACTAACTAACTAATAATTCTTCTTCCTCCCCCTAGGGGGGAAGTCAGGAGTCCGGCCTCGAGGTTAGCCCTCTTTACCGGGGATGGACTCGGGGACACGCTGATCCCCGGGAGTTTGCGAGCCCGCCCTCTCGCGGGGCAGGCTTCTTCGGCCCTTTCGCACTCACGCGCGTCAGGGCTGTAGGTTTCATGTCGTTTTTGAGTCCGCTATCCGTACAATTTCTGTAGGATGGCGGACATCGCCCGCGCCGCCGCGAGCTCCGGGTGCGTCCCAGACGCGACGGCTTCACAGGCGCTTCTCAGGGACTCCCAAATGATGAATGTAGGAGTCCCGAGTACGCCGGTTGCGGTTGAACCCGCCGTTGGGCGGGGGAAGCGGGGGGGTGAAGAGTGGCCCTTCGGTTGAAGGGCCGAACCCCGGTGGCGGTGTTAGCGGCGGCGAGTTCGCCAGCCGCGGCTCCGAGCGCGCCGCGCTCAGTTCGCGCCAGGCGCCGGCTCGGTGCATTGAGGCGGAGGGTCCCCCGCGTCCCGGGTCCCAGTTCGAGTCGAACTTTGGGAGTCGGGCGCGGTCGGGGGGCCCGTGGCAGGTGAGGGTGAGTCGCAGGGAGGGTGGGGCGGGAGAGCGCCCCTCCTCAACCTGCGTCTGATGCTCCCTTCGCTCGCGCGCTACACGCGCTGCGGTGCGAGGGTCTCTGGGATGGGCGTAGTCCGGACCCCGCGGTAGCGTTGTCAGCGGTGGTTGAGCGGACCCCTTATTCGGGGGTGAGGGGGGGGCCTCCTCACACGGAGGCAGCGGGGTGGATGCCGCCACCGGAGAGGCCCTCTTCTTGGGTTGTTTTTCTTCTTCCTCCTTCGCCCGCCTCTTCCCCGGCCCTTGGGTTGGGGCGGGGGGCCGGCGACGATGGGGGGGGGTGGTGGGGCCTACCGTGCGCCAAGTCCCATCAGGGGGCGGCGCGGTAACAGCCCGGGAGCGCGGGGGCTTGCAGTCCCGCTTCGGAGAGGGGTCCCGGGGCGGCCCGCCCGGCCGTGAGGTCGGGGCCGCCGGGGACCCTAGGTTCATTTTCTTCACCGCCTTTGCCTGTGTCTTTACTGGGAGGGGCGGGCGCTCGCCGGGAATGCGAATCTTCCTTCGGCGCGCCTCTTCCCTGAAGACACGGCATTGGCGGCTGTTGGCCGCATGGTGCCCCCGGCAGTTAGCGCAGCTCAGGGGGGCATCTTTAGCACGTGGGCAGTCCGTGCCGGCGTGCGGTCCACCACACTTGACACACCGCGGCCCGCGGTGGCAGTTGGCGGACGCGTGGCCGAAGTGCTGGCACCTGTGGCACTGCGGCACGATGGTGCGGCCCCTCCATGCCTCGATTATGATTCCAGGCATATAGAGGAGCTCCGTGACGCTGTACAAGGCGTCCAGCTTGTCCCACGGCATCTGGTCTAATTGTATGTGGAATATCTTCCTTCTGGCATTGTTTCTCTTCGGCAGAGGGCGGCAGTACGTGGCCGGGAACCCCAGGTCATTCAGGGCTCTGACGACCTGGTCCGGCTCTGTGTCGTCGGCAGCCCGCTCAGGGCTACCTTGATGGGTTTCTCTCGGTCGAGGGCGTAGCAATAGAATTCGATGTTGGGATTCTTTGCTCGCTCCTCGACACAGAGTTCTGAACCGCCCGAAATTCGTTGTCGCTTTTCGGGCGGAAGCGTAGTCCTCGTAGGTACGGCTTAACATTAGGCGCGAAGCCCAGGATGGTCTGTAGTGCGCCGAGGTGGGCCTCACAGTTGTCCAGGCGGTCCACTATAATCGGCGGGTGATTGCCGCAGGCCGACGTCCCGGCGGGTGTGTGGGGGCTGCGGCGGCAGGGGCGAGGGGTGGAGTCGCCTCCCCGGGCGGGGAGGACACCATCTCCGAGTACGATGGCGTCGGTGATGGAGTTGGCGACGGCGGTGGCGAGACGTCCTCAGTCGTCTCCGCTTCGTCGCCGCTGCACATCACCGAGTCCGCCTCTCTCGTACTCGGGAGCTTGAGGTTGTTGCTGAGAGGGTCTAGGTGTCCGGAGGTAGCTACGTGCGTCGACTGTAACACTTCCGAGTTACGGAGTATCTTGTAGGTGCGACCCCATGGTCACCCTATTGTGGACGTTCAATAGAAGTCCCGGGTGGAACGGGGGTTCGAAGCGGATTTTCCCATTTGGTGTTCTCAGCTCGACTGGGTTAATCGAGACGATTACGAGGTCCCGGTAGGCTGGGTCCTCCGGTCTCTCGGCCAGTAGGGAGTGTTCGGGTCTGACGTCCAGAACGGGTCATCCGAGTAGTCAGCGGACAGTAGCTCGGCGAGAAGGTTCGCCGGCTGTTCGCTCGGGTTTTCTCCATCCCAGGTGGCGTTGTTAGTCGCCAACCAGTAGGGGTATGCTGTAGTAGCGAGCGGCTGCCAACGGGTCTCTCGACCAATCGCAGCCCGCTCGTGTTGTCTCGCTCGCACGCTCGCTGTGGTTGGTCGGCAGCTCGGCGTCCGAGTGTAAATGTTCCGCGGCGATACAGGCCTCAGCCAGGTGGAACCCGTGAGGAAGCCCAGCTAACCGATCGGCACTGACGGAACACACTCGGGACGCGGGATGCGGAGCCTCGACCAGACGACGCGGGGGGGGTGCGAGGGGTGGTGGGGTGCTTCGTGCGGGCCACTCGCTGGTGCCGATTCAGCACGAATCGGGTTCAGCAGAGCGGAGACGCAGGATGTGCGGGTGCACGATGCGTGTGCGGCCGTCCGGGCAAGCTACTACGCGCGCGGCGGAGCTCCCGGTACGGTCGATGCGCAGGATAACGTCGGCTGTGGTGCGCGCGCTCTGTGGCGGGGAGTCAACTCCCGCGGGGGAGGACTCGACCCAGGCCGGCAGAGGTACGAGGGACAGGCGACTGTAAACCTCGAACGTGTGGTTAGATCGTGAGGATCACGCGTAACACACACGGAGGTTCCCAGAAAAGCAACATTTACCCAGACTGCCCTATGGTCAAGTTAAAGTAATTTATTTTTGAAAAGTACCTAACGAATAACAAACACAAAAGATTCTAAGAAAAGAGCTATCAGTTATTGGCTCGGCGGTAACAACAAAGAATTTGGAGTCACAATTTGCAATATTTTTGAATAGGTAAGTACATTAGTTTACAAAGAACTCAAACAAATATACAATAAAAAGAAACAAAATCATTGTTTATAATTATTTTAAACAACATGTGTGACGACGAAATCCAAACAAATGACATAAAAGAAGCCGACAGACTGATGAGAAGTACGAGATTCTTTTCGTAACAGATGCATCACTCTCGAATAAAAGTGCATGTGTACGAGTCATTAACTCGACGGTTTTATCTTTTATAGTTTAGGAGTTCTTATGACCACCTTCCGACTCCCTCTTGAGATCAGCTTCGTGGTACCATATTAACCGGAGTAGGAAAGTCGCGAGTTTATTTCGAAATTACGTTTTTCGTGGAAAGAGAGTAGACGTCCGGACCGATCCCAACAACGCCGATGTGGCGTTTTTGTAAATTAAATTTATGTTATAATAAGTTGCATATTATTTTATTTAACCATGATCATATCAACCCCCTGCTGGGTATAGTATGTTATGTACCTATATTTTTATCCATGAATGACATCACTTTATTCCTGCTTTTTTGTAGTGTTGATAGCTCAGAGGTCAAGAGGTCAAAAGAGATCGGGGTCGAATCCCGGCTCCGATATTTATGAACTAGAGCTACAAAACCATGGTGAACCAATAAGTACATGGTACTATATTATGCTTTTTAATGTATTCTGATTCAAATTAATTTACCTGATGGAGCGGCCTACGATAGATTACGTATATCTGCTCATTATTAGGCCCGCTGTAGTCTTGTAAACCGTTTTTTTAATTAAAATGTATTGTCGTTTCACCAGTGCTGCTTCACGCATACGGCGTGTTTCACATCAGGTGTGTTTGTCCGCACTGGCGTCGCTCGTCTGAACAGCAGTGCGGCTACTCGCGCCTGGCGCGTAAAACACTCCTTGCGTGTTTTCCGTACTCGCGTTACACGATGCAACGCGAGTGCGGCTAGCCGCGACTGGCGTGTTATTTCAGTAAAAACGCCTTATTATTAAAAACTTTCTAGCAGCGAATGTGTTAATACATGCATTAAGCCCAAACACTGGGTAGTTCCTGTAAACCGTTAAGAAATCCTCTTGACTGTCCTTTGTCGTTATCATCAGACCCCTAATGACAGTCACTATACTCATCTACCCATCTATGTAAAAAGTTCTCATCAATACAAATTCATCGAGCCCAAACACAAGGTACCTAACTAATATGTGCCATCAAGGAGTTCCCTCGACCATCTTTCGGTTCCCTCATCAGATCGACTCCAGACCTTCTTTGAATTATACTGCTTTAAAATGCTCAAGGAAAAACTTAACTAACGTACTAGTCATCTTTACAATTTTCGAAAGTTATCCTCGATTTCTACATTACAGGTCTATGTACACTGACCATCGTGGATTTGAATGTTATCATAGTGAATATTATTCTACTCGTTAAGTTCTTTCTTGGTACCAATACCATTATTGAGGGAGTTTCGAAAAAAAAACACATAATTTATCACTTTGTGGTGGCAGCCATCTCGGATTTAAAATGAATCACATTGTGAAGTATTGTGCTAATCAAGCCCGTTCCTTTGTATGCCCGTGCCTGTACCCGCAAAGAGACAAAGTGAAAACGAGTCGGAGAGAAAAAGAGACAGAGAGGCTGGGAGACAGAGAAACAGAGTGTCACGGAGACGAGATAGAGGGACATAGAGACACATATAAACACAGCCACAAGAAGACTGAGTAACTGAGGCTTGGACCCAGACCGAGACCCAGCGATACACATACCTACACATCAAGTTTTTATTGTCTGTGCCTCTAATAACCCGCCGATTTTGCATCAAAGTTCAAAAATAATACCAAAGTAACATTAAAATCTTACATAGGACAACTACGTTATGCCGATGCGTCAATTTGACTGCGTTAAAGTATTCTAATCGCGTTGTTTCTTTCGTCCGTCGCGTCGTGTAGGCTATTCACCATATTAAATAGTTAGTTTCTCCTTATTCAAGAAGCGTTCTTGTTAGATCTACCCATCACTTAAAATTGTAAAATAATATAATTTTAACAAAAAACAAAGATATACTTATTTTGATGTATTTTAACACAAATGATTAAATAAACATTTTACAATTCTGAGGTCAGTGCCAAGTAAAACAATTAGAGCTGAAGCTAATATTAGTATGTACGTTTTAGGGTTCCGTAGTTAGGGTTTCCGTCTGTCTGTCCGTCCGTATGTCACAGCCACTTTTCTCCGAAACTATAATAGCTATACTATTGAAACTTGGTAAGTAGATGTAATCTGTAAACCGCATTCAGATTTTGATACAAAAAATAGACAAAAACAAAAAATTTTGGGGTGTCCCATACTTAGAACTGAAACTCAAATTTTTTTTCATCAAAACTATACGTGTGGGGTATCTATGGATAGGTCATCAAAAATGATATTGAGGTTCCAAACATTTTTTTTTTCTAAACTGAATAGTTTGCGCGAGGGACTCTTCCAAAGTGGTAAAAAGTGTCCACCCCCCTCTAACTTCTAAAATAAGAGAATGACATAAATAAAAAAAAGTGAATGTAACATTACCATGTAAACTATCAACGAAAATTGGTTTGAATGAGATCTAGAAAGTAGTTTTATTTTAATACGTCATAAATTGACTATTTTTAAAACACTGATTAACGTAACAACGAACTACAACAACCTTTATATTATGTTACCTACTTGCTGCTACGGAAGTCTTCATGCGAGTCCGACTCGCATTTGACCACTTTTTTGTTCTTTTTCGACATTTGTATATCGAGAACATTCGTTATGTGTTCTAATTTTTGGCTTAAAAGTAGTTAGGTACTTATCTATCTATACTTATAATATATCTATACTTATAATAAAACTGTAACGGGTCGAATTCTGTACATTGAATATATTTTGAAAAATTTTTTTTTGGGGCACTCCATAGTCGATACTGATGGCGAAACTGCATTTTTTTTCTTTCATGTCTGTCTGTCTGTCTGTCTGTCTGTCTGTCTGTCTGTCTTTCTGTATAGGGATCACGCATCACGCCGAAACTACTGATTCAATTCACCTGAAACTTGGCATGATTTTAGTTTATACTAAGGACATTGCTGTAGGCTACTTTTTATCCCCAAATTCTGATCGGTTTTCTTGCGGGAGGGGGGTGAAAGTCAGAATGTGTATTTGGTTGTAACTCATGTTTGCGTTGTTTAATTTCATTAATTCTTTTTTTGTTAGAAAGAACACATTTTTTATAATGTCCCGTCAAAATTTTAACAATATCGGTTTGTTGGTTCGGAAATTACACAAACATTAAATAATAACGACACGCGCGGCGCGTTCGGTACATACTAACTTCTAAGTATTCTGTGTATCACAGACGATCCACAGAATATCTAGATTCTAGAAAGTGCCCACGTGACCGCGTCGCGTCGTCTTGGATGACAAAATAATTGTCAAAAATATATTTTTGTGTGGAAAAAACAAACATCATTCGGTTATAATCACAAACTAAGTAGGTTATAATCGACTTCAAACAAGGAGGATGTTCTCAATCGGGTTGCATGTTTTTTTTCATGTGCATTTTGTCGAATGACAGAATTAAATTACCTGTCATTGAAGTAGATTTTTGTATTTTGGAGAAAACATATCAGCATAAACAACCCATTAAATGTTCCCACTGCTGGGCGTCGGGGCCTTCTCTCGCAAGGAGAGAGACAAGGCTATAATCCACCACGCTGGCCCAGTGTCGGTTAGTGGATGACATATGACTTAGTACTTAGATTATAGGTAGATTTCGTTTTCTTCACGGTGTTTTCCTTCACCGTTTTAATTACCGGCATTACGAACATGACTCTGAAAAGATAGTGGTGCGCGTGGTTTTGAACCCTGGGTCTCCGGATCGACAGTCGCCGTTCTCCCGACTAGGTCAGTTGTAACTTACTAGACCAGCCGTAACTTATTAGAAAACGTATTATTTCAATCCAAATACTGTTTAAAATTTAAAGGTAGTGTTCAACAAACTTCGGTGACCGAAGCAGACCGTTGTTAGGTTTCCGTACACAAAGGGTAAAAACGGGACCCTATTACTGAGACTTCGCTATCCGTCCGTCCGTCCGTCCGTCCGTCTGTCACCAGGCTGTATCTCAAGAACGGTGATAGCTAGACAGTTGAAATTTTCGCAGATGATGTATTTCTATTGCCGCTTTAATCATGGCGAAACGTATCAAGTGATCGGGTTGAAATTTGAAATATAGTTAGGTTACAGTCTGGAAGAACACATAGGCTAAACATTGCCTATGTATAAGTACTCTATGTATTACGTAACAAACATCCAAACAGTGACATTCATAATATTTACAGGACAACGTTGGAACGGCTGAGCATATTTGGATGGAATTCGAAACACACGTAGTTTGAACTCAGAAATAGCAAATCGGTTACTTATAGGTTACTGTGACGTAGGAAAGACTAAGCAAATTTGGTAGAAAATTGAAACAGAAATAACTCATAGTCTGAAATACCACATTTATGTATTTATTACCGATCAACCTGAAAAGAAGCATGGGCCCTAAGGAAACAAATATTAACTATCACGTCAAAACGGCACAACGAATTGGGTTGACATACGAAACACATATAGTTTAGAGTCTAAAATTTCACATGGGCTAATTATCCTACATTTTTATTTAACTCCATATTAATATAAGCAAATATTTTCGTAAGGAACTTGATGTGATGGTAAGGTAAAAACCAAAAATGAAAAATATATGCACCCGTTTTGGCGTAGCTAATATAGGTGATTTGCGTTCACAATCAAAATAACAAGCAACATAATATTCTCATTAGACGGCGCTAATGCCAGTTTAAATCTATAAGCACTAAAGGCCATTTAAATCGATGTTTTGCTATTGTGGTATGTATTTTTTCTTTCATCACTAGGTGGCGTTACTGGTATTCTAAATTGTACTAATAAGTTTTTGCTGCTAAAAGGATTATGATGCCAAATTTGGATTCTTTCGTTCTTGATTTTTTTCTGTGTTACCTACAATTAAATTCATACATTAACATTTCACTAGAACTTGGCTTAGATTTACGGGTTCAACTTGCTTGAATATCATTAAAACTCAAAATTTTAATTATTTTGATTCCACACAGGCTTCGTTCAAAATTTTACGCCGGCGAAGTCGCGGGTAACAGTTAGAAAACAGCTTGCGGATAAAAAGAAATAGGTAAGTAGGTATCAGATCATGCACATTAGCTTCAGACTTTTCATAATATATCCTATAAAAATCCTACAATCTTAACACTTGCGGCTATGTTCGATACTACGAAACCTTACCAAGTATGTTTGATTTTGTTAAAAAAAAGAAAAATAAAGATGATAAAATTAAGTAAATTTTTGTGTGGAAAAACATATTCACTCAAACTCAAAGGTTTTTCAATGACTACTTATCCAAATATTTGACGTACGATACTTCCAATCTATACTTATAATAAAACTGTAACGGGTCGAATTCTGTACATAGAAGATATCTATACTTATAATAAAACTGTAACGGGTCGAATTCTGTACATAGAAGATATTTTGAAAAAATTTTTTTTGGGGCACTCCATAGTCGATACTGATGGCGAAACTGCATTTTTTTTCTTTCATGTCTGTCTGTCTGTCTGTCTGTCTGTCTGTCTGTCTGTCTGTCTGTCTTTCTGTATAGGGATCACGCATCACGCCGAAACTACTGATTCAATTCAGCTGAAACTTGGCATGATTTTAGTTTATACTAAGGACATTGCTGTAGGCTACTTTTGACTCCCAAATTCTTATCGGTTTTCTTGCGGGAGGGGGTGAAAGTCAGAATGTGTATTTGGTTGTAACTCATGTTTGCGTTGTTTAATTTCATTAATTCTTTTTTTGTTAGAAAGAACACATTTTTATATTGTCCCGTCAAAATTTGAACAATATCGGTCTGTTGGTTCGGAAATTACACAAACATTAAATAATAACGACACGCGCGGCGCGTTCGGTACATACTAACTTCTAAGTATTCTGTGTATCACATACGATCCACAGAATATCTAGATTCAAGAAAGTGCCCACGTGATCGCGTCGCGTCGTCTTGGATGACAAAATAATTGTCAAAAATATAATTTTGTGTGGTAAAACAAACATCATTCGGTTATAATCGACTTCAAACAAAGAGGATGTTCTCAATCGGGTTGCATGTTTTTTATTTGGTTTTATTTTACACGATAACTCCGCTAATTGTTAGTTGATTTTGATAATTCCTTTTTTGTTTGGTAGAAAATACTTCAGAGGTGATCTTAGATAGCGAAAACAGGGAGGTAGTTTTTTAAATATCAACAAAAAACTAAAATCAGCTTAGATGTATCTGTACGACATAGTTATACCTTCTTATAAAATTTAGTCTAATGACAGAATTAAATTACCTGTCATTGAAGTAGATTTTTGTATTTTGGAGAAAACATATCAGCATAATAAGTAGCAGCATAAACAACCCATTAAATGTTCCCACTGCTGGGCGTCGGGGCCTTCTCTCGCAAGGAGCGAGACAAGGCTATAATCCACCACGCTGGCCCAGTGTCGGTTGGTGGATGACATATGACTTAGAACTTAGATTATAGGTAGATTTCGATTTCTTCACGGTGTTTTCCTTCCCCGTTTTAATTACCGGCATTACGAACATGACTCTGAAAAGATAGTGGTGCGCGTGGTTTTGAACCCTGGGTCTCCGGATCGACAGTCGCCGTTCTCCCGACTAGGTCAGCTGTAACTTACTAGACCAGCCGTAACTTATTAGAAAACGTGTTATTTCAATCCAAATACTGTTTAAAATTTAAAGGTAGTGTTCAACAAGCTTCGGTGACCGAAGCAGACCGTTGTTAGGGTTCCGTACACAAAGGGTAAAAACGGGACCCTATTACTGAGACTTCGCTGTCCGTCCGTCCATCTGTCCGTCTGTCACCAGGCTGTATCTCAAGAACGGTGATAGCTAGACAGTTGAAATTTTCGCAGATGATGTATTTCTATTGCCGCTTTAATCATGGCGGAACGTATCAAGTGATCGGGTTGAAATTTGAAATAGAATTAGATTACAGTCTGGAAGAACACATAGGCTAAACATTGCCTATGTATAAGTACTCTATGTATTACGTAACAAACATCCGAACAGTGACATTCATAATATTTACAGGACAACGTTGGAACGGCTGAACATATTTGGATGGAATTCGAAACACACGTAGTTTGAACTCAGAAATAGCAAATCGGTTACTTATAGGATACTGTGACGTAGGAAAGACTAAGCAAATTTGGTAGAACATTGAAACAGAGATATCTTATAGTCTGAAATACCACATTTATGTATTTATTACCTATCAACCTGAATAGAAGCATGGGCCCTAAGGAAACAAATATTAACTATCACGTCAAAACGGCACAACGATATGGGTTGACATACGAAACACAGATAGTTTAGAGTCTAAAATTTCACATGGGCTAATAAGTCTACATTATCATTTAACTCCATATTAATAAGCCATAAATGAAAAATATATGCACCCGTTTTGGCGTAGATAATATAGGTGATTTGCATTCACAATCAAAATAACAAGCAACATAATATTCTCATTAGACGGCGCTAATGCCAGTTTAAATCTAAAAGCACTAAAGGCCATTTAAATCGATGTTTTGCTATTGTGGTATGTATTTTTTCTTTCATCACTAGGTGGCGTTACTGGTATTCTAAATTGTACTAATAAGTTTTTGCTGCTACAAAGATTATGATGACAAATTTGGATTCTTTCGTTCTTGATTTTTTTCTGTGTTACCTACAATTAAATTCATACATTAACATTTCACTAGGACTTGGCTTAGATTTACGGGTTCAACTTGCTTGAATAATATCATTAAAACTCAAAATTTTTATTATTTTGATTCCACACAGGCTTCGTTCAAAATTTTACGCCGGCGAAGTCGCGTGTAACAGCTAGAAAACAGCTTGCGGATAAAAAGAAATAGGTAAGTAGGCATCAGATCATGCACATTAACTTCAGACTTTTCATTATGTATCCTATAAAAATCCTACAAACTTAACACTTGCGGCTATGTTCGATACTACGAAACCTTACTAAGTATGTTTGATTTTGTTTAAAAAAAGAAAAATAAAGATGATAAAATTAAATAAATTTTAGTGTGGGAAAACAAATTCACTCAAACTCAAAGGTTTTTCAATGACTACTTATCCAAATATTTGACGTACGATACTTCCAATTAATGTATAAGTCAGTAACATCTGCTTACGCGAACGAAGTAGCGGGTTCAGCTAGTTTATGTATAAGTCAGTAACATCTGCTTACGCGAACGAAGTAGCGGGTTCAGCTAGTATATTATATAAGGATATAAAAGTTGACGAAGTAACAGAATCCAAATTTTTAGGCGTTACGATAGATTCAAACTTAAATTGGAAAGCGCATGTTTCTCTAACTAATTCTAAAATTGCCAAATATTGTTATGCGCTTTACATCCTCAGTAATGTTTCGTCACAAGAAATTGCTAAGAATGTTTACTATGGATATGTATACCCTCATTTAACTTATGGCATAATCTTTTGGGGAAATTCGGTTGAAGTAGAATCTACCTTTAAGTTACAAAAACGATGTATAAGGGCTATTTACAACTTACATAAACGAGATTCAGTGAGACAGTTATTTAAGAAAAATAAAATACTGACCCTATGTTGTATTTATATCTTAGAGCTGTGTCTGTTCGTTAAAAAAATCCGGAATATTTTTTTGGAAAGAAATCCTCTCGCACAGCCATATTACGCTCAAAACATAAATAGGTATAACATTTGTGTAACACAATCGAATAATGCCATGTTTCACAAAAGCACCTTTCACACATCTATAAAAATATTTAATAGCCTACCAACATACATTAAATCTATAACCTCCAACTGTATTTTTAAAACACACTGAAAAATTGGCCCAATGATAAAACTTTTTTACGACTTGGAAGAATATTAGACATTTACTGCAGCTAATCACATTAAAAATAAGTATTTAGAAGACTAATATAACTGTAATTTGTTATTGATGATTTTACTTACTTTGTAAAATGTATTTAGTACTAAGCCTGAATTTAATAATTTGTTTTGTGAAGATGTTTAAAAGATAGTAAGAAAAGTGCCTATGTACTCACTAAGTGCCTATGTACTCACTAAGTACCTATGTACTCACTAAGTACCTATGTACTCACTTAACTATTATCTACCTAACTATCACCTTCTTAATTATAAGGTACAACTATTATATGCTGCACGTCCGTTAGGACAAACTGTTGATACTAAACTTTTATAACACCATCAATGTACACGGTCTTAAGCAATAAAATTTATTTCTATTTCTATAACTTGGTGCAATGGTCGCCTGCAACTTACTTCATGTCGATTAGTCTTGCCAAAGTTCACTATACCATAGAGGAAGAGACGGAAATAATGCGCGAACCTTTCAAAAAAATTAGTGGCTCTAGGTACAAAGGGTGTCAAGGTACAACAGGTTTCCCCTACTTTTCTGAAACCGTAATTGCCGTAAACGTTTACTTGGCACCGACTTCAGAATTGTAAAATGTTTATTTAATCATTTGTGTTAAAATACATCAAAATACGTATATCTTTGTGCTAAATAATAGTTATTTGTTATACAAGAGTGCAAAGTTGATTTTTAACCGCGTGCTCAGTTTTGATGACCGAGCAAGCGAAGGATTCTAAAATTGAATTGAATTTAAATTGAATGAACAAAATTAGAATCCTGAGCGTAGCAAGGGAATCAAAAGAGCACAAGGTGAACAATCTTTGCACTCGAGTGCAACACGTAACTTTTCATTCCACCTCAGCGAGGAAATGACTAAATGCAAAAAAAACATTTACAATCACAATATAACTTTATTTCAGTTTAGGTATTAACTATTACATTATTATAGGTAAGTAGTACACGTTGAAGGGTACACAAGGGTACAAAACCAGGTGCTCCATGACACCATTGCACCAATCTGTTTCCAGAACCGCTACCATTGACGATGGAAAATGGTCACTTGGAAAACGTTGATTCTATAACTAGTCAATTGTTTTTGTCTTACTATTTTCTATAAATTGTACTTGGCGGAGGCACTGCTGTGCCCACAGTGGTATACACACTATATGGTGTGAACAATAAAGAATTTAAATAATACTTAGGTGAAGGCGAGCCGCTGATACCCTTCAATGGCCAAGTCACACAACATTAACTATAATAATAAAGAAATCGCAGTAAGGAACCTTAGACTTGGCACGGCTTTGTCTAAATTTCATTACTTTTTAGAGATAAATATGCAGCTCCATCGAGACTTGGCTAGTTTTTACAGAATGTTTTTGGTGGGATTTCACTTCTTTTTGTAGAAACGTGGACTTATTGATTTCTTATATTAGATGTATTATGTGACACATTTTTTTTCTTTTTAGAAGTACTTTTTTATTATTACAATTCTTTCTTTTCTTTTTTTCCGGTTCGGATTCTTGTACAGTAGCAACAGTTTTTCGTATTGCCCTTTCGCGTTCGTTATCCAAGTGGACTCTCCATAATAGGCAAAGAACTTTAGAAGATGGAAGAAGACTCCAAATAAATAAAAGGCAGTCTAGCCTTTTCCAGAGTTTTCCTTTAATTTTATTTACATACATATATGCGTATTAAAATTTTGACTCTGACCATATATTGTTATCCTAACCAAACACTTCGTAGGAACGTTATGGCGGACGCGCGTATTGTGAGCTGATGTTCAGCAACGTATGCAACTATAGCAGATCTGATACTGAAAGTTGAGTCAGTTCTACCATACACCAAGAAAGATATTGAATGGAAGAGACAAGGCCCGTCTTTGGGCATACCAACTACTTGGTAGCCAGTAAGTTCATCGTCGTCTTTTGATATTATCAGCATTTTTTTTATGATATTATCTTGCGAAATCAAACACAAATAAACTCTACGACGACAGCGACTGACAAAGTCGACTGACATCGTCATAACATAACATAACGTCATACGAACTAAAAAGTTTTCCTTTAATTTTATTTATATGCGTATTAAAAGCAGAAGGGGAGGCATTCGCTGAGAAGTGGGAAGCAATAGGCTAGATTAAATTAGAAGATGTGTCCCACTATGCTGGATTTTTGCAATGACAGTCGAGTTTTTTATGTACCAATAGTAGAATGGGGCATTACTATATCTCTAATATAGCTGAGACAAGCTGAGGGTTCTTCATCTGATACTTCAGACCTTCGATTTTTGACATCAAATGAAGAGGCAAACAAAGTTGAATATTTTTTGTAAAGGCGGTATGTCGATCTTTAATAGTTTGGTTGGGCTCTTGTGTTTTCAAATAAGGGGCACCAGGTACTCCAGATTTTCGATATTCCTAGTTTTTATAGTTTTCCCTTTATGTGGCCATTAAACCCTAAATCTGTACCAAATTTCAACTCTCTGAGTTTATGGGAAGTACTAGTTCCATTTTGATGATGATGAGTGAGTGTCGAAAATGCGAAACTTTGCTTTCGCTTAACTTCGGAACTAAATGACGTACAGACTTGAAATTTTGGATTCTAGGTATGTGATTATAGCTTACTAGATGACGAAAATTTCAGCGTTCTGGTCTTATCCAAAGGTTCTCAAATGGGGGCCTGAAAATGCAGCGAAATGGTTCCAGTAAAGATGGTAGGGCAGTGTTTACTTCGCGCTCGAGACTTGGCGGGGGCACTGCCGTGCCCCCAGATTTAGGTACCGTAATGTTGGTGCTAGTCACTGGTGTACTATTTTTTGGTAAACTATCATCTGTCATATTTAATAGTTGTACCGATTCAGTGGATTCTCTTGGCGTGAATATCGGTGAAAGAGAACAATGGTTAGGTGTTTCGTAAGGTCTCATTTTTGATGTAGAAGGACCAGTCCAAGGATCAGACTGACTGTCTTTCAGTGTGATTCCTTCTACGATGCCTTTACATATTTTAGACTTATTTTGTATGGAATCCTCTATGTATCCCTCCACAACCGCGCTGGACTTCCATCCTCCATGACGCTTAAGGGACAGGAGATCAGCTCCTGAATCGGCCAAAAGTGTGTCTGAAGTTCGTCGGAAACAATGACCCGTGTACAGCGGGGGTTCTGGAAGTTCAAGAAAAGTTGCTATTTCTCGTGGGATACTTTAAATTTTATTAGTACCTAGGTTAGTTTTATTAGGCTGTCTGAAACACTTTCCTTCGCGATATTGTAAAAAAAATCGATTGATTGCAGTGTTAGGCGGGCGTAAGGCTTGATATTTGTCAACAATTGTCACGTATTTTTGGCGAATGACGAAGTTGCGGTCTCTTTTTGTCTTTGTATTAGGTAAATTAATTAATAGTAAATCATCTGAATGTTTTTCAATCTCTTTGACATTAAGTTGTGTCAGTTCATTGGTTCGACATGCTCCGTTTATGCCAATAATGAGAACCACCTGTAACGTAAATAATATTGTAGTATTTCAATGAATACAATTAATTTAAATGCATAATTCTACCTATCAACATCTTACTAAGTACGAATTCGATCATACTCGTAGTAGTTTATTAATACACTTAAGTAGATACTGAATGTGGGATTGACTTACTTTTGCGGCCAAGTACACGGAATCAGGTGCTTCGTTAAGAAAAATTTTCAATTTCAGATGCTGTGAAAACCTTTGATTTTTTTGGTTGGTGACTGGATGAGGCTCTTTTTAAACATGCCACTAATTTACTACATTTGTCGATATGTATGTCTTCTTTCATCTTTATTGTTGCTTTTAGCATTGAATACGTGCTCCATAGAGTGCTTGATTGCTTGTTCTTAGATAATTCGATAAAATATGCCAGCAAAACATTTTCTGATAAATTTTTGGCTCTTTTAGCTACTCGCCACGTGTTAAGCATATCGTACTGTTTTAAATACTTTTCACGTGATTGTTGAGGGAGAAAGCTCATTTGTGCATTTTTAACAGTTTCACTAGAATCACTCATTTTCATTTGTTTTCAAGTTTATTGTTTACTTGAATGTTAAAAGTAATTTTCGCGCTAAGCAAATTAAAAAAAAGTAAGTACACCAAGTAGGTTCCGAGTCTGAGTTATTAACATATTAAAAAAAAATTATGATGCATTCGGCACCAAGGAGGTAGAAATAAATAGGTTGAATTATGTTTTGAATTCAAAACCTCAGTACACACGATGTTCTAAATTCAAATTTGCTTTAACTTCTAGAGGGTGAAAACGACTTTTGCGCCCTGATATCGAGGAGCAAAAGTACTTTTTCCGAGCTGGTGGGATGAAAAAGTAATTTTCGCGCGAAGCAAATTAAAAAAAAATAAGTACACCAAGGAGGTTCCGAGTCTGAGTTTTTAACATATAAAAAAAATGTATGATGCATTCGGCACCAAGGAGGTAGAAATAAATAGGTTGAATTATGTTTTGAATTCAAAACCTCAGTACACACGATGTTCTAAATTCAAATTTACTTTAAACTCTAGAGCAGGGGTCGGCAAGTAGTTTTAGGCGGGGTCCGGATGAAGTGCAGAAATTTTAACGAGGTCCAGAAAAAAACTAGTGGTAATAATTCCTCTCGATGTTTTCCTTCACCGTTTTAAGTTAGCGGCATTATGGACATGACTTCGAAAAGACAGTGGTGCGCGTGGTTTTGAACCCAGGGTCTCTGGATCGGTAGTCGCCGTTCTCCCGATTAGACCACCCGTAACCTGGTAATAATGAAGTGCTACTTATTTATTGTACGGTATCAAACTCAACTTGTATATTTTTATAAAAAACACAAGACCTAAAATCAATGCGACAAATTACACCGATCCTCTTGAGCCAGCTCTTTATAGTTTGGTCCTCGAGAAGAATAGCAAATTCGACGTGTGTCTTCTACGAGTAATTGGGAGTCGGTTAATCTCGAAAATTAATGGTTTAAAAAAAAATTGAGAGGGATGACCCACATATGTAAGTCGAACTAAACATAGTAGCCAAATTGATAGCTAGTTTTTTGTGAGTTCCATATTTTCTGAGATGTTTTGGCCCAAAATTCTTAAGTGGATACAGTTTTATACATTTGCAAAGATACATCTTCTGAGCCTTCTGAGCCATTGTGGCTCCAAAACGGTTCATGAGAACTTCGTCCACCATAAAGCAACTGAAACTGAAGGCGTTCCGAAACCATTTACCAGAGCAGAAACCATGTTTTGCGCTCTGGTTTTGATCAGGATTCCGATACGGTGCGATAGCTTTTCTCTTAGATCTTTTGGTGCCTCAGTTGTTGTGGTGATGATGGTGTCCTTATCCACGTCGAAGTTTCTAATCACCCATGTTGTCTTTCCACATCCTGGACCTGCATTGACCGACTGTATTCTCGGTATCTCCCATTTTTCCTAATCAGATTTGACATTTGAGTTCTCTTCGATGGTCTTGGCCAATAGCCATCTCTAGGATTTTATCGTCCAGCATAATCTTGGTGCATCAGGCAGTAAGTACAATTGGGTCGTTTGGAGGTGTCACATAAACAGGTCTTCCCATGCGCTCCATCTCTTTTTTGCTCAGTGTTACAAAGCTATTTTCTGCACTCTTCCCTTTTCTCTTGATGGCCCGGAAAGTGACATTATTGTAAATGACTGCTTCAATCTCCTCGAGTTTCGCTTTTAAGAGTTTTTCACTTCCTAACTTATAGGGCTGCATGATGTTTTCGCAGATCTTGAGGTTGTCTTGTCGCTCTCAGCCACACGGCTATAAATTCGAAGAAGGCATTAAATGCGTGACTCCGTGGCTCCGTCGTTGGTTGGCCGCTGTTGGTTGGCTGTCCTTCGCTGGGCTCTTTTGGAGCCGGTTAAGATGGTCGAACTAGGAACAGGTGTCCCAATATGTCAGTTGCATTTGTTTGATCGTATATGACAACCTCAAGATGTTTACCAGCACTTCTGCTCAGATGTGCGAACAGCGCTCTGGCGTAAGTGCAAGGAGTTCGACCTTTCGAGTACTCTATTGATGCAATCGTTTTGTTTTTCGATCGCACCTTCACACCAAAATCGGTAGCCGTCTACGTCGCACACATTACGTCGTAGGTTTCCCTCTTCATTGGGACTTTCGCAGTACTCCCATTGAGCAGGCAAGACAATCCAGGTGACAAACGGTCTCGTTTCCGTTCCCAGACGAAGCAAAAGCTTATTCCCAATCTTTTTTTGTTTCTGTCCATGAAGAGAGCCACTCCACGGATCTCTGCCTCTCTTTGGTCTGCGTTCTCTAGTAGTTACTGGACGAAGATGTTCTTCGAGGAGCTATCTTGGTCGGAGACCGCATTCCACGTTCGTGTCCACGGACAGCGAGCCAGCGTGTGGTGGCGAAGAAAATCGTGTATTTGAAAGTGTGGAGCGGCTAAAAGTAGCCGCTTTGCGGAAAATATTTAATAGAAAAATACCTAATTTATTTACTAAGGCAAAAATATATTATTTAAATGAATAAAGGTAAAGTGTACCTTAGGTACATTTTAAAATGTATACTTGGCTTACAATACAATATAATATTTTTTATTAGCGGTCCGAGGTCCAACCCTTCGCGGTCCGGATACGGACCGCGGTCCGCCTGTTGCCGACCCTTGCTCTAGAGCTAGAGGGTAAAAACGATTTTTGCGCCCTGATATCGAGGAGTAAAAGTACTCTTTCCGAGCTGGTGGGATGAAAAAAACTTTCTGAAGCATCTCGCACAAAAAAGCTTTCGTTTTCATCTTCTGATGTTTCTGATTCTTCTTTTATTTATTTTTTCCTTACTATTTTTATTTTCTGGACTTTTACCTTCTTATCGATTTTAATTTGCTTGAGTTGAGTTATCGGGATTTTTGATTTGAACATAATTTGGTCAGAGTAAGTATGGACTTCATTAGAACTGATCTTTCGAACTTAATGTTTAGATTCTGCGTGCCTCTTACCAAACGGTGATCGCTGCCGGTCTACGATAAGGACATATCGATAAATACGATCCCACCAAAAACTTTCTGTAAATAAACTATTTTCGTACAAAAAATTAAACTGGAAGAACCTTTTTTGAAGAACAGGATCACCACGCTTCTATGCCATGCCTTCGGAGTGCTCCCGGTGAAGAGAACAGTATTAAACAAGGCTTGGAGCTCTTTTATCAGTGGTGTCCCACCAGCTGTTAAGAGCTCAGTTGTAATACCATCCTCCCCCGCGGCTTTTCCATTTTTGAGCTGTCTAAGGGCCAGCACAATTTCGTCCAGGCTTACGTCAGGCAGATCTTCCGTGTGGTGGCGAGTCAAAGTGGCCCTATTGTCTTCATTTTCCAGTGGGAGATGAGGAGCGTGCGATGCGTACAACTGGCTATAGAACTTTTCCACTTCCGAAAGGATTTCCGGCTTGGAAGCTACGATATTTCCCGTCGATGTAGTTATCTTTGTCAGATGGCTCTTACCAAGAGGCTTGGCGAATACTTTCGACCCCCGATTTTGCTCAATTGATTTTTCAATCAAGAGCGTATTAGCGGATCGGAGGTCGCGTCGTACAAACTTGGTAATTTTCTTATTGAGTGTCTCTCGTTCTGACGAAGATAACGTGGGATTCGTCCGTCGTTCTTCCATTAGCCTGCGATAAAAGCTATGAAATAGCTTAATAATTCCTATGACTTTTGCTCTAAAGTACATAGGTTTTGATATATCAGTCAAAACGTTTTTTGCAAGATGGCGCCTGAGGCTCCACCTAGATCTATCAGTATTTTGTGATTCATTCATATTATTAAAAAAAAACAATTTAGACAATTAGGGTTCCGTACTTTAAAACCTCCAAGCCACGTAAAAGGTCGTGTGTAATCACGCATGCTTTTTTACAATGAAGAGTGACTAGACGATGTAGTTATCTTTGTCAGATGGCACTTACCAAGAGGCTTGGCGAATACTTTCGACCCCCGATTTTGCTCAATTGATTTTTCAATCAAGAGCGTATTAGCGGATCGGAGGTCGCGTCGTACAAACTTGGTAATTTTCTTATTGAGTGTCTCTCGTTCTGACGAAGATAACGTGGGATTCGTCCGTCGTTCTTCCATTAGCCGTAATGTTTCCTTCGATAGTTTCGATTTCTTACCTTTATGTCGCAATTCGCAAAAGTTTTTGCCCTCATCTCTTAGGACTTCAACTAATCGATCGAGTTTCTGATCCACGTCTTCTGTGGGTTCCAGAGCAGCGAATTGGTTCTCTAGCTTTAGCTGAAACGATTCAGATCCAACTACGGTTTGGAGAAGGTTTGGACGGAGTGTTGACGTCATCAAGAAGGCACGTTCCAGCTTAAAATCGATATTCAGAGTGCCTCTTACTAACCTGTGGTCACTTCCGGTATTAAACCTAGTGAGCACAGAGACATCTCTGAATATACGCTTTTTGTCCGCAATGATGAAGTCAATCTCATTTTTCGTCCGTCCACCGGGGCTTTGCCATGTCCACCTCCTTTGGGGTTGCTTCTTGAAAAAGGAGTTCATCAAAACAACCCCTCCTTTTCGAGGAAGTTGACAAGCATGTGCCCTCTCTCATTTCTTCGACCCAAACCGTACGATCCTATGACCGATTCGCTACCAGAACTTAACCCCACTTTAGCGTTGAAATCCCCCATAACAACGTTGAAGTGTGCTCTGGAGGTATGGCGTAAAGCCTTGGTAATGTCCTCATACAGAGTTTCCACCTCAGAATCTGGGTGTCCCTCCCAGGGCGCGTAAGCCATAACTACCTTAAGAGTATACCTCTCGGTTAACCTGACAATAATGTACGCGACCCTAGAAGACACACTTGCGATTTCTAAGACGTTGTTACAGAGGTTTCTATGAACCAGGAACCCGATCCCACCTTGACACAGCTGATGGCCTTCCCGATAGTAAAAAAGATGGCCTGATTCCAAGGTTATGGTGTCCTCCCCCTGTCTTCGGACTTCACACAACCCCAGAATATGCCATCTTATGCGTGAAAGCTCCTCTTCCAGCTGCACTAGCCTGTCGTCTTGCCTTATCGTTCGTCCGTTATACGTAGCCAGAGTCAGTGTTGTTTGGCGGCCTCCGGTAGCCCGGGGATTCTTAGCACCCCTTGCCCTTTTTTTTTTTTTTTTTGTGGGGTAAATGCATTGACGCACCGTCCACCGTGTAGGGACACGGCAGGTGTTTCGGGCTCGACACCACTACTAAAAGTGAAGTGGTGCCCCTACCGACTAAAACCCCCACAGGTTTCTCCAGCATGGCAGTGAGTCAAGTCGCAGGGTCACTCTTCGCACTCCCTTCGACGACTCACGCCGGCACCCTTGCGGGCCCGCCTCGCGGGGGAATGGGGCCCCCGCCTCGCGGGGGAATGGGGCCCCCGCATTTGGCTCCAGTGACGCACCAGAAACCATCGGCGCGTCACCGCCTCGGGAGGGCCTATCCCTACGTGGGGGGCCGGGCGGGTAAAATAGGAAGCACCCCTTGCCCTGCCGTAACCATAGCCGCCGCCTTGGCTAGGAATAGCAGGGCGGCCGGGAACTAGGGGTCTTTCTCTGTTGTGACTTGCTATTTTGGGGAGGGTTTGCCCATAGTCGCCACGCTGGGCATGCGGGTTGGCGACCGCAGGGGCGTAGTTTCTTGTACCGATGACGCTGCTGCCCGTCATCGGCCGGAATTTAAACTACGCCGTCTCTCAGATGGTTATACCGCCATCAGTCGGTGTTCCTCCATTAGTGGGCTCTTACCACAGGCAGGAGGAGAGCCGATGCCGCATTCTATGCCCGGGCACCAGGGTATTCCTCCACTGCGGTTTTATTACTGGTCTTAGGTATTGGAGTAACCCGGGATAATTTCCATTGGTGTGGGTAAACACCGCTTTCCAGGGACAAATTGAAAATACGAGGGTCAAACTGAAAGTTCTTAGAACTGGCCACTTATAAACAATATAATAAAAAAATAATTCTATAATTTGAAAATAGAACTCTTTGCCAATATTACTGAGTATATACTTCATTCGTTTGTCATTTGTTTTACGATTTGGCGGCAAATTGAAAATTGTCTGTGTCACGTCAACATGAATTTAACACGAGAAAATTTTCGTGCAATGATTTTTTATGACTTTCGATGTCATTTAAGTCAACAAGAAAGTTATGATAGACTACGATTGGCCTTTCACGATAAAGCCCCATCTCGTGCGACTGTTTACAACTGGTTTAATGAGTTTAAACGTGGTCGCACTAATCTCACTGATGATTTACGTGAGGGACGGCCTTCTACGGCGACGACTGAAGATAACATCTGTGTTGTGCGGCGTATGATAGAGACTGACAAAAGAGTGACCTAGCAGCAGATTCGGACAAGCTTAGGCATCGGTATGAGTCAAGTGCACAAAATCCTACACGAACATTTAGCGGTCAGGAAGCTTTGCGCCCGGTGGATACCTCATAATTTGACTGAGGCTCAAAAACTCCATCGTGTGGATTGGTGCCGTAAAATGATTGAAAGATTTAACGGAGGTGACTCAAATGCTGTGTTCGACATACTAACAGGTGACGAAAGCTGGATTTACTGTTTGATCCTGAAACCAAAAGACAATCTGCTCAGTGGGTGTTTCCTTTCGAGGAGTTGCCAACTAAAGTGAAGAGAGATCGAAGTGCGGGGAAAAAAATGGTGGCCTCGTTCTTTGGAAGGATAGATCATTTCGCAACAATTGTGTTAGAGGATCAAAAAACAGTTTCTGCAGAATGGTATGGAATGAATGAATGGAATGGAAAAAGTTCGAGAGAAACGACCTCGCAGTAGGATCCTCCTTCGCCACGACAACGCCTCATCGCACACTGCCAAGCGAACGATCGACTAATTGGCGACATCAAACGTTGAATTACTGGGTCACCCGCCTTATAGCCCCGACCTCGCGCCTTGTGATTTTTATTTATTTTCAAAAATTAAAGAAAAACTTAAAGGAAAGCGGTTTATGAATGCTGAAGAAGCGGTGGCTGCGTATCGCGATGCCATTGAAGAGACCCCTAAGGACGAGTGGGCAAAGTGCTTTTCCCAGTGGTTCCATCGCATGCAGCGGTGTATTGACGTGAATGGACAATATTTTGAAAAGATATAATAAAACTAATAACTGGCTAATGTAATCAGTTTTTGATTTTCTAAGAACTTTCAGTTTGACCCTCGTATGACTTAAAGGGAGTGTCACAAATTTTCTGTAGGACTTAAGAATAGATGCCGGAAGATTGTCTGGTCCCGGACTACTACTACTTTGAGCCTACCTAGACCCCGGTTTACATCTTGAGGGGATATATACGGTATACTAACTCTTCCTGCATCAGGCGAATACCTTTAAACGACCAATTCTTGTAGGTATATATATACAGCATGTGGCGGAAAGGTCCAACAATATTTATTGTAGTTCATCTATACTACGTATCACGTATCGCATCATATATGTGAATATTAGACACGAAATCCAATATTTTTTAACCCCCGACCAAAAACAGGGGTGTTATAAGTTTGACGTCGATGTCTGTCTGTCTGTCTGTCTGTGTGTGTCTGTCTGTGGCATCGTAGAGTTCAAACGGATGGGCCGATTTCAATGCGGTTTTTTTATTTGAAAGTTAATATCCGTGCGGGTGTTCTTCGCTATGTTTGGTTAATATCGATTCAAGATGGCCGCCTCCACAAAATGGCGCACAAAATATTTCTTCACAACCTACCTCAATATGGGTATCAAATGAAAGGGCTTGACTAGTAGAATACTTTGCACTATAAAAAATTCAAATCGAAGATGGCCGCTACTACAAAATGGTGAATTACATTTCTTTTTTCACAACTCCCTTAATATGGGTATCAAATGAAAGGGCTTGACTAGTAGAATGTGTTACATGTGAATGTTGTACAGATAACAAATCCAAGGTAGTCGGGGGTTAATCAAAATTTTTAATTTTGTTCTTGTTTTTCCATACTAAGTTAAAAATGCGTTGTTTACCATTTTATTTGACAACCCTCCCTAACCGGCAAGACAAGACAAGATGGATAAGACTGTTGGAAAACTATCGACATCTCGATATTTTCCAGTCATCATCATCGTCATATTGTCGTTTTAACTATATTTTCAGCTTATATTTAAGTATATCCGATATGTCATTACAGAACTGATATTGAATAGTGGAAATCATAACAAATACTAGGGGAGGTCAGCTCAAAGCGGACACCTTAACTTTGACTTTAATAATAGATGACAAAACGAACGATATTCTCAAAGACTTTTTGATGAATAGATAGAGAGTTAATTATATTTTCACAACATGTAAGCCGAATCTCCAAATGTGCGTTTTAACAAATTGTTTTTTTTAAATTTGAAAAAGTTGTCCTATATCCGCTTTGCCCAAGTGGTCGCCTAAAGCGGCCACAAGGAATGGGCAAAGTGGCCAGCACTATTTTTGACTTAATTAACAGGACATTCTTTGACTTTTTGACAATAAAACATGACGATATACGAGACTGAGTACATTCTCTTTGGACTGAGTCCATGTACTTGAGTTGAAGTAGGTATTTTAAGGATTAGATACTTTAATAATAACAATCTCATTTCACAGCATTGACTAAAAACTAAAATAATAATCAACCACATTAAAAACATTCATTTCGGCGTCTACTTTACTTAACAATCAACAAATTTTGCGTTTTGTATAAATCAATAGTCGGATTTAGGAGTACTTCTTCAGAATAAACAAGACCAGGTGACGAAGGTTTGTTGTCGATTAAAATAACAATTTGTGAGTTTTTTTAATACCTAATCAATAGTGTTGCTCGTCCATAATCCACAGTTTGGGGTTTCAGTTTGTGATTACGTAGGTAATCTCATCACTTATGATATCAATTGATCAAATCAAATGCTCAGATATTGCAGGTATGGCAAAGCGGACAGTGGCCACTTTGCCCGGACCGCTTTGCCTTTTCAGGCATTTTGTTTTCAACGTAAATTGTACCCACCATTTCTCTATTTTGAAAAGAAAGCAAAGCTACACGTCCGTTTGCAATGAAACAATTAATTATACAATTGAACCACAAACACTAAAATATTATAAGATTGGGCCAAATCAGCAAATATTTACCAACCATTTTTTTAGTCGCACGGATAAAAATCATACTTGTCACACCATGGCTCTGCGCATGCTGCGAATACGGGAGCGCGGCGACCCGGTGCGGGGCAGGGGATCGTCAATGCGGCCCAAATGGCAAAGGCACGCTAAAATTTAAGATAACCGAGTTATAGACCATGGCCACTTTGCCTCCTATGGCCGCTTTGAGCTGACTTCCCCTACGTTTTGAAGTGATAACTTCTTTTGACGTACAATACACATATGTTTCATGGGCTGTGAATGAAGCTCATCATCACGCTCGCATCTTATATCTCTATGCTCTGTAATTGATCTGGAAAATTTGCCCTTCAAACCGGAACACGGTAAAGCACAATACTGCTTGGCGGTAGAATAACTGGCAAAGGTGTGGTACTTCCCGGACTCTTCAACCACTAGTACTATTACTACTGGTATCGGTGTGTAGTTGGATATCCTAGGTAGGCAGGTATCCTATGTGCTATTTCCAGGCTATTATCTATCTTTGTGCCAAATAAAAACTCTTCACAATCGTAGCTAGGTCTAGGTTAGGACTAGGTCGTTATGTGTTGGAGAAGCTGTAGGTAGTTCACACAGACAAGGACAACGAAATCTTAAACCCATGGAAAAGAATCGAATTTAGTATTAAAACTAGCTGAACCCGCTACTTCGTTCGCGTAAGCAGATGTTACGGACTTATGCATTAGTTGAAAGTACATCAAAATATTTGGATAAGTAGCAATTGAAAAACCGAGTGAATTTGTATTTCCACTCAAAAATTTATTTAATTTTATCATCTTTATTTTTCTTTTTTTAAACAAAATCAAACATACTTAGGAAGGTTTCGTAGTAGCGAACGTAGCCGCAATTGAGAACTTTGTAGGATTTTTATAGGATACATTATGAAAACTCTGAAGCTGATGTGCATGATCTGATACCTACTTATCTCTTTTTCTCTAGCTGCTACCTGCGACTTCGCCCGCGTAAAATTTTGAATGAAGCCTTCAAAATGATTAAATTTTTTGAGTTTTAATGTTACGCAAGCAAGTTGAACCTGTAAATCAAAGCCAAATCTAAGTGAAATGTTAATGTACCTATAAATTTAATTGTAACACAGAAAAAGAATCAAAGAACGAAAGAATCCAAATTCGGCATCAAAATCATTTTAGCAGCAAAAAGCTCATTAGTACAAATTAGAATAACAGTAACGTCACCTAGTGATGAAAGAAAAAAATCATACCACGATAGCAAAACATTGATTTAAATGGGCTTTAGTGCTTTAGATTTAAACTGACATTAGTGCCATCTAATAAGAATATAACGTTGCTTGTTATTTTGATTATGCACGCAAAGCACCTGTATTATCTACGCCAAAACGGGTGCATATCTATACTTATAATACAAGAACAAAATTAAATTTTTTGAATAACCCCCGACTACCTTAGATTTGTTATCTGTACAACATTCTACTAGTCAAGCCCTTTCATTTGATACCCTTATAAAGGAAGTTGTGAAAAAAGAAATGTAATTTGCCATTTTGTGGTAGCGGCCATCTTGGATTTGAAATTTGTCATAGTGCAAAGTATTCTACTAGTCAAGCCCTTTCGTTTGATACCCATATTGCGGTAGCAGTGAAAAAATTTATATAATTCGCCATTTTGTGGTGGCGGCCATCTTGGATTTCAAATTTGTTATAGCGTATAGTACTTTGCTAGTCAAGTCCTTTCATTTGATACCCATATTGAGGTAGGTTGTGAAGAAATATTTTGTCCGCCATTTTGTGGAGGCGGCCATTTTGAATCGATATTAACCAGACAAAGCTAAGAACACCTGCACGGATATTAACTTTCAAATAAAAAAAACCGCATCGAAATCGGCCCAACCGTTTGAGCTCTACGGTGCCACAGACAGACACACACACAGACAGATAGACAGACAGACAGACAGACATCGACGTCAAACTTATAACACCCCTTTTTTTGGTCGGGGGTTAAAAACTGTAACGGGTCGAATTCTGTACATTGAAGATATTTAGAAAACTTTTTTTTTGGGGCACTCTATAGTCGATACTGATGGCGAAACTGCATTTTTTTTCTTTCATGTCTGTCTGTCTGTCTGTCTGTCTGTCTGTCTGTCTGTCTGTCTGTCTGTCTGTCTGTCTGTCTGTCTGTCTGTCTGTCTGTCTTTCTGTATAGGGATCACGCATCACGCCGAAACTACTGATTCAATTCAGCTGAAACTTGGCATGATTTTAGTTTATACTAAGGACATTGCTGTAGGCTACTTTGGATCCCCAAATTCTGATCGGTTTTCTTGCGGGAGGGGGTGAAAGTCAGAATGTGTATTTGGTTGTAACTCATGTTTGCGTTGTTTAATTTCATTAATTCTTTTTTTGTTAGAAAGAACACATTTTTTATATTGTCCCGTCAAAATTTGAACAATATTGGTCTGTTGGTTCGGAAATTACACAAACATTAAATAATAACGACACGCGCGGCGCGTTCGGTACATACTAACTTTGAAACGACGATAAAAGTTAGGTCCATTACAGTACTGTTTCTAATTTACGTTAACGAAATACCCCTATCTACCAAACATCAATGTATCATGTTTGCAGATGATGCTACACTATATATCCCAAAAAAAGAAAATTTCAACTTAGCAGATTATGAAAAGAAATTACCGAAACATTAGAAAAAATAGATAAAGAACTAAATTCACTAAATCTCAATATAAACATTGTTAAAACGAAACTCATCCAATTTCAAAACTATAAAACACTACCCATAAACTTAAATCTATACTTATAATAAAACTGTAACGGGTCGAATTCTGTACATTGAAGATATTTTGAAAAAAATTTTTTGGGCACTCCATAGTCGATACTGAAGGCGAAACTGCATTTTTTTTCTTTCATGTCTGTCTGTCTGTCTGTCTGTCTTTCTGTATAGGGATCACGCATCACGCCGAAACTACTGATTCAATTCAGCTGAAACTTGGCATGATTTTAGTTTAAACTAAGGAGATTGCTGTAGGCTACTTTTGATTCCCAAATTCTGATCGGTTTTCTTGCGGGAGGGGGTAAAAGTCAGAATGTGTATTTGGTTGTAACTCATGTTTGCGTTGTTTAATTACATTAATTCTTTTTTTGTTAGAAAGAACACATTTTTTATATTGTCCCATCAAAATTTGAACGTTATCGGTTTGGTGGTTCGGAAATTACACAAACATTAAATAATAACGACACGCACGGCGCGTTCGGTACATACTAACTTCTAAGTATTCTGTGTATCACAGACGATCCACAGAATATCTAGATTCTAGATTCAAGAAGTGCCCACGTGATCGCGTCGCGTCGTCTTGAATGACAAAATAATTGTCAAAAATATATTTTTGTGTGGAAAAAGGAGGAGGATGAGAACATCCTCCTTCAAACAAGGAGGATGTTCTCAATCGGGTTGCATGTTTTTTATTTGGTTTTATTTTACACGATAACTCCGCTAATTGTGAGTTGATTTTGATAATTCTTTTTTTGTTTGGTAGAAAATACTTCAGAGGTGATCTTATATATCGAAAACAGGGAGGTAGTTTTCAAATATCAACAAAAACAAATATCAGCTTAGATTTATCTGTATTTAGTTAGTCGAACGACAGAATTAAATTACCTGTCATTGAAGTAAATTTTTGTTCTTTTGGAGAAAACATATCCGCATAATAAGTAGCAGCATAAACAACCCATTAAATGTTCCCACTGCTGGACGTCGGGGCCTTCTCTCGCAAGGAGAGAGACAAAGCTATAATCCACCACGCTGGCCCAGTGTCGGTTGGTGGATGACATATGACATATGACTTAGAACTTAGATTCTAGGTACATTTCGGTTTCCTCACGATATTTTCCTTCACCGTTTAATTACCGGCATTACGAACATGACCCAGAAAAGATAGTGGTGCGCGTGGTTTTGAACCCTGGGTCTCCGGATCAACAGTCGGCGTTCTCCCGACTAAGTCAGCTGTAGCTTACTAGACCAGCCGTAACTTAACGTATTATTTCAATCCAAATACTGTTTAAAATTTAAAGGTAGTGTTCAACAAGCTTCGGTAACCGAAGCAGACCGTTGTTAGGGTTCCGTACCTGACTTCGCTGTCCGTCCATCCTTCCGTCTGTCACCAGACTGTATCTCAAAAACGGTGATAGCTAGACAGTTGAAATTTTCACAGACGATGTATTTCTATTGCCGCTTTAACAAAAAATGCTTACTAAAACTAAAATAAATATTTAAGAGGGGCTTATTTCCATACAACAAACTTGACTTTTTTACCGTTTCTTGCTCGATACTAATAACGTACCTGTCACAGGTTGACGCTTTCACTATTCACATATAATAATATTAAGTTTTATGTTCTCTTTAAATGTAAGTAATTAAAATAAAATAAATTTTTAATGGGGCTCCCATACAACAAAATCATTTTATTTGCTAATGGTTCAGAACCCTTCGCGCGCGAGTCCCACTGGCATTTGACCGGTTTAATTTTTTCAAAAATTTTGTAATATCTTATCCTTTCTTAATATTATATAAATATGTCAATATTTAAATTTTTGCTGCTCAATTACGTTGGAATGGCTGAATGTATCGAGTTAAAATTTGAAACATATTCTTGGCTGAGCTTAAGTAACACATAGGGACATATAGATAAGTAACTATACATAGGCAATGTTTGGCCTATGTGTTCTTCCAGACTATAATCTAATTGTATTTCAAATTTCAGCCCGATCACTTGATACGTTCCGCCATGATTAAGTAACAAACATCCAAACATTGACATTCATAATATTTACAGTTACAGGACAACGTTGGAACGGCTGAACATATTTGGAAGGAATTCGAAACACACGTAGTTTGTAATCAAAAATAGCAAATCGGTTACTGTGACGTCGGAAAGACTAAGCAAATTTGGTAGAAAATTGAAACAGATAACTTATAGTCTGAAATAGGTACGACACATAGTTTAGAGTCTAAAATTTCACATGGGGTCTAAGTCTATATTTTCGTTTAACTCCATATTAATCTATAATAAGTAGGTATACATTTTTGTAAGGAACTTGATGTGATGGTAAGGTAAAAGCCAAAAATTAAAAATATATGCACCCGTTTTGGCGTAGACAATACAGGTGATTTGCGTTCACAATCAAAATAACAAGCAACATTATATTCTCATTAGATGGCGCTAATGCCAGTTTAAATCTAAAAGCACTAAAGGCCATTTAAATCAATGTTTTGCTATTGTGGTATGTATTTTTTCTTTCATCACTAGGTGGCGTTACTGGTATTCTAAATTGTACTAATAAGTTTTTGCTGCTAAAAGGATTTTGATGCCGAATTTGGATTCTTTCGTTTTTGGATTTTTTTTCTGTTACAATTAAATTCATACATTAACATTTCACTAAGACTTGGCTTAGATTTACGGGTTCAACTTGCTTGAGTACCTATCATTAACTCAAAAAATCAAAAATTTTAATCATTTTGATTCCACACAGGCTTCGTTCAAAATTTTACGCGGGCGAAGTCGCGGGTAACAGCTAGAAAACAGCTTGCGGATAAAAAGAGAAAAGTAGGTAGGTAATCAGATCATGTACATCAGCTTCAGAATTTTCGTAATGTATCCTATAAAAATCCTACAAACTTAACACTTGCGGCTATGTTCGATACTACGAAACCTTAATAAGTATGTTTGATTTTGTTTAAAAAAAGAAAAATAAAGATGATAAAATTAATTTTTTTTTGTGTGGGAAAACAAATTCACTCGGTTTTTCAATGATTACATAATGCACATATTTTGACGTACGATACTTCCAACTAATTTACACTATAAGTCAGTAACATCTGCTTACGCGAACGAAGTAGCGGGTTCAGCTAGTATCTAATAAAATGCTGAGTCATTGTAGCTAAGATTATATATTTTAGTTACCTACTTACTTCGTAACGCGCAAGACAGCTAGAAGAGGCCGTAACATAGGGTCGGACATATTGAAATTAAAACAATAAAAGTAAGTATACTTTGACTGTTTTTATTCTACTTGATCGTCAAAATGTTGTTTGATAAATATGTAACATATTTTAATGTACCTACACTAATACATACAACCAGCTTCGATTACAAGCTATTTTATAATGTCCCGTACTTTTTGTACGGTTAGCAGAAAAATATAAAAAATAATGGTATTTTTTGTACAACTAGGAAATAGGAAATATTGACTTCCGAATCGGACTACATATTAAGGTATAGGAAATATTTCAATGTAAGTATACCTACGGTATGAAATAACTTAACATACATCAGATTATGTTCACATTACCTTAACGTCAACCAAATTATTTAAATACACAATCAAAATCTGTAAAAAACACCTATAAAAGGCATAACTTCAATATGTACATACAGAAAATAACTGATGTACATCAATCAAATAACTTACCTTTCTTCGTACTTAAACTGATAATTCTTTGTTTGTTTTTTGACTCGTGCATCTACATACAGCACAATATGCACGCGACGTCATTTTGAGCGGGAAACGTGTTGCGCGAGCTCTCAGCGGCCGTGCGTTCGACAACCGCCTGGCACTTGTTCCGTGCGAGGAACGGTCAAGCTGTAGGCTAAAACCGCGCGACCTTGAGCGAGTGAGGATGCTCTGACAAGGTTACTACTTTGTACCGTCGAGGAGTTCCCTCGGCTGTCTTTCGGTTCCCTCATCAGATCGACTCCAGACCATCTTTAAATTATACTGCTTTAAAATGCTCAAGGAAAAACTTAACTAACGCACTAGTCATCTTTACAATTTGCGAAAGTTATCCTCGATTTCTCTAGGATGCCATCATGAGACCCTGGTCTGACCTTATTATGGTACCACCCTGGGGATATTTCTTTTACAACAAAAGAAGAATCATCCAAATCGGTTCATAAACGACGAAGTTATGCATGAACACACATAAAAACAAGAACAAAATTAAAAATTTTGATTAACCCCCGACTACCTCGGATTTGTTATCTGTACAACATTCTACTAGTCAAGCCCTTTCATTCGATACCCATATTAAGGGAGTTGTGAAAAAATAAATGTATTTTATTATTCGCCATTTTGTGGTAGCGGCCATCTTGGATTTTAAATTTGTCATAGTGCAAAGTATTCTACTAGGCAAGCCCTTTGATTTGATACCCATATTGTGGTACAGTCCGCGAGGTATAAGCTGAGCTTTGCATTAGTGTGAGTGATCACCAAAAGTACAGTCAGACAACAAACTCTTAAAAATTAATATCATTATATTTTAGGTAGGTACTTAAGGCATAACATAAATAAATAAAATAAAACTAAATTGATAAAATAAAGTCCAGCTGTGTATTTGACTGATGAGTACATATTATTGTGTGATTATTACTAAAAATTCAATTTGAAAGACAAAATAACTACACATCTTCTACACCAGACATTGCACCATAGTCACTTTCTTTATCACTCGCGTTATCATTTTCACTCTCGTCTGATGTGTCGTTTGTTTTAATAATGAATCTTTCCGTTATATTGTCAATAACGGCGTCGTATCCATGAAACTTTTTTTCTTCTTTTATTGCATGGCCACAAACATTTTTCCATTCCTGTACAGTGATACTTTAAATTTTTTCATTTGCTAACCTCATTATTGTATCCACATTCATTGACACGTTTTTTTTCGCGACGTATCCTTTTATCATTGCCCATATATTTTCAATCGGATTGAAATCTGGGTGATAGGGTGGTAGACGAAGGACGCTGTGACCATGTTCTCTTAATAAGGTGTCAATTTTATATTCAATAAATCGTTGTTTATTATGCAGTATCAATTGATAAAGTTGTGGTTTAAGCATGGATAGGTATTGAGTGATCGACATTGCGTAACTTGAGCCAGTCAATCATATCTTGTTTGCGACTGTTTGAGTTGGGAGCGGGATTTTTTAACGAATTGTGGTAAGATGCGTTGTCAACTACAATAAGGCTATTGGGCTTCAAATTGGGAATTAATTGCGTTTGTAACCATTTTGTATAGTTTTCTGTATTCATATTGTTATGATAATCACCACTTTTTTGATTAGCTTTAAACATCAGCAGCGCATTTGGTATGAAACCGTCCTCGCCGCCGGCATGAACGATTATCAATCGATTTCCTTTAGAAATAGGTTTCTTCAAACCAGAAGTGCTGCCATCTGAATATGATTTTGATGAAGTGTGAGTGGTGTCAATATATGTTTCATCGGTATAAACGATAGGCCTGTCCTGAATACGGTATTCGGAAATTTTAAGTAAATAAGTTATATGTAGGTCTCATGCTTTTCCATTAAAAAAATTCTGTTATTCTCTGTCCTTGACCATTTGAATCCTAAAAGAGATAGGTACTTCTTTTCGCAATGACCATATTGATCCTGGATAGTTAATGTCAGCCTTTAATTTTTCAAGAATTCTTTTCATTGTTGGCACCTCTTTGTCAGTAATGTGAAAATTATGAATTGTTCTACGGATTACTGCTTTATCAAAATCATCAATGATTATTATATTTTTACTGCATCTGGTCTTTTTCGGAGATTTGAATTTGGTTCCATCTTTCAAAACACGTTTACCTTCCAATAAGACTCTTTTAATAGTTGACAGTGGAATTCCTGTCGATGTCGATACCAATTGGGCTGATGTAGTCACACTTGACATGTCTTTATCGTTCATGTCTTTAAAATAGCTATTTAAATTACACAACATTTCTTTTACTTGGCTATTTAATGGTTTCCGTATTTTGCGCTTATTTGTGTTGGCATCCATTTTACTAACACTTATATCAAACAAAAACAAAATAATATTAAACACGTCACGCTGCAGTCTGTACAAGAGGTGAAGTGCGGCAGGAGCGCGGCGAGACAGAATGGCGCCGCGCCTCAGGCCGGTTACCCAAAATCAGTTTAAACCGGTTTTTACCGGGCGAAAATGGCGCCGCGCCTAAGGCCGGTTGTCACACCTACACTATCCATGTACACTCACACAAATGCAAAGCTCAGCTTATACCTCGCGGACTGTAGTAGTGAAAAAAATAATATAATTCGCCATTTTGTGGTGGCGGCCATCTTGGATTTGAAATTTGTTATTATGGATTGTATTCTACTGATCAAACCCTTTCATTTGATACCCATATTGAGGTAGATTGTGAAGAAATATTTTGTCCGCCATTTTGTGGAGGCGGCCATCTTGAATCGACATTAACCAAACATAACTAAGAACATCCGCACGGATATCAACCTTCGAATAAAAAAAACCGCATTGAAATCGGCAAATCCGTTTGAGCTCTACGGTGCCACAGACATACACACACACAGACAGACAGACAGACAGACATCGACGTCAAACTTATAACACCCCTTTTTTTGGCCGGGGGTTAAAAAACATGTATCCGGTCGAATTGAGAAACCTCCTTCTTTGAAGTCGGTTAAAAACTCAAAAAACTTTACTAGAATATATTTTATTTTCTGCAATAGTATTAATTCAATAGCATATTATAGAATTCTAGACCTCCAGAAATCTAAGTGCTTGTTTTATTATTTTCAGTTTTTATAGTATCTAAGAACGTAGTTTGGTTCACTTTTTATGCAGTCGGGTTTTTTGAGTTTGACACGAAAAACTGCCCATCGGAGTCGAAGAATTACCGATTTACATGCTGAAAACGCCTTATTTTGTCAGAGAAATTTATCAAAATGAATCATTATTTTGTAAATTATTATTGTTTCATTTTGTTTAAGGTACTTAAAGCGGTTGGCCCCTGTCGATCTCTACTGCTGGCCAACTCTGGGCTACCGCAGGAGCGTTAGCATTACTAATTAATACCTACATCAACAAGAACAAACTTAAAAATTTTGATTAACCCCCGACTACCTCAGATTTGTTATCTGTACGACATTCTACTAGTCAAGCCCTTTCATTTGATACCCATATTAAGGGACTTGTGAAAAAAGAAATTGTATTTCGCCATTTTGTTGAAGCGGCCATCTTGGATTTGAAATTTGTCATAGTGCAATATTATCTACTAGTCAAGCCCTTTCGTTTGATACACATTGAGGTAGTAGTGAAAAAAATAATATTGTACGGTACACACCGTCAGTTTCTGTCCCTCGATTTATGGACTGTAAGATTTAAAGTTATGAAAAGAAAAGAGGTGAGAAATAATTCAACAAACGGCAATGAGAGATAGAAGATTTTCCACCAACCTTTTAACCGCTCCCGCCTAGGGCACCACAATAACGCCTCAGGAGATCTCCTTGCCGAATGTATGATGAAGCCCCAGGGCTTCACGAGGTTTTCTTGAGAGGTGTAGCTGCCTCAGTCGTCGACGTGTGACTCCGGTCAACGGTCGCAGCCGCAAGTATTGGAGGGAATCTCTAACTACCCTCATGCCATTTATAAAGATCGAACATACCCCTCACCGAATTCATCATGTATGAATTCCCCAACTTTATGTATGCTGAGTGTGAAGGATATAATATCAAATAAAATATAGACAAATAAACTTACGAAGTTTAAGTGTGAGGTGTACCTATGCACATGCAATTAATAGGCAAATATTAAAAATAATAAATATATGTATGTACAAAACTAAGGTGGGTTACAAATTGTTAATAAGTATCGAGGTATTTAATTCGCATAAGGTAAAGGACAAATTTTATTAACTGGTCTCTTAATTAGACCATTTTTCGTTCCTAAAGTGACACGTACAACTTTGTCCACGCCTTCATGTGTCATTTCAATTCTACCTAAAGGCCATTGAAGTGGTTTAGTCAAGTTAGACTTTAACAACACGAGATCACCAACCTTTAAATTAGGTGGTGATGAAAACCATTTCTCTCTCTGTTGAAGAGTGTGTAGGTAATCATTTGACCATCGCTTCCAAAAGATCTGTGACACCTTTTGAATGGATTGCCAACGGGACAATCTATTCTGAGGAACGTCCTCAAAATCATATTCTGGCACGGCCACGAGACTTTGACCAATTAAGAAATGACCCGCAGTTAAAACATCAAATTCGTTTGGGTTGTCGGATAACGAGCACAAAGGGCGTGAGTTTAGAACGGCTTCTACTCGACAAAATACTGTTGTCAACTCCTCAAACGTGAGGGACTTATCGCCTACAGCGCGCAACAATAAGTGTTTTGCAGATCGAATCCCAGCTTCCCAGAGACCACCCATAGATGCAGAATTTGGCATTTTTTTCCATTCTACTTGACGTGCTGTCATGCCCAGAATAATTTCGTCTTGGGTTTTTTTATCATTCCAAAATCTAGCTACTTCTTTAAGGTGTTTAGATGCCGCGACAAAGTTTGTACCACAATCCGAGTACATACAGACACTGATACCGCGGCGGGCTACGAAACGATCGAATGATGCTAGAAAACACTCGCACGATAAATCGGACAGCACTTCGCAATGCAATGCCTTTGACGAGAAGCATACAAACAGACATAAGTAAGCCTTGTGAACCTTCGCGTTACGACGTAAGCTTTCTTTCACGAAGAATGGACCGCCTAAATCACATCCGACGTGACTAAAAACTTTATTTGGCGCGAGCCGAGGTGCGGGCAACGTACCCATCTGAGGTTGTAACGAGGTTGGTTGACATCTAAAACAAACTTTACACTTCGACAAAACTGAACGAATTATGTTACGAGCACCAACGAACCAATATTTTTTACAAATGATCCCCTGTAATGTTCGAGGGCCTACATGTAAATACATCCTATGAACATAGTCGATTAATAATTTACTCGTATGACACTTAGGCAGTAAAACCGGGTGTTTTGTGTTGTATGGTAAGTCCGCCTGTAAAATTCTGCCCCCCACCCTGAGGAACCCGTGTTCCACATAGGGTGAAAGTTTACGTAAGGAGGCAACGAATTTACCTTTTACTAAATCTGACATTTCGTTATCAAAGTGATTTTTTGTAAGACACGTACTATTGTGTCGTGAGCTACTTTTAGCTCAGAGGTGTTTAGAGGTCCTATAGACCGCTCTGAAGTTTTGCGCCGTGAGTTGTTAATAAATCTATAACACCATGAAATTACACGCTGTAAGTGATTAAATGACGAAAATTTATTAAAACTATTTTCAAGATCATTACCGAGCTCATCTTTGTTAACGCAGGAGTTAAATGCAAACGTTGCACTATTTGGTTTTAGCTCGGTAACATTACTTTTATCTTTTATGAGAAACGTCTCAATCGGCCAACTTTGTTGGTCATCATACAGCCACGCGGGGCCGTTCATCCACTCAGTAGCCTTTTCTACAAAGTGGCTAGGCAGAACACCACGTGAGCATATATCTGCTGCGTTATTCTCGCTCCTAACATGGTACCAGCAACTCGGAGGCACTATAGCTGTGAGTCGACTAACGCGGTTCGCTACGAAAGTTTTTAACATATATGGTTGAGTTTGGATCCAGGCTAATACATTCTTAGAATCGCTGAGGGCGACAATAGAAAATTTAATATTTTTTAAGTTTTGTATGACAAAATTTACGAGTCTTGTTAATAGAACCGCAGCTTCAAGTTCTAGTCTAGGTATTGACAATAAGGGATTTAGTGGCGCTACTTTCGATTTACTAGCCACCAACCTGACCTTCACTTCGCTCTCATTACTAACGCTTCGCAAATATGCATGTCGCAAACCCACGCGATGATGCATCACAAAACGCAACCAGTTGAACTTCGCGAAAGTTAGGAACGAGTACCTATATGACGCTCAAATCGCAACTTTGATAAAAGTTGCAACTCAGTGATAAAACCATTCCACAATCGACACGGCTCTTGTGGCAATGGATCATCCCATCCGATTCCTAACTTCCAAAGATCCTGCATGATGCATTTCGCGACAAACGTACAAGGTGCAATGAACCCGACAGGATCGAATATACTTGCGAGTAGTTTTAAAACGGATCGTTTTGTTTGTTGTGTGTCAGTAAAATTATACGTAAACGCGAAACTATCACACGGTGGTAGCCACGTCAATCCTAACACCTTAAGCGATGACGACAAGGTTTCGTCCTGGAAGTCTATGGCTAAAACTTGGTCCGTTTGCATACGTTCCAGTAGTTCGGGGCAGTTACTGGCCCACTTCCTCAAATCAAAGCCACCGCTCCCAAGAAGCGACATCAATTCATCTTGCAACGTGCAAGCTTCATTTTTTGAGGTACATGACCACAGAAGGTCATCGACATAGAACCCGTCAGTAAGAATCCTAGCCGCTTTAGAGCATGGCCGCTCAGCCAGTTCGTCCTGGGCTAGCTGGTGTAACGTACGCACAGCTATGAACGGGGCACTGCGAAGACCGTAGGTATTTGTTTTAAGAACATAAGTGCGCACCGGTTCTGTCGGTGATTCGCGCCATAAAATATGCTGATACTCGTATATCGTATCAGCGGGGTCGATTAAAACAGCCCTATACATCTTCGACACATCAGCAGTGAAACAAACTTCGTACAATCGGAAATTAATAATAATTTTTAATAAATCCTGGAGTAATTTTCGACCCGTCAATAATGCGTCATTTATTGCTTTACCATTCGTAGGTTTAGCTGACCCATCGTAAACAACTCGTAAGGGCGTACTACTTGACGACGGACGCAGCACACAATGATGTGGTATGTAGTAACGCGAGGGTTCCGACCCAGTATACAACTCCATGTGTCCGAGTGCTTCGTATTCCCTCATAAAGTCGACGTAAGCTGTTCGTAATTCAGGTGATTTCGCGAGTCTACGTTCGACTTGTTTCAGCCGCTTTAATGCTACGTCATACGAATTGCCGATAGGCGCATGATCAGGATTTAATAAAATAGGTGAAACGTAACGACCAGTTTTATCGCGATAATGTTTTTCAACATACATGTTTTCCGCTAATTCATCTAGCGGACTTATCGCTGATTCACATGGCAAAGATTCTAACTCCCAAAACCGTTTAAGTGTATCATCTAAGCAATCGGTTTCAATAGTATACGACGCTAACGAAGTTGTACACGGTACAATTTCGTCGAGTGAATTCAATTTTAACCGGCCTGATATTACGTATCCGAATACGCTTCCTAATGCGACCGGTACATCACTATTTACGATAAATTTCCTACCATCATAAATATACGGAAATAAGTCACCCGACAAAATAATGTCAATCGGCGACTTCTTGTCAAAACACGGGTCGGCCAATTCCAAATGCCTATATCCTTCTACGACCTTGAGCTTGAATATTTACAGTAGGTAAATCCGACGTAATCTTTGCCAAAATTACAGCGTCTATTTTAAAATTCGGCGATTTACAGTTCCGTGGCATAATAGTGAACGAGACCATTCCATGGGTTTTAACGTGTTTGCCACCCAGGCCAAAAACATTATAAGGGCATTTACAATTGGACAATCCTAAACGCTGATAACATTCCATCGAAATAAAATTTGACTGAGCACCCGAGTCGATAAGCACGCGACACGTTTGCAATTCACCGAAAGAATCTAGTACCCTTACACTGGCCGTTCCTAAAATTGTATTGTAACTGTTTGTGTACGATGTGCCATGGAACGTGTTAACGCCTAGTAAGTCACCTCCGCAGGGTACGGTAGTCTTGAGCGGAGTTGAACTGCATTCATTTTTCTCGCGGTGCAACAGTACATGATGCGGTCGCTTGCAAATCAAACATTTAAAATTACTTTTGCACGTCTTAACTACATGATTTTGTTTTAAACAATTGTGGCACAATTTTAACTCATTAGCACGGCTAATGCGTTGATCAACGGTCAATTTACGAAATTGATCACATCGAAATATCATGTGATTTTCTCCACAGTGTAAACAAGTGAGATTAGAATTATTATTACTGGAGGATGCGTGCGAGTAATTTCTTATGCTGGTTTGCCGCGAATCACTTTTTATTTGACGTTTATTTTGTTGGGTAGGCAAAGCATAATTACTATTAAGCTTAGAGAGGAGGTTGTTTCTAGTGCTGACTTTCAGTTTTGTATTTTGACAGTGTGCTTTGAATGTCAGTGTTCTGTCCAGTTTGACACCAAGGTAAGTCGGAGTTTTGCTGTGTTCAATAGTAATACCCCGCCATTTCACGCTAAGTTTACGATCAGCTTGCTGGTTTCTGAGGTGGAATGGTATGGAAAATGTTTTTGAAGGATTTGGTTTTAGTCCATTCTCATCGTAATATCCTCCAAACATTTCCAAAGCTTCTGTGAGATGTTTTTCGACTTCTTCAAAGGATGCAGCTTGAGAAGTTAGGGCCAGGTCGTCGGCGTAGAGAAAGCGTTCAGAGTTTAGGGGGTTGGGCTGGTCATTGGTGAAGATATTGAACAAGATAGGTGCTAAGACGCTACCCTGTGGTAGACCATTTTTTTGGTGTCGCCATCTACTGGTCCGATTGTCCAGGTGAACTTGAAACCGTCGATTGGTGAGCATCTCTACCACATGGGGTGCTTCAGCCCATGTTTTGCGAACTTCTGGGCTAGCACTCTGTTTTTCTGCTGGGGAATATGCATGTCCAGTATGGCATCGATCCACCCACGCAAAAGAAGTAGATACGGCGTTAAATGACACATGCAGGAAAATAACAGGCTGCCTGCAACCTACCCCTCTTAATTTTCTTTACCCCCTAGCCGGAATAGCGCCTCCAAAAGTCCGCAGAAGTGTCATCTGTTCTGTAGAAAAAGGAAAACAAGAAACTGACATCAGGCACCCCCTCTACAATGCAAATATCTCAAAAACACGCCTCAAGAGTCGCAAAAGCTTTCTCGGTTCTTCGATGGTACTGCCTAACCCACCCAGAGAGTCTCGCTGCAAACAGTGGAACGAGAGCTATCCTCCCCCGCAAGATTATGTGGCCCCAGCTGAAGAGCTGGCCCCAGGTAGCAACCTAGCGTGGCCCACGTGGAAGTCACTAAACCGACTCCGGACCCAAGTGGGCCGCTGCAAAGTTAATATGGCGAAATGGGGATACTCTGACGAAAATAACATCCTGTGCGACTGTGGTGCCACTCAGACCATGCAGCACCTGCTGTCATGCCCGCGGTGTCCAACCAGCTGCACCAGAACCGACCTGATGGAGGCCTCGATACCAGGAGTCACAGTTGCGGAATACTGGGCAGCAAAAATTTAAAAGACTCACACACACACAAAAAAAGACAACATCATCGACACGAAGAAGAAGAAGAAGAAGAATTACTATTATAAGAACTAGAATGATCTAGAACTTTCACTTGATTATGAACAAATGTCATAAGTTTTTCAAATGTGGGTATTGAGTTTTGATCTAACTTTTGTTCAAAACATTTTCTAGTAACTGGGTCTAGTGACCTTAATGCTATATGACACATTACATAACTGCCTAAATTGTCAATATTTAGTGCTTGAATCGCCTTATATGAATGTTCAACATCTATCTATCTATACTTATAATAAAACTGTAACGGGTCGAATTCTGTACATTGAAGATATTTTGAAAATTTTTTTTTTGGGGCACTCCATAGTCGATACTGATGGCGAAACTGCATTTTTTTTCTTTCATGTCTGTCTGTCTGTCTGTCTGTCTGTCTGTCTGTCTGTCTTTCTGTATAGGGATCACGCATCACGCCGAAACTACTGATTCAATTCAGCTGAAACTTGGCATGATTTTAGTTTATACTAAGGACATTGCTGTAGGCTACTTTTGATCCCCAAATTCTGATCGGTTTTCTTGCGGGAGGGGGTGAAAGTCAGAATGTGTATTTGGTTGTAACTCATGTTTGCGTTGTTTAATTTCATTATTTCTTCTTTTATTAGAAAGAACACATTTTTTATATTGTCCCGTCAAAATTTGAACAATATCGGTCTGTTGGTTCGGAAATTACATAAACATTAAATAATAACGACACGCGCGGCGCGTTCGGTACATACTAACTTCTAAGTATTCTGTGTATCACAGACGATCCACAGAATATCTAGATTCTAGAAGTGCCCACGTGATCGCGTCGCGTCGTCTTGGATGACAAAATAATTGTCAAAAATATATTTTTGTGTGGAAAAACAAACATCATTCGGTTATAATCGACTTCAAACAAGGAGGATGCTCTCAATCGGGTTGCATGTTTTTGATTTGGTTTTATTTTACGCGATAACTCCGCTAATTGTTAGTTGATTTTGATAATTCCTTTTTTGTTTGGTAGAAAATACTTCAGAGGTGATCTTAGATATCGAAAACAGGGAGGTAGTTTTTCAATTATCAACAAAAAACTAAAATCAGCTTAGATTTCCTTAAGGGCCTTCTCTCGCAAGGAGAGAGACAAGGCTATAATCCACTACGCTGGCCCAGTGTCGGTTGGTGGATGAGATATGACTTAGAACTTAGATTATAGGTAGATTTCGGTTTCTTCATGGTGTTTTACTTCACCGTTTTAATTACCGCCATTACGAACATGACTCTGAAAAGATAGTGGTGCGCGTGGTTTTGAACCCTGGGTCTCCGGATCGACAGTCGGCGTTCTCCCGACTAGGTCAGCTGTAACTTACTAGACCAGCCGTAACTTATTAGAAAACGTATTATTTCAATCCAAATACTGTTTAAAATTTAGGTAAAGGTAGTGTTCAACAAGCTTCGGTGACCGAAGCAGACAGTTGTTAGGGTTCCGTACACAAATGGTAAAAACGGGACCCTATTACTGAGACTTCGCTATCCGTCCGTCCGTTCGTCTGTCACCAGGCTGTATCTCAAGAACGGTGATAGCTAGACAGTTGAAATTTTCGCAGATAATGTATTTCTATTGCTGCTTTAACAAAAATACTAAAAATAAAATAAATATTTAAGAGGTGCACCCATACAGCAAACTTGATTTTTTACCGTTTCTTGCTCGATACTAATAACGTACCCGTCACAGGTAGACGCTTTAACTATTCACTTACGTTGGAACGGCTGAATGTATCGAGTTAAAATTAAAGACACATTCTTGGTTTAGCTTAAGCAATACATAGAGTACTTATACATAGGCAATGTTTAGCCTATGTGTTCTTCCAGACTGTAATCTAATTCTATTTCAAATTTCAACCCGATCACTTGATACGTTCCGCCATGATTAAGTAACAAACATCCAAACAGTGACATTCATAATATTTACAGGACAACGTTGGAACGGCTGAACATATTCGGATGGAATTCGAAACACACGTAGTTTGAACTCAGAAATAGCAAATCGGTTACTTATAGGTTACTGTGACGTAGGAAAGACTAAGCAAAATTGGTAGAAAATTGAAACAGAGATAACTCATAGTCTGAAATACCACATTTATGTATTTATTACCTATCAACCTGAAAAGAAGCATGGGCCCTAAGGAAACAAATTTTAACTATCACGTCATAACGGCACTACGATATGGGTTGACATACGAAACACATATAGTTTAGAGTCTAAAGTTTCACATGGGCTAATAAGTCTATACTTTAATTTAACGCCATATTAATAGAAGTAGGTATATATTTTCGTAAGGAACTTGATGTGATGGTAAGGTAAAAGCCAAAAATGAAAAATATATGCACCCCGTTTTGGCGTAGATAATATAGGTGATTTGCGTTCACAATCAAAATAACAAGCAACATAATATTCTCATTAGACGGCGCTAACGCCAGTTTAAATCTAAAAGCACTAAAGGCCATTTAAATCGATGTTTTGCTATTGTGGTATGTATTTTTTCTTTCATCACTAGGTGGCGTTACTGGTATTCTAAATTGTACTAATAAGTTTTTGCTGCTAAAAGGATTATGATGCCGAATTTGGATTCTTTCGTTCTTGATTTTTTTTCTGTGTTACCTACAATTAAATTCATACATTAACGTTTCACTAGGACTTGGCTTAGATTTACGGGTTCAACTTGCTTGAATATAATTAAAACTCAAAATTTTAATTATTTTGATTCCACACAGGCTTCGTTCAGAATTTTACGCCGGTTAAGTCGCGGGTAACAGCTAGAAAACAGCTTGCGGATAAAAAGAAATAGGTAAGTAGGTATCAGATCATGCACATTAGCTTCAGACTTTTCATAATGTATCCTATAAAAATCCTACAAACTTAACACTTGCGGCTACGTTCGATACTACGAAACCTTACTAAGTATGTTTGATTTTGTTTAAAAAAAGAAAAATAAAGATGATAAAATTAAATAATTTTTTGTGTGGAAAAACAAATTCACTCAAACTCAAAGGTCAATGACTACTTATCCAAATATTTGACGTACGATACTTCTAATGAATGTATAAGTCAGTAACATCTGCTTACGCGAACGAAGTAGCGGGTTCAGCTAGTACTTATAATAAAACTGTAACGGGTCGAATTCTGTACATTGAAGATATTTTGAAAAAAAATTTTTTGGGGCACTCCATAGTCGATACTGATGGCGAAACTGCATTTTTTTTCTTTCATGTCTGTCTGTCTGTCTGTCTGTCTGTCTGTCTGTCTGTCTGTCTGTCTGTCTGTCTTTCTGTATAGGGATCACGCATCACGCCGAAACTACTGATTCAATTCAGCTGAAACTTGGCATGATTTTAGTTTATACTAAGGACATTGCTGTAGGCTACTTTTGATCCCCAAATTCTGATTGGTTTTCGTGCGGGAGGGGGTGAAAGTCAGAATGTGTATTTGGTTGTAACTCATGTTTGCGTTGTTTAATTTCATTAATTCTTTTTTTGTTAGAAAGAACACATTTTTTATATTGTCCCGTCAAAATTTGAACAATATCGGTCTGTTGGTTCGGAAATTACACAAACATTAAATAATAACGACACGCGCGGCGCGTTCGGTACATACTAACTTCTAAGTATTCTGTGTATCACAGACGATCCACAGAACACAGATTTCTAAACAGATGAAACCTTCGTGAACGACACTGTGAGGCCAGTAATTAGTTATGTATGCGTGACAGCTCTCACCGACGTTGTCAAATTACTCACGTTGGTGTGCGTGTAATGTTCCCAGTCTTAAGAAAAAAATCCCACTATTGTTGTCGTAGCTTCGGAAATCTTCGCGTGTAATAAACACATAAAATATATTATAATGTTAAAATAATTTATTATTACACCGATTATATATTATGCAAGGATTTCTTGTTATGATAGAAATAGTAATTTCCATCCTATGAAGTTAAGAATTTTGATTTTGCATGCAACTAAAAATTCGAATATTCGTACAGATAATTCGGAATAAAAAGACAACGCCGAATAATAGTACAAGTCATGTGTGTCTTTATTTTGAGTATTCTATCGGAGCTTTTTGCAAACTTTGAATACGATATGCTTGACAAAAGGTGGCAACTACTCATTTAATATCGGTGAACACAGGAAGTGCAGAGAATTTTTGTCAACTGATTTGATGTTGGGGGGCCAGATCATTCAATTTGTTTAGTATCCAATCTTTGTCTGGACGTGTGTCGCAAACGAAAAGTTAACCTAGCAGCAAGGCCAGTATGTGTGGTGCCAACAGCGATTAGCCTGATCCCAACATCTTTTTTGGGTAAGTATGTACGCACAAATTAGCACCGTATAAAACTTCCACAATGTCACTACTGACTCGACCAGATAACATGAGGTTAATTAAAATGATTAGATCTCTCAAAAGAACTCGCCTAATTTTTTAAGCTCCACTATATCTACTTACAAGTATAAAAACTTGCTTCATAACTATGGTTTTCATCAACACTTTATTATTGATTATAAAAATAGGGTTTAAAATAGAATAATACAATCTACATAAATAATTTGGTCTACGAGTATCTTCAAAAAAATCATAATCTATATTTTACCTTAACTTTAGGGAAAATAATTTCAATTTAGTATAGCAACACTAATCAATTTTCGTTGAAGTGTTGTGTTTCTATTCATTAAACGAAATGAAATTGCCTAAATTATATAAATAACAGTAAAATATTCAAACTTTCCTATGAAATGATATTCCTCTTTCCTTTTCTTATTTTTGGGAACAATGTTTGCAATGTTTGAAGACACAATACGGCATAATCTTAAACAAAACTTAAAATCACACGGGACTCCCATACGAGACGGAAGTCCGATTCGTACTGACTGGAGTTTGTATTTGCTTTGGCGTTTGATATTTGCTTTCTGGACCTAAGGATCTGTGTTCTGCACGTTCCATCTGCCTTTTTGTTTTAGAAATCTGTGCCACAGAATATCTAGATTCTAGATACTAGAAAGTGCCCACGTGATTGCGTCGCGTCGTCTTGGATGACAAAATAATTGTCAAAAATATATTTTTGTGTGGAAAAACAAACATCATTCGGTTATAATCGACTTCAAACAAGGAGGATGTTCTCAATCGGGTTGCATGTTTTTTTATTTGGTTTTATTTTACGCGATAACTCCGCTAATTGTTAGTTGATTTTGATAATTCTTTTTTTGTTTGGTAGAAAATACTTCAGAGGTGATCTTAGATATCGAAAACAGGGAGGTAGTTTTTCAAATATCAACAAAAAACTAAAATCAGCTAAGATTTATCTGTACGATATAGTTATACCTTCTTATAAAATTTAGTCGAATGACAGAATTAAATTACCTGTCATTGAAGTAGATTTTTGTATTTTGGAGAAAACATATCAGCATAATAAGTAGCAGCATAAACAACCCATTAAATGTTCCCACTGCTGGGCGTCGGGGCCTTCTCTCGCAAGGAGAGAGACAAGGCTATAATCCACCACGCTGGCCCAGTGTCGGTTGGTGGATGACAAATGACTTAGAACTTAGATTATAGGTAGATTTCGGTTTCTTCAAGGTGTTTTCCTTCACCGTTTTAATTACCGGCATTACGAACATGACTCTGAAAAGATAGTGGTGCGCGTGGTTTTGAACCCTGGGTCTCCGGATCGACAGTCGCCGTTCTCCCGACTAGGTCAGCTGTAACTTACTAGACCAGCCGTAACTTATTAGAAAACGTATTATTTCAATCCAAATACTGTTTAAAATTTAAAGGTAGTGTTCAACAAGCTTCGGTGACCGAAGCAGACCGTTGTTAGGGTTCCGTACACAAAGGGTAAAAAACGGGACCCTATTACTGAGACTTCGCTATCCGTCCGTCCGTCCGTCCGTCTGTCACCAGGCTGTATCTCAAGAACGGTGATAGCTAGACAGTTGAAATTTTCGCAGATGATGTATTTCTATTGCCGCTTTAATCATGGCGGAACGTATCAAGTGATCGGGTTGAAATTTGAAATATAATTAGATTACAGTCTGGAAGAACACATAGGCTAAACATTGCCTATGTATAAGTACTCTATGTATTACGTAACAAACACCCTAACAGTGACATTCATAATATTTACAGGACAACGTTGGAACGGCTGAACATATTTGGATGGAATTCGAAATACACGTAGTTTGAACTCAGAAATAGCAAATCGGTTACTTATAGGTTACTGTGACGTAGAAAAGACTAAGCAAATTTGGTAGAAAATTGAAACAGAAATAACTCATAGTCTGAAATACCACATTTATGTATTTATTACCTATCAACCTGAAAAGAAGCATGGGCCCTAAGGAAACAAATATTAACTATCACGTCATAACGGCACAACGATATGGGTTGACATACGAAACACATATAGTTTAGAGTCTAAAATTTCACATGGGCTAATAAGTCTACATTTTCATTTAACTCCATATTAATATAATATAAGCATATATTTTCGTAAGGAACTTGATGTGATGGTAAGGTAAAAGCCAAAAATGTAAAATATATGCATGCACCCGTTTTGGCGTAGATAATATAGGTGATTTGCGTTCACAATCAAAATAACAAGCAACATAATATTCTCATTGGACGGCGCTAATGCCAGTTTAAATCTAAAAGCACTAAAGGCCATTTAAGGCCGGGTATTTCTGCCAAAGTAGGTGTGTATCGGCCGCGCGAAATAAATACGCGCGAACGCAGCGCTCGTCAACTGACATGGCTCCGGCCACCTCCACAGTGCAGAAATAATGAAAGTAGGATATGCCTAAGATAACATTTTTTAACAAGTTTTGTTTACAACAGTGATGAATAATTGTGTTGATATAATAAATATGAACCTAGAAATAAATAGATATTAAAATAGGTATGCAATGGAAAATATTGTTATGTCGATATCTCTATAATCTATACTAATATTATAAAGCTGAAAAGTTTGTTTGTTTGTTTGTTTGAACGCTAGGATCTTGGGAAGTACTGGTCCGAATTGAAAGATTATTTTTCTATTAGATAGTCCATTTATCGAGGAAGGCTATCGGCTATAGAACATAACGCTACTATCAATAAAAGCGGAGCATGAATCAAGAAAGTAACAAAAACGGGGAAAAAATATTCCTTTTCGAGAGTTTTCGTACCGTGCTTTGACATGACAGCATGTGTCTAAGATTACGTCAACTTCATCTTCAAATTTTTATGTTGGCTTCCATTCAGTAATGTCACCGTAATTTCGCCAATGTCCAAGCTTGCGTCATTGAATATAAACCTTTGCTAATCAAATTTGTTTCTAAATCTGAGTTGGTAAGACTAATTTCCGACAGATAGGGTAACAGGTAGCTGAAGAGGTTTTTTGTTTGAAAGCGATATTATCAGGAATGACTGAACCGATTTCAGTAATTCTTTCACCGTTTGATATGTACGGGATCCCGATGAGTGCTATATAATGTACCACGGGCGAAGCGGGGGCGGACATCTAGTATTAACATATGGCTGAAGAGGTTTTTTGTTTGAACGCGTTAATCTCACGGACTACTCAGCCGATTTCAAAATTTCTTTTACTGTTCGATACGTACCTGAGCTGTAAGTGACTTAGGTAGGTATATAATTATTATGTACCACGGGCGAAGACGGAGCCAACCGCTACTTTAGTTTGTGAAACAACATTGAACCTAACAATGGTGAGTCTCATTATCAACCTACTCAGATTTGTTTCAGAGATAACAGCAGTTTTATTGGTACGTACCTCGTAACTTTATTTGTGTTATCTTTATATCTATGTCGCCGTTAAGTTGTAAATACCGTAATATTTTAATTTTACTAGCTAGATTACATAATCAGTTAAAATATTGTGAACCGTCACACAGTAGTGCGGCCCGGGCACATGACATTCCACCGATCAGCGCGCAAGATGCGTTCCGTTACGTACTGTTTCACAATTTTACTGTTTATCAACCGAAATAATCCGTTGAATTGTAACCAATATGATCGTTTTAAATAAATACACATGTAACTCACGTTTGATATAGTCAGTCCAGTCCGACTCAAGTTTCGATCGCGTCCGGCGATCTTTTTCAAGGATTTTATATCAAACATGTGTTACCCGTGTATTTATTTAAAATGTGTAGTATAACCACGTTAGTTTTAAATATGTTTGGTTAACAATATTTCGACAGATTACAGACTAGTGAGATTATATAACGACGCTAACAATTTAACGAATACATCTTTAAAAGTGAAATGTCACTCATATAATTATGCATTAAGGCCAGGTAGTTCTGTCAAATTAGGCATTTAACGCTGACTTGTTCTCGCGACCGTCACCGACCGCGGAATCGGTGCCACAGTGCAGAAATAACATAAAAATATTGGACTATGTAATTTAAACTCACTTTTTGTTCAAGATTTGTTTAAACTAGTGATATAACAATTTTGTGAATTGTGAAGTGATAAGAGTTTTTTTTGACATATAACCGAAGAAATATTAAATTTATCTATACTCGTAGATATACAAAACTCAACCTTTTCTTTTTGGTCACACTATAAGTTGAGAACGGCTTTTCCAATTTCATGCATCTTTTTAAAATGTTTCCTAATAATTTACAAGTTAGTCAAAAATATTTTAAAAAATGTGCTGAAACGTAATGAAAGGCCAGTAAAAATAGAAGGTTTTTGGGTCAACTTTGCACTAAATTTCTTATCCAATTTTTTTCTATGAGGTAAAGATCACTTACTGAGCATAAAATTACAAAATGCTCACAGATCCAGGTAGAGCTTCAAACGCCAATTGAAAAAAAACTGTTTTAGCCGATATTTTGGAAACTATATATTTTGACAATAATTGTAGAAAATAAAATTTTGCATCTTTTGTTGCTCGTAAACTTTTTTTGTAAAACTTACCGTTTGCGATTTATAACCCATTTAATGATACGATTGCGATGATGCCGATAATAGTGGATGAAAATGATGTGGTCTACGATGGAACTTGTTTCTCTAATAGAAAAATCACAGTGTACCTCGTAACCCCAAGGTTCGAACTTTCGACAAAAACCCACTCTGGCGATGCGATTCACAGCTTAGTTGTTCTTATTACAAAAGTGGAGACCAAACTCTTCGTTCAACTCTTCAATCATGATGATGAACGGTGCTGTTTATTCGAGCAACGAGCAATATGCTAGAATAACTTTAATTTAAAAACCTCGACTATAAAAAAATCTACACGTGAAAAAATATTACCTACTATCTAAGGGCACTATGGCGAGTCAGACTAGTCTTAGAATATCTTAGTTACCAAAATCCATCCAGCCGTTTGGAAGATATGTGGAAATAAATGTTTTACAAACATAAAAGATACGCGCGAAAAACATAACACTTCTTCCATTCCGGTAAAAAGAGACATGTTTATGCTACTGGGAACAGAATTCACATTATCATTAAATTGGACATAATAAATCGTAATCGGTAAGTTCGAAAAAAAAGTTTACTGGCAACAAAAGATGGGAAATTTTATTTTCTACAATAATAATAGGCTTTATAACTTTTTCAGAATATCGGCCAAAAACGTTGTTTCGAACTGGCGCTTGAAGCTCCACCTGGATTTGTTATTATTTTGTGATTTAATGCTCAGGAAATGATTCCAAACCTTATATAAAAAATACGAATCGGAAATTTAGTGCAGAGTTAAATTCTACGAGTAATTTTACTGCCTAAAAGGCTTCTTATCAAATTTGGTCGAGTGTCTAAAATTCTATGAACAATATTAACATTTTAATACAAAAAAAAGAAAAAACAATAAATTTTGGTGGTGTCACAAACTTGCAAAAGAAATAAAAAAATTAAAATTCTAACAAAACCATACGTGTATATATGAAAAGGTGTTCAAAATTGTGTTGAAGTTCCTAACATTTTTTTTCTAAACTGAATAGTTTAGGCGAAATTCTCTTCCAAAGTGGTAAAATCTGTATGTGAGGACTTTTCTTCCAAGTACTAAGTAAGTACCTTACTACCAAAGAATTTACCTAAATGGCATATAAATGCAAGTTAGGTATAATAAATGATACCTAACTTGCATTTATATCAGGGGATTTACGCAGGGGATTTCTCCCCTCTCTGATTTAACGGACGAATATTTTTATTATTATTTTTTCTATTATTATACTATTTTTGTTTTTGTATTTCATGACATAATTTATACACAATGACTATAATTTGACTGACAATGCCCCTATACAGCTGCACTTATTGACAAGGCCTCTTTACAGCCGCATTCAATTGTTGAACATAAATTAGTATGATGTAAACAGTATTCCTATTTTATAATTGTTTTATGTGACGTTACCAAGTGATGTAATATCCCAAAGTTCGAATAAATAAATTGAATTGAAATTGAATTGAATTCCATTGCATCCGCATTGAATTTTTTACTGATGTGTTATCGACGTCAGTTTTTTGAGACTCCCCTTTTGGTCTACAACATAAAGTAAATAGCGTACTAATTAGTATCAGCGTCTATTTGCAATTCCAATGAAAACGGTATCAAAAATCAAGATCATAGCGTACTTCACTAGTAATACCTACTGATATTGTTATACTGTGGCACTATGATCGTAATATTTAAAATTTATCGGTTGTCAAAATCGCAAAATCAAGCACAGGTCCGTCGTCCGTGAGCGCCGAAACGCGACTGATCAGGCCTGCCGAACGGCGCGCTATATATATGGTAGATATTAAAACATAGTGAATAACTGATACTTTTTATCAAGCCAAACTCTGCGAATACATCTATAACTTTTTAGTGGCTTTCGTTGAGTACAAAAATTTAGTAAAAAAATTCATTAGTTTAGTCATAAACTTGAAAAAACTTTTTGAAAAGGGGTAACTTTGGGATGTTTTTGTATCATGTAAAATTCATTAAATTGTGTTACTGACTGCGAATTGCACTAGATTAGATCCTTAACTATTACATATATATTTTTCAGAGTTCAATACACTATTTTAAAGGTCTTAAAGTTGTTTTAAAAATTCAAAATTACGGCCCACACGCCCTTAAATCGATGTTTTGCTATTGTGGTATGTATTTTTTCTTTCATCACTAGGTGGCGTTACTGGTATTCTAAATAGTACTAATAAGTTTTTGCTGCTAAAAGGATTGTGATGCCAAATTTGCATTCTTTCGTTCTTGATTTTTTTCTGTGTTACCTACAATTAAATTCATACATTAACATTTCACTAGGACTTGGCTTAGATTTACGGGTTCAACTTCCTTGAATATCATTAAAACTCAAAATTTTTATTATTTTGATTCCACACAGGCTTCGTTCAACATTTTACGCCGGCGAAGTCGCGGGTAACAGCTAGAAAACAGCTTGCGGATAAAAAGAAATAGGTAAATAGGTATCAGATCATGCACATTAGCTTCAAACTTTTCATAATGTAAAATCCTACAAACTTAACACTTGCGGCTATGTTCGATACTACGAAACCTTACTAAGTATGTTTGATTTTGTTTAAAAAAGAAAAATAAAGATGATAAAATTAAATAAATTTTTGTGTGGAAAAACAAATTCACTCAAACTCAAAGGTTTTTCAATGACTACTTATCCAAATATTTGACGTACTATACTTCCAATTAATGTATAAGGCAGTAACATCAGCTTACGCGAACGAAGTAGCGGGTTCAGCTAGTTTTCAATAAAATTGTTCAAGTGCGCAGACGATTCCTTTTGTATCTGAGAAAAGTTTAACATTTTATCTAAATACCTGCCCACTAATAATCTTTCCTGATATTTCCTAATCAAACTTTGCCAAACTAAATCATAATTACTGGCGGTAATCGGAACACTTTTTTACTATATTCAACGCGGAACCCTTTGTGCACGAAAGTAGGTAATGAAACTTATCTATTGTCGGGATATGAGGTTGATCGTGCACCAAAGATCAGAACGTCTCGTAAAACGTATTAAAATTTTCAATATTTGAATCAAACGTAAATAATTCCAACTTAGGTAAGCGAGGTCGGGATTCCACAGAAAGCGAACGATTTTCACCGTTACTTTTGGCCGCGTTTGAATTATGTTTAGATGCGCTCAACTTAATTCGAAAATACAGGTCATCCAGACTTTGAAGTTCGTGACTTCTCACAATGGCATTGCAGTCAACTTCAAGTTCCTTTTCATATATCTCAAAAATTATTTTCTCGAAAGTTTGACGTAAGGTAGATACTTATTTCAGACACCTGCATTAAAAATAATTGTATTGAATCAGCATCTGATAATTTGTGAGACATATCGAATACAGCTTGAATTTGTTGGAAAATACGTTGTTTCCGTTGAATTAACACGGTTAATTCTTTCGGCATGACTTCATCTTTGCTAGATTTAGTAGATCGCGCCATCTCGTAAAATACACTTGTGACGGTAGACAAATATTAAATTTAAATTTAAAAAATTAACTACTAATCGATCACCAATTCTATGCAAATTAAATACACCGCTACTGGGTAATACGATAAATAAATATGTATAATAATTAAAATGAGGTGTAGTTGTATAGAACGTCTATACAACGTAAATATGTGAGGTAATCTGACACGGTCAGAAAATTAAATAGGTCAGAACGTCTGCACTATTTATATTTGAATTAGAGGTAAAAGGGACTGGTAGCCGTGGTCTTAAGGACCTGAAAGGCTATCCGGCTCGAAGGACCAAAAAAAGACTGTACGGTACACACCGTCAGTTTCTGTCCCTCGATTTATGGACTGTAAGATTTAAAGTTATGAAAAGAAAAGAGGTGAGAAATAATTCAACAAACGGCAATGAGAGATAGAAGATTTTCCACCAACCTTTTAACCGCTCCCGCCTAGGGCACCACAATAACGCCTCAGGAGATCTCCTTGCCGAATGTATGATGAAGCCCCAGGGCTTCACGAGGTTTTCTTGAGAGGTGTAGCTGCCTCAGTCGTCGACGTGTGACTCCGGTCAACGGTCGCAGCCGCAAGTATTGGAGGGAATCTCTACCCTCATGCCATTTATAAAGATCGAACAAATATAATTCGTCATTTTGTGGTGGCGGCCATCTTGGATTATTTTTTTTATAGTGTACATTCCAACGGTTCGAATCATACACTGTACTAGATGCCCGCCCCGGCTTCGCCCGTGGTATATTATATAGCACTCATCGGGATCCCGTACATATCCAACGGTGAAAGAATGACTGAAATCGGTTCACTCATTCCTGAGAATATCGATTTCAAACAAAAAACCTCTTCAGCAACCTGCTACGCCACCTGTCGGAAATTGGTCGTACCAACTCAGATTTAGAAAAAAAATTTAGCAAAGGTTTATATTCAATGCACATATTACTGAAATTCAATGACGCAATCTTTGACACATGCTGTCATGTGTCATGTCAAAGCACGAAACGTACGAAAACTCTCAAAAGGGGAATATTTTTTCCCGATTTTGTTACATTCTTGTTTCATGCTCCGCTTCAATTAATAGTAGAGTTATTTTCTGTAGCCTAAAGCCTTCCTCGATAAATGGACTATCCAATAGAAAAAGAATCTTTCAATTCGGACCAGTACTTCCCGAGATCCTAGCGTTCAAGCAAACAAACAAACAAACAAACAAACAAACAAACAAACTCTTCAGCTTTATAATATTAGTATAGATTTGTGACGTCCAAAAAAGTTCCGATTTAAATGTATTTTTTAAAAATAACTATGGTATTTGAGAATGACACCTATTTTAAATTTTATGCATAACACCTTATCTATGACAAAACCCTATTTGTTGAAGATTTGAAGATTTTTTTTCTACTTTAAGCAGTCATTGATCGTGTCAGAGCTCAGACAAATTATTGCTATAAGTGTCAGTAAGTGTCAGAGTATTTGCCTACTGAGTCTGTGATCAATCAACATTTTATGGAAATCAGTGAAACACCTATTTTTGTAAACAGTGGGAGAGATATGTAGCGCCACAACAATAGTAAACCCTTGATCTTTGTAAACAACGGCCCACTATCAAAGATCACAATGAATGTAGTCTATCTCAATTGAATTAAAAATGTAACTTCCGTGTAATTCCTTTGTACTGCGAAATACCTGCCTCAAATTCGATATTTTAACATACAAAATGACCATACCAAAACCAACAAGCTGCTGTGGCAAGACGCATGTTAAAATATCTCCCAAATACCCATATGATAGCATGTCAACACATACGAAGATTTTCATTAAGAAAATCTGCCAAAAAGATACACCATCTGTAGATATGACTAAGGACGGCTTTGTAAGATATACTACGATGTTGCATTCGTTACAGTTATTACTGAACACCTTGAAGGAACAGCTTTCTAAGATACTAGAGTCTCCGTCACAAAGTAAGTATTGAAGCGCTGGAAAACTAAAACTGATTTCCAAGGATAGGACTTATGTAGACGTAGCACGGTAGAAGAAAGAAGAAAAGCCTTAATTTTAATATTTGTAAATCACGTGTCACCTTGCTTGTCCGCGATGGACTCCTATACTACTTACTTAACCGAATTTAATGAAATTTGCACACCGTATGCAGTTTGATCCACCTTAAAAGGTAGGATAGTTTATATTTCGATTAATGTCCTTATAAAATGACCGCCCTGCGGTTTTAATGCGTAATTCCCGTTCCCATTGTTCCTGTTAATTTTTATTTTTCCTGAATTGTGATTCAGGATACAGGATACAGTACCCTAATTTACTCTTGCTGTTGGAGCCGATCAATCGTTACCCAACGTTTAGGTAAAAAATGATGCCTTGCACTTACGAATAATGTGTAACTGATATCAACGACTATCATCTAAGTACATCTATTTGTAAAGCCCATTAAAATACCCATTGAAGAATGGACTTTAATTAGTAACGTTTTTAAAGCATGTCCAAAACCAAAAAAAACCTAAACCTAGATCGCCGCAAGCAGCGGGCCTCGGCCAAGCTACCGGTGGTTAGGGCTGCAGAGTGAGGAACCTCCTGGCGATGCGCGCTGTGTCGAGGATGACCGCCGCGTGCATCTGACCCATGACTTGATCCAACTGGTCTAGAGAAAGCCTCTTAACGCCATGAGGGAATTGTAGGAAGTTGATTCCACGATCATAGTCCCGATAGTCGTGTCCGCAAACGGCCTTATAACGAAACGTCACGACTTAATAACCTCATGAGCCAAGTCAATATACTTGCTAAGCTTGGATGGGCTAGTGACTATTATTGACGGTACCTAATTATTTTGTAAATTTCAGGTAAGCCTGATACCCTGAAAAACCCCACGCATCAAAAACATAGAATTCATCGAAATGAAAACGGGAAAGTGAGAGATACCGGATAGATATTAAATAAGTATTCACGTACTGTAGGTACATACTTACAGCAAGTTTACTCCAGTGTTTTGATCTAATATGAACACGAAGAGGAGCATAGTCCAAAAGATGACATACGTAGAATGCCATATTAAAACTTCATTTCGTTACAGCAACCAGCATATTCAGAAACTAAGCAGTTGATAAAATAATACTTTCGTATTTGAGCTTGTAATGATAAAGATGTTAGAAGACATAGTTTGCGTTATTTTTAACACTAAAATACTTATTACACTTTTCTGAATTTAGTCTTACTAAATTCAGTGACAGTGAATAGTAGCATGCAGTAAGCTACTCGTAGCATACCAAACTCAGGAGCAAGGATTATATGCTTCTAAGTTGCTTCTGAATTCAAACACTAAATTTAGCCAGTTGTAATAAGGGCTCATGGAAAATCTGATATTTTGAGAATCTGATATTATGCGAATGAGCCCACAGGGCTACAGACAGACATTGACGTCAAACTTATAACAGCCCTATTTTTGCATTGGAGGTTAAAAAAGAGCGCCATAAAGGTTTGGCACACGGGCGCTGGTGGGAGTCGGCGCGGCCCTGGTTCCGAATCGTGTTGCCATGGTGCTAGTATCTCTCTCATTGTGTATTTTATAAGCTTTTATTTAACTTGCCTTGTTAGTATGTCAGTATGGGACAAATCTTGCGAGTTATTAGAACCACTTCCTGACGTTACATTAGGTTGAAATATGGTTTACTTACGTAACTTCGGTAACAATGCAATAATATGACACTGATTTCAAGATGAAGTCAAGCGGTGAAGCAAGCACTCTTGTGTTACATGACAGCCAGGGTCTCGAGATGTTGTGGGAAACTGGCCATAGGAACTAATCTTATACTAAACAAGATAAAACCGTCGAGTTTGGACTCGTTTGAATAGTCTTGACAAGCACTTTTGTGTTACGTGATATCCAGAGTCTAAAGATGAACCGATGTCCCAAACACTCTCTTGGAGTTACAGAGTTTTGTAGAGATCGGTGAGATGGGGTTCGATGGCATTGGTTTGCAACCTGTCTAGAAGAAGGAAAAATCCAAAATCACATCCGGAGTCGAATAAAAACTAACAAAATATTTTTGGAAACAAGCTTTTATTAACATACTCTAAAACGAATAAAATAAGTTTTGAATGTAATCAAACCCGTTATTTTAAATAAACTGGCGAGAGCACCATGTGTATTATTTATTATCAATGCCTCATGGTCTCAAAGAAAACATTACTTTTACAAAGCGTAGCATCTATCTATATTATCTATTCTTCAACTTCTTTTTTTTTGGCTTCTGTATGCGGCATGACCACAACTTCGCCAGTGTCTAGTGTCGTTGACGGTCCACTCTTCTCGGTTGATCGGTATAGTTGCAGCGTTTTGCTGATGTAGGCCTTTGGTCGGTAGGTCTCTTGTAGTTTAGTTAGTGGTTAGTATTTAACTACTGTAAAGGACAAACACATGACGTCACTTATCTATTCTATGGGAGTACCCAATGCGGCCGGTAGGTTACAAAGTCATACAACGACTGACGTAAAATTGCCTGGCGTGTGGCGTTTTGGCGGTTGTTGAACGGTGCCCTCTTTGCACGCTGACCTAAAATCCCGGTTGCTTAAATATCGTTGATTATTTTACCCGTTTTCGACGTCACAATATAAGTAAAAGATAATAATCAAAGGAATCGTATCCATGCTATGGATTATTTGGCTAAATCATAACTAAAAAAAAGTGGTAATGTCTATGGTCAAGTAGGAATGAGATTCCATTTTTTGATGGTAATAGATTGTGACGTCTTGCATTTATTCGATTTCTTTTCCAAATGATCAATGATTTATCTAAAATAATTTGAACCTGTGTGTGTGTGAACCTATAACATAAAATTTTTAAATTTTTGATATTCATATCAAACAATACATTTTTACGTTCATAGGTTTACGCGTGTAAGAACTAACTAACTAAACTAAGCCGAGCTGCAGGCGACGGGCCGGGAGGTGTACCGCCGAACGAAAAATGTCTTAACTTTGATATTTCTGTCTCTTTTCTTTTCACTTGCAATGATAGAGACAGCAATAGCAAAGCAATAGCCGATTTAGTTAGGCGGTAGAGAGGCAGGCCGCCCTTCTAACGCCTAACTAAATCGATTATTTGCTGTCTTAATCATTTCAAGCTATAAGAAAAGCGAGAGCAATATCAAAGCTAAGACAGTTTTAGTTAGGCAGCTGATCTTCCGGACAATGTGAGCGATAGCAGAAACGAAATCTTATACGCCCTAAATGCACACGGAGGGTAAAAAGTCCAAGGTTACGGCTAGCCGTTTTGAAAAACAGGGCCGTTTTGTAAAGCGGCGGATTGACGATTAGTCAGATTGAATGCGGCTGATTAAAAAACAGCCGGAATGTAATCGACGCCATACGTCATTCAAAACGGCTAGCCGTAATGTAATAAAGCGAGAGATTAGCCGGCTCTTTGACAATTTTTAGTTCCGATTTTCAACACTCATGGCGCTGCCTAACATAACAACAACTATGGCGTTGAAAACAGTTCGTCTGTTACTAAATTGCTAAGGTGACTGTGGATTCTGGTGTTCGGCGGAATCCTACACATTATTGGGGTAGTTTACCACCGTCCACCTTGTTGAGACTATATCGGGTCGGGTAGGTAGGTTACAAAGAAACACCCCGACTCCACCTAGTCTTGTCGCTACTACCCCTAGAGTGTATACGAGGGTCAAACTGAAAGTTCTTAGAAAATCAAAAAACTGATTACATTAGCCAGTTATTAGTTTTATTATATCTTTTCAAAGTATTGTTCATTCACGTCAATACACCGCTGCATGCGATGGAACCACTGGGAAAAGCACTTTGCCCACTCGTCCTTAGGGGTCTCTTCAATGGCATCGCGATACGCAGCCACCGCTTCTTCAGCATTCATAAACCGCTTTCCTTTAAGTTTTTCTTTAATTTTTGAAAATAAATAAAAATCACAAGGCGCGAGGTCGGGGCTATACGGCGGGTGACCCAGTAATTCAACGTTTGATGTCGCCAAATAGTCGATCGTTCGCTTGGCGGTGTGCGATGAGGCGTTGTCGTGGTGAAGGAGGATCCTACTGCGAGGTCGTTTCTCTCGAACTTTTTCCATTCCATTCATTCATTCCATACCATTCTGCAGAAACTGTTTTTTTGATCCTCTAACACAATTGTTGCGAAATGACCTATCCTTCCAAAGAATGAGGCCACCATTTTTTTCCCCGCACTTCGATCTCTCTTCACTTTAGTTGGCAACTCCTCGAAAGGAAACACCCACTGAGCAGATTGTCTTTTGGTTTCAGGATCAAACAGTAAATCCAGCTTTCGTCACCTGTTAGTATGTCGAACACAGCATTTGAGTCACCTCCGTTAAATCTTTCAATCATTTTACGGCACCAATCCACACGATGGAGTTTTTGAGCCTCAGTCAAATTATGAGGTATCCACCGGGCGCAAAGCTTCCTGACCGCTAAATGTTCGTGTAGGATTTTGTGCACTTGACTCATACCGATGCCTAAGCTTGTTCGAATCTGCTGATAGGTCACTCTTTTGTCAGTCTCTATCATACGCCGCACAACACAGATGTTATCTTCAGTCGTCGCCGTAGAAGGCCGTCCCTCACGTAAATCATCAGTGAGATTAGTGCGACCACGTTTAAACTCATTAAACCAGTTGTAAACAGTCGCACGAGATGGGGCTTCATCGTGAAAGGCCAATCGTAGTCTATCATAACTTTCTTGTTGACTTAAATGACATCGAAAGTCATAAAAAATCATTGCACGAAAATTTTCTCGTGTTAAATTCATGTTGACGTGACACAGACAATTTTCAATTTGCCGCCAAATCGTAAAACAAATGACAAACGAATGAAGTATATACTCAATAATATTGGCAAAGAGTTCTATTTTCAAATTATAGAATTATTTTTTTATTATATTGTTTATAAGTGGCCAGTTCTAAGAACTTTCAGTTTGACCCTCGTATAATAAACTATTTTCGTACAAAAAATTAAACTGACTTCAAAACCACATAAATATAGGCACTCAAAAGCGAAAAATAAACTAAAATCATTATTATAAGCGCTACTCATTCATCTATTTGAAGTCGGTGCCAGTGAGCCCTTCAAGCCCTTTCATTTGATACCTATATTAAGGTAGGTTGTGAAGAAATATTTTGTCCGCCATTTTATGGAGGCGGCCATCTTGAATCAACATTAACCAGACATAGCTGAGAACATTTGCTAGGGTATTAACCTTGAAATATAAAAAACCGCATCGAAATCGGCCCATCCGTTTGAGCTCTACTACGGTGCCACAGCAGACAGACAGACATCGACGTCACTTAGGTATAACACCCCATATTTTGGTCTGGGGTTAAAAACAATTTTTTATTAAAGCATTTACACAATTTTGTATTGACAGGGTCGAGCTTCATAACTTTTGTGAAATCTACAACTACGTCATCCAGAAAATTGTACGCAAATTTTCAGTTTTTGGTTTATATTTCAAAAACCACTTGACCGTTTTCGATAAGATTTATATGGGACCATTCGGGAAACATACCGATCCGAACACAAAAAAAAAATTGGTTGCCTGTAAAGTCGGTATACGGGCGAAAGTTTTACGTGACAACGACTTTAAGTGGTAAAATAATTTTACGGAAGGGACGCGTGCCTTTCACTTTTTATATCTGTCTCTCTCGCTCTTAGGCGGGCTAACCATGCCCGAGTGGAAGGGACGCGTGCCTCTCACTCGCTCTCGTTGTGAGCGCATAACGTGAGCGGAGCGTAACGCAGTTTCTTGAAGTGTCACCCGGCAAACCAATTTATAAGACGTTGTCACGTCAAAAAAAAATTAAAATCGGTGTAGAGGTTCTCGAGAAATCAGGTAACATACATAAAAAAAACATAGGGGTCGAATTGATAACCTACTCCTTTTTTTGGAAGTCGGTTAAAAATGCGGGAGCCAGAAGCTTCTGGCGGGAGCCCACCCGGAGTCAAATCTCAATGATAGACCCTTGTCTAAGTGCACCCCATTTCTTAGGTGTACCATCACCAATATCAGGTATAATATCTAATAATATTAGGGGATTTCAAGTTTTATCTGAGAGGTAAGATGTTTTTAAAAAAAGTAAGGAATATGGCACGAGATAATCTGTCAGCCTTTTCTGATTAATACAAATAATTTTCATTATAAACATTGTTTATTTTGTAAACACCCTACAATTTAAACAGTAGTATAATTCGGCTAAACGTTGGCCGACGTATTGAAGAACGTATCGCAATGATGATCCGGCTAATCGTTGAACCACCGCAATACAAAACGGCCCTGTTTGGCCAAAAACTTGTCTATGCATTCGCGGCGTGGGCAGCGGTGGTCATAGACGGCAGACGTGGCCGCCTTTATTGACCACGAGTGAAAGAGACCGCCCCCCATCGTCTGCGGCACGCCTTAGTCAACAGGTCAACATTGTTACGCATTGTGTGTAGTAGAGGGGGAAGTGCCGCCATTTTGTGTACGTATTTAACATTTAGTTATACAACAAAGGACCATGGCACAGCCAGAGCCACACCCACATATTTTTTAAAAGGTTTTTGCGTAGGATACATTTTGTGGAATAACAATTCAAAATGCAAAAAATTTGCAGTTATAGGAACTAGAAATGGATCTTTATGCGTCTGGCAATCACGAAACTATTTTATTGCTATTGTTATTATATTGCTGTTATATTTTGTTATAATATTGTTATTGCTGGTAATAGCGGTTTCTGAAACTATTTATTCTAATAAATAGTTTTTAGCTCAGTTTTTTAGTTAGTCTCCATAATCGTACCTATGCGAAAGATCACACTTTATTTTGAGCAATAGGTAATACGCACTTTATTTTGAGCAATAGGTAATAGGTGCTTGCTATAGGTAATACGCACGTGGTTTTCATTTACGGTGAATTTTAAGATTGTAATCTATACTTCTATACTAATATTATAAAGCTGAAGAGTTTGTTTGCTTGAACGCTAGGAAGTACTGGTCCGAATTGAAAGATTATTTTGACGTGACAACGTCTTATAAATTGGTTTGCCGGGTGACACTTCAAGAAACTGCGTTACGCTCCGCTCACGTTATGCGCTCACAACGAGAGCGAGTGAGAGGCACGCGTCCCTTCCACTCGGGCATGGTTAGCCCGCTTAAGAGCGAGAGAGACAGACATAAAAAGTGAAAGGCACGCGTCCCTTCCGTAAAATTATTTTACCACTCAAAGTCGTTGTCACGTAAAACTTTCGCCCGTATACCGACTTTACAGGCAACCAATTTTTTTTTCTATTGAATAAGTAGTCCATTTATCGAGGAAGGCTATAGGCTATAGAACATAACGCTACTATCAATAGAAGTATGCATCAAGAATGTAACAAAAACGGGAAAAATTAGTTCTTTTTTGAGTTTTCGTACCGTGCTTTGACATGACAGCATGTGCTTAAGATTGCGTCACCGAATATAAACCTTTGCTAATAAAATTAGTTTCTAAATCTGAGTTGGTACGACCAATTTCCGACAGGTGGCGTAGCTGGTAGCTGAAGAGGTGTCGTGTTTGAAAGCTATATTCTCAGGAATTACTGAATTTCAGTCATTCTATCGCCGTTGGATAGGTATGTACGGGATCCCGATGAGTGCTATATAATGTACCACGGGCGAAGCCGGGGCGGACATCTAGTTCAATATAAACCTTTGCTAATCAAATTTGTTTCTAATTCTGAGTTGGTACGACCAATTTCCGACAGGTGGCGTAGCAGGTAGCTGAAGAGGCTTTTTGTTTGAAAGCGATACTCTCAGGAATGACAAAACCGATTTCAGTCATTCTTTCACCGTTGGGTATGTACGGAATTCCGATAAGTGCTATATTTGTACCACGTGCGAAGTGGAAAAATCGATTCAAAGGCACAATGCGCAACACTTCTTCGTCATAAGCCAACTTCAATTTACATTCTCTTTGGTCATCTCCGTCATCAGCGCCATCTTGAACACTCTACTTAGTCTGTGATCTTGAAATCGTTGAAATTACGTTACATTCTCTTTGGTTGAAATTTTAAATCTATCGTTAGCATCGTTGCTATGTGATTTTCATATCAATTTTCAAATAATTCAATCAATAACAATATTATAAATCGAGAATCAGCAACCAGCACGCCAATCGCCAATGACGCCAATCGTGCAACGTATTCAAACTGTCCGGTGAATTGGAATCTCAATTAGGTATGTCACTAATAAAAAAATAATGGAATAATTCTAATAGGAAATTGATTTGGTTAGAAGCTTAGAAGTTTGCACACTGCAATGTGCCAAGATCCAAGATTGTGCGATATGCAGTGAGAGGGAAAGGAAAGGCGTCTATCCGAATATAGAATATACCTAGGTAGGTACCTACTACGTACCTACCAGATTTTTCATGTGAAGAGTTGGATTTATTTGCATTGGTATATAAGTACCTATCTGAACATTATTAAATAAATGTAAAAGTTTTTGGTCCTTCGGAACTGGTCTGACTTTGTACGTTTCAAACGTAAACGCAATTACTTACATCATGGCCGCGTGGTTGTGTAGGTCTACACAACCACGCGGCTTTACCTAATGTTATGTCCCGACCATGGACGTATGAAAAACATACACATGTTTTCATATGTCCATGGTCCCGACAAAAATATGCCCAGGCCATGGACGTATGAAAACACACACACATGTTTTCATACGTCCATGGCTACAGAATAGCGGCATCACGTGGATTTGTCCGTAATTCTTCATGATTGCCGAAATTCTTTTAGATACCAACTGGACTTGATTTGTAGTCCGGGTTTGTCTCACTCGCAACGTACCTACGAAGTATGAAGAAATATGGACCTCTTTATTACTTAGGGAGTGTGCCTCAATGTACGAGGTATGAAAGCCAAGATGTTGTGAAGATATCCTGGTTTTGGGCTCTATAATCCGGGGTTTTCACAAGTCTTGTCCTGGTTGCCCAACTGCAGAGATGACAACCCTACTCCAACAGCATGTTGTCTTACAGTCTTGATGGCTCATGTAGTAATGAGCTGTGAAGAAACTCATAAATTTTACTGTAATATTGTGTATTAAGTGGAGTGACTTCTGTATTGTTCTTACTGAATCATCTCGTGGTAAATGTGGTAGGTACATAGGTCTGCTGAAAATCAGCGCCATGTTGTACCTACTTTTCTTTCTTATCTGCTGAGCTAAGAGGAGAGATGCACAATAATTATCTCTGGAGATTTAGGCTTTATTCATGTGTAAGTCCTTTATCTATGTGTAGTATATTAAGTAACAATATAAAACCATGTCCAGGTCAGCCGATGCTCCGAGCAATGGTTCCCGCACATAAAGCCACACTCCAACCACACGTAGGGTTCAGCCAACCCAAGCCAGCAAAAAAAAAAAGCTCTGCAACTACTTGGGCCTCACTTCATGTGGAGAAGAGACCTTTTATGCAGAGAACAAGAAATCAACCTGGAAATGGTAAATATAACAAGAATCCATTTTGCTAAACCCATCACATGATAATCATGTACCATACACAGTTTACAGTTTTCAACCTTCGATGCAAAAATAGTGGGGTGTTCTAAATTTGACATGTTTCTTTGTGTATGTCTATCTGTGGTTCTGTGGCATCATAGATTTTGAATGGATTGTTTCATGATAAGTCTAAGGTAGCCGAAAATGGGGATACACATATTATTTCTATAATTCTTTTAAAATGGGTGTCAAATGAAAGGGCTTAGCTGGTAGTCCATTATACATTATGATATGAAAAACTTCAAATCTAAGATGGTCTCTCCATACAAAATAGTAAAGTAATTTTTGTATTTGCAACTTCGGAGTTGTATTGAGGGCAATATGTATAGATATTGATAAAAGGATTAGACTAGTACAATACTATACACACTGATACACTTATGAGTAAAATGCATGATAGCTCTACAACCTCCAACCCAAAAATTATGGTTTATTCCGAACCTGACCCGAAAATCACACCCGCTCCCGGGTTAGGTTAGGAATAGCAAAAAAATATGATTTTCATTCCCAACCTAACCCTCTTCCGGGTTAGGTTAGGAACAGCAAAAAAGGGATTCATTTTTTTATTACCAACATAACCCGTATATACTAATAGATACCTCTAATGTACAAATTATTTTAACATTTCTATATAGTGTCCTATAGTAATCTTGAGTCTAACGTAACCTAAGCCGGGAGTGGGTCAGGTTCAGAATTAACCAAAATGATAGGATTGTATAAAGAACAATGGCAGACTTTCATACTTTAAAATAGTTGAGACGAAATGATAGCGTCTATACATCAAAAATATCTTAAAATGTTGAGCGTCAGCCCCTGAGTAATATATGGAAAGATTTTTGTCTTGAGAAGGCCATGAAAAAAAGATATTTAGGTTTAAACTTTTTTTTAGGTTATGTAGGTTTGACATTGGTTTGACACTTATACGTCGAGATGCCATGTTCTCACAACAAGAACTACTTTTTCTTCTTGTTTAGTTATTCTAATAGCAAATAAGATAGCTAGATAATATGTAGTTAGGTACCTATTATGTGTCCACTTGGATGTTTTTTTGTAACACTTAGATGCTCCTTAATATTATAAAATAATAATGCATAGATGAAGTACATACAACCTACAGCACAAAAGATATTTAAAGCGCATTTTTTATTAATATATTATGTACTACAGTTGGGTTAAAGTTGCTTTTTCTCAGGGTGAAAATGATTAGTGCACTAGGGTAATTTTGTCCCGACACACTTCATCAATGCAGGCCAATTGTGTATCTACAATGGTCCTTAGTTTTGGACATAGGTATTACTTGTCCAAATAGTTATTGGTAGAAATTGGAGCACTTACTTGTCAATCTACTATCTCTCAAGTCAACTGTTGCCAGATAGGTCTATGAATGTGTAAAAATAAGAAGCAATTAAAAGAAAACAGGAATAAATGAAACAATTCTATATTTTTATTGTCTGTATTTTTTAATTCTATACTTGAACTGAGTAGGAAGTTATTTTAATAATTTAAAACCCAATAAATAGTAATATTTTTTGTGGCTTCTATTACCATTTATATTCATGTGAAAAATCTTAGCAAAAAAAACAAATTACTTTTGTATATATGTTATTTCTAGATGCTATCAACGATGTCAACTATTATTTTGCCATTGTTCTTTGACACGTTTCTCTGTGCATGGTCTGTATGTGGCATTAGATGGATGAATTGATTTTGTTTTATGTTTGAAAGGTGAATTAGTAGTGTTCATCTTCTTAGCCATGTTTTATGAAAATAAGTCCAAATGCAAGACCACCACAAAATGGTGGAATATGCTTATGTTTCACAACTGTCTCAATAGGTGTCAAATGAAAGGGCATGATGAATAGAATAATACATATATGACAAACGTCACATCTGAAGTTGATGAACTGGGATATCTTTATATTTTTAATTTTGATGTTGTTACACATTATTGCTTGACACCAGACACACTTCCTGGAGATCTCTTTATATTCTCTCTCATTACTAAATATGATATTAAATAGGAGTAGCAAAATAGAGGGTGTCTCTGATGGTTAGCAAAATGCCCACCCATAACAGCACACAACTCCTTGAATATGAAGAGTGTAAATCACTGCCCTGCACTTGTGAAATATCGACATCATAGTAAACAATATAAGTTAGTAGGTATAGTAGACTGGTATTACTCATCATCATAATGAGCCCACAGTCAGCACACAGGCCTCTCCAATAACCCGCCACTCAGCTGGTGTTGGTAACTAGTCAGCTTCTCATTAGTATTAGTAAGTAAATATAAAATCATTTCCAGGTCAGCTGATGTTTAACTCATCTTTGTCAAGACAACTGGAGAAACAATCACACCAATGCAGGAGCGAGGGGTCCTGCGTGTGAAACACGAGTCAAAGGAAAGAAGCTCAAGAAGATTCTACTTCCGACTGCACCAGACAAAGGTCATAGTTATTAAAAGATTTCTGAAAAATAATTAAATATGAAATTGGCTAATTTTAGGGATCTGCTGATAGAAGTGAAAATTTATAACTCAGAATTGTATAGCTTACTTTGGAAACTAAGCGGGTGGAACCGATGGGTGCGGCCATGACCATCATCATCAGCAGTCTAGATCATCCGATTTTACCCGAAGATTTCTTTCATTTACGAACGTGACGCTTGAGCTCAATTCACAGGCCACGAAAAATTTGTCTGTGGAGCGTCAAAACAAATGATCACTTTAAATTAAAATTTTAAGTTCCCTCATCCCAACATGACATTCAAGTTTAATAACAATGGCAGTCCACCAATCACAGCTGTGTATACAGAGCAGCCTGAGTGGGATATGAGTAGAACAAAACATCCCACTGAGAATTAGAATAATAAAGAACATCTGCCAATGAACTGTTGCCATGAAACCAACTTCAACCTTATTGTAATTGTTATAGAGATGAATGTTTAGCACTGTTCATTCATGTACCCTAAAGTGTTTTTTTTTACGGACTTCCAACAAGGTGTATCTACATTAACTGTATTCATTTATGTGTGTGTCGGTATTTCCGTCGATCTTGAACTGGTTTTGTTTTCAATTTGAACTGCGCTACGTGTAATAATAAGACTTACGTACTTATAGAGTTAGATCTGAATGTTGTATGTTGAACGAACTTTTATTAGGCTTATTATTTTGAGGAAAATGTGAACGGACAACTTCAACGATGACGCCACAACCGGAGTGATCCAACAGATAATATTTTTCTAGTCATGAACAAAAACACTTGGAACAATATCAAACATAAGATCATAAACATGAAGAGTTGAACACTGGATTGTGTAGTGGCGCGAGGTCGCGGTGCACAGGGAGTAGCTCGGTGGTTCCGGGAACAGCGCTGGTTAGCGTTTGCTGTGACTGTGTTTAGCTCCAGTTGACTGGTGTCGGTGGTTTGTTGCTCAATCACGTTGGTGCGTCTGGACAGATCCGGTTCAAATTTGGAACACAGATTATAGTTCGGAACAAAGCTATAAAGCTGCCGACACGAGGTAGTACAGGACATGTCCATGTCGTAGCCTATTGTGGGGAATGTTTTTTCGTTTGTTTCAAACTTGTGAAATTTAAAACTCAGTCCTTTATTTCACGCTATTACATAAATATCTGCAGCTTTGTACCGCACTCTTAACTGAATTACTCGGTACGGGTGCCTCTTTTCTCGTTGGTGACGAAAAATAACCACCACATTTTTTTCTCGTTGGTGACGAAAAATAACCACATTTTTTTTCTCGTTGGTGACGAAAAATAACCAAATTTTTTTCCCGGCCTTGAAGCGGGCCGCCGTGACCGGAGCACAGCTCACGTCACAGCCTCATTTCTAGGAGTTCTATATTCCTATACGTCGCCGGTGCTCGTAGTATCGCGCAGCAGCAGAGGGCTACACGCAGCTACGTGCACGAAGTCCCCCGAAGAGGCGTCGACGCGGCGCTAGGCGGCTCGTAGTCTCGCTCGCACTATGTGCGTAGCGACTCGGCGGCAGTGTGCGAGTGAGAGCTCGCGTGTGTGAGACAGGAGTGTGGTCGGACGAGCGTGCGTGTTACCCGAACGAGCGCCCGGAGCGGTATGTGGCTGTGTCCTAGGTTTCAATCTGCTTGGTGCATTATTATTATAAGTTGGTTGGGTGTTACCATCTTTGGAGGTGCCTCTTGTTTATAGTTTTCATGTTATAGTTTTTAGTTTTTTTCATGTTATCTACAGATTGTCAATTTTATGATGTCCATGCGGCTTGATCCTGGCTTTCACATTGATTGTTTAGCCATCCTTCTGGAACAGACAGCCTGTCTCGATCAGAGACAAATTCATTGTTTATAACTTGGTAGATGTCAGTTTTATGACACATCAGTCTTGTTGTTAGGGAATCATTGAAACCTTTCATCAAATTGTTTAGGCGTACCGGGTTGACATCTCTCTTCGAATATCCAAAACAGCGAATCAATAATCGTTGTAGTCTCCCAATTTGGGACATCTTTACATCAATATAGAACTTCTTCTTATTCCGATATGAACCTCCGAATGATATAAATCGTGAGAATCTTTGTATTCTCTCTTCAACTTTTTTGGCCCGTTTGATGAAGAATCTTCGATCCTCCCAAGAAAATGGGAACCCATGTTGAATCAGGGTTTGAGCTGCTTTATGGGGCCTGATATTCTCATCAGACAAAGCCAACCAATTCAAAAAGGCCACAAGCAGTGACCCAACGTTGTACACCACAGAGTCATTCGGTGGAGGGGGCTTATCTGTATAAAGAGTGGTTAGTCCTAATAAGGAGTTCAACGTGACGAAGAACAACAAGAAAGGAGACTCACTCGGGAATTTCAAGCAACATCTTCTTATAGTTTCAATAACTAATGCAATAAGGCCTGTCTCTACCTTCATCTTCTCTAACTCTGACGAAAGTTCGTCGAGTGAATCTGTTTTATATAGCTCGTTAATGCTCCACTCCTCAAATTGGTCAGCTAACAAAGACTCCTTCCATTCACCCAAGCACCTGTTTAACCATACACCTGGAAAGAGATCGGCAAGCCTATCACTCTCTACCTTAAAAAAGTCTGTGTTTATATTCATTGATTCGAATAGGACGTATCTTTTTATTAAGAACTTATTCACCTTCTATTCTCCTACAACTGGCTTGTTTGGACCGTCTATCCAGTGTCCTCTCACTTTGCTCCACTCTATCAGGTATAATGCGCAATGGTTAGGGATTTCTGATTTGGCATGATAGTATCTCTTTTTGGCGTCCTCCAAATCACTAGCATACCTTATCATTATCAACTTCTTAGAATCTTTGTCCGCAATGTCCCAAACATGTGTTGGAGTACTAATATTCCATTCGGCTGCAATTGTATTTAATGTGGTGCTTATCAACGGCATGTAATTGATCATTATTAACCGATATACTGGATTGTACCGAATATTATTGTACATCAGCGCATAACATTGCATATAACATTGCGCGATCAGCACGAGCAGCGCGGTCCCTAGAGGACTCGCAGACTGGCGCCGCGGAAGGCTTCGCACTAGGGCGGTAAGCCTTGGACTTTGTCTTCTTCTTCGAAGGAGAAGCGATCGAACTCGGACGGGTGGCGACGGGTGTCGCCGCCTGAGACCCAGAGGGGACGGGAGTCGGGCGGGCGCCTGAGACCCGGCAAGGCGCCATGAAGTGGCGGGGAAGGGAAGGAAAGGCGCCCGTCAAAAGACCCGAGGATCTTTTGGAAAACGGGCACCGTTTCGGGAGGGAACGCGCCGGGGTTGGCCCCGGTGAGTTGAATGACACGCGTGGCCTCGGCCTTCGCTGCCGGGATATTCCCGTCAATGTAGAGCCGTTTGACCCGCGCAAGAAGAGCCCGATGGTCCTCCATGCTGCGCTACGCAGCACGGAGGCTTACGGGCGGGAGGGAGGAATGAGAGAGAAGAAGAAGAGACGAGAGACATGCCACCTAGCTCTGACCAGAGCTGTTTTGTACGCTTTACCCGAGCCCTGAAAAGGGCTCGTCGGCACGTGTGCGTGCGACCGGACCCCCTACAGGCGGCGACAGGGGCCGGGGCAGGGGCAGGGGCAGGCGTGAGGAGGGGGGCCGGGGACCACTCGGAGGGCGAGAGGTCGCCCACGCGTTGACTGTGGGAAGAGACGGGAGAACGAACTGTTCCCGCGTTTTACGAGGGGCGCCGGGAGGGCCTAACCGGGCCGTTCGGAGTCCGCGGGGCGTTAGAACAACCGCTGTGTGCCCTGTGTTACCACAGATCACGCAAGCGGGGGGGGGGGGTCGTCCCTAGTGCGAGCGCAATCGGCGGTCTTATGACCGCCGGCGCACTTGACGCACCGGGGCGGCATAGCGCAATAGCGGGCCGCGTGACCGTATTCCTGGCAGCGATGACATTGCGCAGGATAGCCCCGCTTGTGCGGGGTTTCTACGGTCAGTCCGGACAGCCCCATTACAGACCGCAGATTGAAGATCTTGCGGCCTTCGGGCGACTTGTCTAGTGTAACCTAACACTAGGTCAAGTGGGACCTTAGTACGCCCGCAGTTCATGCGGGCTACGGAACGGGTCGGAAGACCCTGGGCTTGGAGGTCAGTGTTGATATGACCAACACTGAACTCCTTCGGTACCCCGCGTATTACTACGCGAAGTACCTTCTCATCCTCGAGAGGATGAGTGTGGATTGGGACATTCTCCGCCAAGAGGCGACGGGTTATGTACCGATACGCGTCCGGGGTCGTCACGTGCACGTGGATTTCCAGGCGGTGACCCCGCTAACGGTATCCCGAGTCCTTCTCCTCGAGGAGGAGACGGACTCGGTCCCATCTAGCCGGGTCCCGGAGTATTGAACTCCTTTTCTTCCGGCCCTCGGGAGGGGCGGAGGGAGAGGGAGAGTCCTCTGGAAGAGTCTGAGAGGACTGAGTGGCCCGCCTATTCTTACGGCCGGCGGGTGTGAACCCGCCGTCGTCGTCAGTGGCCGATGCGAACCCATCGGAAGCGGCGGACTCCGAAGCGGAGGGAGGTGGTCGGACCACCGGGGACCGACTCCTCATAGAGATCGCGCTGATCGCGAGCGATCACGGACCGCGCGGTCCCTAGAGAGGCCGGAGGTAGAGGACGCCCTAGCCTTCTTCTTCCTCTTCGCTGAGGAAGGGGGAAGTCCAAGGCCGACGGCCGTGGGCGCCTGACTCGACCCAGACGGGGTCAGGGCGGGGGCAGTGCCGGAGCGGGACCCAGAGGGGGTTGGAGCGGGAGCGGAGGGGGACCCAGAACGGGTCGGGGCGGGGGCATAAGGCGCAAGGATCTGGAACAAGCAAGCGCGGAACTCAGGGTCCAGCACCTGCTGCTTCAGATCCTCGAGAAACCTGCCGCGCTCCATGCTGCTGGCAGCACGGGGGCGGAGGCGGGGGCGGGCGGACTGAGGTTAAGCCTCTTACACGGCTCGCGGGCCGACTAGGGACTGAATGAATAATGAATTACGTACAACGAGAGTCGTTGTATGTAATGAAACAGATGGTGGCGGCCGGGGAGAAAGGCCGCCGAGCCCTGAGAAGGACTGTTTGCACGCTTTACCGGAGCCCTGAAAAGGGCTCCTCGACACACGTGCGTGCGACCGGACCCTCTACGGAGAGGGCCCGCTGGCACGTGTGCACGTAGGACACGCCGCAGCAGACGACGACACGCAGCTAAGCGCACTTCGTCCCCCGAAGAGGCGACGACACGGCGCTATGCGGCTCGAAGTCTCGCACGCACTAAGTGCGTAGCGACTCGGTGACAGTGTGCGAGCGAGAGCTCGCGTGTGAGCAGGAGGTGAGGTGGGAGCGTGCGATACGTGCGTGTCGGTCGGGCGCCCGCAGTGAAGTTGAGTGCCGATGCATTTTTTTTAACTGACTTATGGCTGCTGGCCCGGAGGCCCCTACTGCCTATCTGACTATTGAGTTAGCGCCGGAGGCGCAGGACCCAAAATAACCTAACCTGACATTCCTATCATACTTACGAGTCTAACCTGTAAGAAAAAATGGCTATCTAACTCATACATACATACCGAACATAGCACTCTAGCTGAGCGCTATCGGACCTAGTGCGCCCGTTAACCGCAAATCGCGGAGGGCAGTGATGCGGGTACGGTGACTATCTCACTCACGCGAGGGCGACTAGACGGCACGGCCTCGGCTCGCGCTGTCGCCGGGGAGGAATTCAAGGTTCGGCACTTAGTGCCTATTTACAGAGTTACTGCCTACACCCACCGGGTCGTGACGGGAACCGAACCCGGTACTAATACGCGAGTCTACTATGTCTACTGACTTATTATTAGGGAATTATGCAAAGAGAGACTTTGCCGGCTGGCTTAGTTTTGTTTTAGAACGATTATGTCGGCTAACTGATTTTTATAAGGAAATTAGCTAGATGTCATCTGACTGATTATTAATACTAATAATTCAGAGAGTGTCTTCGGACTGATTATTAAAAGAGACGAAATTAAAGGCGGGTGAGGCTTTATGAAAGTTCTAATGTCAGCTGACTTATTATTCAGTCAGAATCGGAACCATCGGAAGCGGCCGTGTCCATCTCGGGCTCGGCCACGGAGGGACCGGCGGGAGCCGGAGAGCGACTCCTCACGGAGGCCTCGCTGTCCGCGGATCGCACGCGATCAGCACGAGCAGCGCGGTCCCTAGAGGACTCGCGGACCGGCGCGGCGCCGCGGAAGGCTTCGCACCAGGGCGGGAAGCCTTGGACTTCGACTTCTTCTTCTTCTTAGAAGGAGGAGCGGTCGAAGTTGGACCGCGAGTGTTGATGCGACCAGAGACGGAACTGCTCTATCTTTATCTTATCACTTATTACGCCAGACACCGAGTCGGCTGAGAGCGCGCGGCCAATCATAGCGCTACTGGTAGGCGCGTGGCGTGGCGCACTGCTCAGTTGTCGCTTCCACAACGTTTGCCATGTCATATTGACAATTTGCTTGAATCCTTCTTCAATTGATCTTAAAAAAAATTAGGTCCGCTAAATAAACTGCTCAGTTCCAGTAAGGTACAGAAAAAAACATTTTTTTATCCTTCCTAGTGTTGTAGCCGGCCGGCGCGAGTGGAACACGGCTCTTTTTTTTTTCTAACGGACCTATAGTAGCTGGCGGTGGGTGCCTCTACTACATACCGGACTTTGGGGTTAGCGCGGAAGCGCAGGACCCCCCTAAACCTAACTTAAAGCCTAACATACTTACGCTGCTTAGCATACGTAACCCTGATACCTGAAAAAAAATTCGAACTAAGCCCTAGCCTAGAGTCGAACTATCTAACTTCCATACATACATACATACCGAGTGCACAAGCACCCTTGTCGTGTCAAGTGCTATCGAGCTCGTTCGCCCGCTTGCGGCGCTAGAGCGCTCGCTATCAGCAGGCGACGACGCGTAACCACACCACGGACACTCCACTACAATTCCATACAAGCGCCGCTGTGGAGCTACCTACTCTTCACACAACTACGCAGATGTCGTTCGTACACACGCGTGAATGTGTGCGTTAGAGCTATGGCTACTGAATTGTTTTATTGAATAGTTGTGTCCCTTGAGTTCACCTGGTGACGTAAAGTCAGATTCAGATTCATTTGTTTCAGACCTTAGGTATAACAGATATACACTTGGTAGCGTCATTTACAAAATTCAAATAAAAGTTTAAAATACAAAAGTAGTCTATAAACTTGCTATAATGTTGAGTTACATAAAAAGAATGGAGCCAAATTATACTATTCTAATTAAAAGGGTGTTTGCACAGATTTCTAAGATTTGCACAGATTTTTAATTGTTTCAGAAATCTGTGGGTGTTTGTATTGCCGCGTAAAATGAAACGAAACCGATGATAGATTAAATCAGGTATCTAGATATCTATTTCTGTTAGTAGGTACACATTCGCATTTTATTTTACACTTACCCATGAAGGAAACTTTATTATGTCACTATAATTATTCCTTCAAGCATTATCAATCCGTGCTTGGGCACGTAAGTTACTGGCTGTGTAAGTTACGAACTTTGAGTTAAAAATGACTTCCTTATTATAAATATTGGTAGACAATTCACACACAACACCATCTGACCCCAAACTAAGCAAAGCTTGTAATATTATAAAGCAACGTTATCGAAAAGTTTCTAATCTTACGTTATTATAAAGCATTTAATCTTGTCCCGTTTAGTTGACGGACAGCCGTAAACAGCACAAAAACCCACCATGATGATATTTCGTTAGGAATTAGATGTTCGATACCAGCCCTTCGTTGAGTGCTCCCTAGCGTATCCGAAACGGCTTGAGGGGTGAGGAAGCTTGAAATTGGCGGGGGGTAGGGAGTGTCCGTTCTATCTATATTATCTATTCTATGGCGTAACGACCGCGCGCGAGCGGGCGCCCGAGGGCATCGACCTCGGCGCGCGCGGCGGCCGGCTATGCAAATAGTTCGGCGTTTCCGTCCAACGGAATGTGAGGGCGGCACCCGCCGAGGCGAGCGGTATCGACTCGCGTTATCAGCTTATCTGATAACTGTTATCTGATTGCGCGCGTACTATGTCGTCTGACTTATTTTTAGGGATTGTAACCAATGCAAAGAGAGTGTTATTTCTTTGTCGGCTGACTGATAATAAGTTTTAATACCGACTGAGTACTTATGTACTACTATGTCAGCTGACTGATTATAACGAGTTAGCTAGTGTCGTCTGACTGATTATTTTTATGGGAGCTCCGTTGTCATCTGACTTATTATTGGATTTACGGGGTCTGCCGGCTGGCTGATTGTTATCGGGTCGTTCGGGTTAATGTTCGGCGGGTGCCGTGTTTGTGTGGACTGCTGGTTAACTGTCAGCTGACTTATTATTGGCGCGAATAGAATGGGCCTGCTACAAGGCCCGGAAGGGGGCCGCCAACCTCGCCGGCGAGGTGTGCGGTGTTGCCTTTGGTACCCGGCGTCTATACCAAATACGGCGTATTTCCGATTGCCGGCAGCCGAGGGGATCGGCCGAGCCCAGAGCCGCCGCGGTGGCGGCGCCTATGGGATCGTCCGGGTCACTCAGGACATCTCGCGGCGTCCAGTCCTCATCTCTTGCGTCATCAGTAGGTGCCATTGGTCTTGTCCAATGAGAATCTGCGGCGTGGCGCGACGCGTGTCGATATGCGCTTGGATGTCTCGAAGGTGAGCGCATGCGGTCACGTGACGCGCGTCGATCCTCTGTGGCGTGAGGTGTAGATTCTTGACTGTACGTAGGCTGACTTGTTGCGGCGCCCCTGTGCGCCCGCGTAGAGTGAGCGGTACGCGGCGTGAGCGCGTCGCGTCGATCTCGTGTTGGCCGATGGCGGTGATGTGCAGCGGGTCGATGCGTCCCGTGGCGCCGATCCGCTCGGCGACGCTCTCTTCGATGAGTGATACTGTGGACCCGTCGTTGAGTAGGGCCCACGTGTCGGCTTGTCCTCTCGGCCCGACCACGGTGACTGGCGCCATCTTGAGGCAGGCGGCGGAGGCGTTCGCGGCCCATGTTGATGTGACAGTCTCTGTCGATGGAGCTTTGTGGTGGTGGAGGAGACGGTGGTGAGTGTAGCTGCAGTCGTCGAGGCCACACTTCGGAGTCTTGCATCGATGTTCGCGGGATCGGAAGTTGAGGCATCGGAAGCAAAGTCTGACCGACTTTGCCATATCCCAGCGTTCGTCGGTAGTCCCCTTTTTGAAGTCGGGGCAATCGGGCGCGCCGTGTCCTGTCGTCTTGCATAATGGACACCGCTTCGCGCCGCTCTCTTGTGTCGTGTATGCGCGCTGGGTGTTCGCTTGTTTTCGTCGATTGTTGATGACGTCATCTCGCACGTCGGGTTCGGGTTGTGCGTACGGGGTGCACAGGTCGGCTTGTCGTTGTAGAAATCGCGCCAACTTCAGGAGGTCCGGTTCTCCCGCCGGTTGAGATGCGGCGAACTCGAACCACCGGTGTCGTAGCGTCGGCGGTAATTTCTTGGACGTCGTGACGGTGAGGTCGGGGTTGTACAGATAGTACAACCGATCTAGCGCTTTGAGGGCGGCGATGATGTTAGCAACTTTGTTCGCGAAGATGCAGATTTCTCGTGGGCTGTCGACGAGTTTAGGCAGTGCGCGTAGTCTCTCCAGCTCGGTCGCGGCGATAGCTTCGGGTCGTCCGAAGCGTGCTTCCAAGGTCCGCATTATCTCGTCGGGTTCGGTGTAGTGGTGGAGTAGATTCTCCACCGTTTCCCGGGCTCGGCCTTTGAGTGTGCGGCGGAGTCGGGCCGTGTTCTCTGCGGCGCTGTAGCTGTCGGCGGATTCTCTGTAGGCGGCCTTGAAAGACAACCACTCTTGATGCGAGCCATTGTAGATGGGTAGCTCCCCGTAGTGGCGGTGTGACATTGTGCACGGTGCCGGGCTTGACTTGGCGAGTGGCCGCGGTAATGGCGGCGGCGAGCTCGGCGATGTCGCTTCGGACGGGGGCGGCGGCTCCCGGAGGCATGATGGCTGCGGGTTGTGTCGGCGCAGGAAGCTGAAGACGTTCGATGTTGGGTGCGCTGTCGGGCGGGGACGGCGCTTGTGGTGGCGCGGTCAGCGCGCGTTGCTCGGTGACGAGTTCTTGTTGACTCAGCCAGGTCCCGACGCGTTGCGAGTGTTCCTCTTCGTCTTCGTCGGTCAGCGTCGTTCGTGCGTCTTCTTCGTCTTCGAGCTGTGCCTCCGCCTCAAGTGTCGAGATATGGGCGGCGGCGAGCTCGACTTGGATGCGGGCTTGATCTTCTTGTGCGCGCAGGTGTTTCTCCTTGGCGAGGGCGAGGCGCAGGAGCCGCTCGGACTGGCGGCTGGAGCGCTTGGAGATTGTTCGATGCGTCGGTGCGCTAGGGGTCTGTGATAAACCCGTGGTAGCGCTGTAGGTGGCGGTGGCTGCCGTCGGTGTGGACACAGCTGGGGGTCGGGCTGGTCGGTGTCGAACCCCACTGTTGGGCCCAATCGGTGATGCCGGCGAATACGGCATGGCTGCAGCTGGCGGGCGGACGTCGATCAGTCGGGAGGAGGGCTCCGTCGGCGGGCCCTGCGGCACTCCCGACGATACCGAGGGGGGTCGGAGGCGGTTCGACACCCTCGGGCCGCGGCGCGGAAGTCACAGCTACTCTTCTCGTCGTTAGACGTAAGAAGCGCTAAGTCAAGTACGTCGGGGTGTCGGCCATGTTGATCGGGGAAGTATGTCGGAGACCCGGGGGGGAGGACATCGAAACCCAGATCCTCAGAGAGGCTAAGGAGGGAATTACCGCGAGGGGTGGTCCGGTTACAACCCCAGACAAGGTGCTTACTGTTAAAGTCACCTGCTAGGATTACAGAGTTACCGAGGGACAGAAGGGCCTCGATATCGCTCTGTAATAGCGTTTTGCTACCCGAGAGGTAACAAGACGCGATAGTGATAGGGGCGTGGCCAGTCATAGAAAGACGGCATACTGAAGCCTCCAGGTCAATCAGAGGGGGAGTGGGTATGGGAATGCAGTGAAGAGCCCTTTTGTAATAAATAAGAGTACCGCCCTTAGGGCCGGTAGTCCTATCATTACGAACCAGCAAGTAGTTTGCGATCCTAGGATCCCTCTTGCATGGTTTTAGAAAGGTCTCGTTCACGAGCATGACGTCGACCTGATGGTCCGTTACAAACGTCTGTATCAGGTCGCGTTGACCTCGTCAAGGTCATCTCATGGGCCACATTCAACAGGAAGTTAAATGGGTCCATTGGCGCGGAGGCGGGAGCCTGCGGCCTGAGATCGCGCGGAGCGGGTCTCGCGGGCGCGTTAGCCTGCGCTGCGGCGGCGATAAGGGCCGGGGCGAGGGCAGGCTTGAGAGGGTTGACCGCGCGGAGGGCGAGAGGTCGCCCACGCATTGACGGCGGGAGTAGGTGCGGGAACGAAATGTTCCCGCGCCTTGCGAGGGGCGCGGGCGCGGGGCGCCGGGAGGGCCTAACCGGTAACCGGGCCGGTCGGGGAGACCGCGGAGCCTTAGGGCAGCCTCGGTAGTTGGCTGTGTGCCCTGTGTTACCACAGAGCACGCAAGCGGGGGGGTCGTCCCTAGTGCGAGCGCCATCGGCGGTCTTATGACCGCCGGCGCACTTGACGCACCGGGGCGGCACAGCGCAATAACGGGCCGCGTGACCGTATTCCTGGCAGCGATGACACTGCGCAGGATAGCCCCGCTTGTGCGGGGTTTCTACGGTCAGTCCGGACAGCCCCATTACAGACCGCAGATTGAAGATCTTGCGGCCTTCGGGCGACTTGTCAAGTGGGACCTTAGTACGCCCGCAGTTCATGCGGGCTACGGAACGGGTCGGAAGACCCTGGGCTTGGAGGTCAGTGTTGATATGACCAACACTGAACTCCTTCGGTACCCCGCGTATTACTACGCGAAGTACCTTCTCATCCTCGAGAGGATGAGTGTGAATGGGGACATTCTCTGCCAAGAGGCGTCGAGTAATGTATCGATACACGTCCGGGGTCGTCACATGCACCTGGATTCCCAGGCGGTGACCCTGCGAACGGTATCCCGAGTCTTTCTCCTCAAGGAGGAGACGGACTCGGTCCCATCGGGACGGGTCCCGGAGTAAAACTCCGGGGGGGGACGGGGTTTCCGTCCCTCCGGAGGGCCGGAGGGAGGGACGGAGGGAGTGACGGAGGAAGAGTCCTCCGGAAGTGTTGGCGAGCGCTGGGTGGCCCGCCTCTTCCTACGGCCGGCGGGTGTGAACCCGCCGCAAGCGGGGCTATCCTGCGCAGTGTCATCGCTGCCAGGAATACGGTCACGCGGCCCGCTATTGCGCTGTGCCGCCCCGGTGCGTCAAGTGCGCCGGCGGTCATAAGACCGCCGATTGCGCTCGCACTAGGGACGACCCCTCCCCCCCCCCGCTTGCGTGCTCTGTGGTAACACAGGGCACACAGCCAACTACCGTGGCTGCCCTAAGGCTCCGCGGTCTCCGACCGGCCCGGTTAGGCTTTCCCGGCGCCCCGCGCCCGCCCCTCGCAAGGCGCGGGAACATTTCGTTCCCGCACCTACTCCCGCTGTCAATGCGTGGGCGACCTCTCGCCCTTCGCGCGGTCCCCCCGCCCCCCTCTCAAGCCTGCCCTCGCCCCGGCCCTTATCGCCGCCGCAGCGCAGGCTAACGCGCCAACACTCCGCTGCGGGCGCCCGTCCGACACGCACGTGTCGCACGCTGCCACCTCACCTCCTGCTCACACGCGAGCTCTCGCTCGCACTCTGTCTCCGATTCGCTACGCACATAGTGCGTGCGAGACTCCGAGCCGCATAGCGCCGTGTCGTCGCCTCTTCGGGGGACGACGTGCTCTTAGCTGCGTGTCGTCGTCTGCTGCGGCGTGTCTTACGAGCACAGGCGACGTGACTTCGCTCCAACACGTGCACACGTGCCAGCGGGCCCTCTCCGTAGAGGGTCCGGTCGCACGCACGTGTGTCGAGGAGCCCTTTTCAGGGCTCCGGTAAAGCGTGCTAACAGCCCTTCTCAGGGCTTGGCGGCCTTTCTCCCAGGCCGCCACCATCTCTTTCATTACGTACAACGACTCTCGTTGTACGTAATTCGTTATTTTTCAGTCCCTAGTCGGCCCGCGTGCCGTGTAAGAGGCTTAACCTCAGTCCACCCGCTCCCGCCTCCGCCCCCGTGCTGCTGCCAGCAGCATGGAGCGCGGCAGGTTCTTAGAGGATTTGAGGCAGCAGGTGCTGGACCCTGAGTTCCGCGCTTGTCTGTACCAAATCCTTGCGCCATCGGGGCGGGGTTGGGGGCCCCCCAACCCCGCCCCGATGGCGCAAGGATCCGGAGGCGGGCCGACTAGGGACTGAAAAATAACGAATTACGTACAACGAGAGTCGTTGTACGTAATGAAAGAGATGGTGGCGGCCTGGGAGAAAGGCCGCCAAGCCCTGAGAAGGGCTGTTAGCACGCTTTACCGGAGCCCTGAAAAGGGCTCCTCGACACACGTGCGTGCGACCGGACCCTCTACGGAGAGGGCCCGCTGGCACGTGTGCACGTGTTGGAGCGAAGTCACGTCGCCTGTGCTCGTAAGACACGCCGCAGCAGACGACGACACGCAGCTAAGAGCACGTCGTCCCCCGAAGAGGCGACGACACGGCGCTATGCGGCTCGGAGTCTCGCACGCACTATGTGCGTAGCGAATCGGAGACAGAGTGCGAGCGAGAGCTCGCGTGTGAGCAGGAGGTGAGGTGGCAGCGTGCGACACGTGCGTGTCGGACGGGCGCCCGCAGCGGAGTGTTGGCGCGTTAGCCTGCGCTGCGGCGGCGATAAGGGCCGGGGCGAGGGCAGGCTTGAGAGGGGGGCGGGGGGACCGCGCGAAGGGCGAGAGGTCGCCCACGCATTGACAGCGGGAGTAGGTGCGGGAACGAAATGTTCCCGCGCCTTGAGGGGCGGGCGCGGGCGCCGGGAAAGCCTAACGGGCCGGTCGGAGACCGCGGAGCCTTAGGGCAGCCACGGTAGTTGGCTGTGTGCCCTGTGTTACCACAGAGCACGCAAGCGGGGGGGGGGAGGGGTCGTCCCTAGTGCGAGCGCAATCGGCGGTCTTATGACCGCCGGCGCACTTGACGCACCGGGGCGGCACAGCGCAATAGCGGGCCGCGTGACCGTATTCCTGGCAGCGATGACACTGCGCAGGATAGCCCCGCTTGTGCGGGGTTTCTACGGTCAGTCCAGACAGCCCCATTACAGACCGCAGATTGAAGATCTTGCGGCCTTCGGGCGACTTGTCTAGCGTAACTAACACTAGGTCAAGTGGGATCTTAGTACGCCCGCAGTTCATGCGGGCTACGGAACGGGTCGGAAGACCCTGGGCTTGGAGGTCAGTGTTGATATGACCAACACTGAACTCTTTCGGTACTCCGCGTATTACTACGCGAAGTGCCTTCTCATCCTCAAGAGGATGAGTGTGGATTGGGACATTCTCCGCCAAGAGGCGACAGGTGATGTGCCGATACGCGTCCGGGGTCGTCACTTGCACCTGGATTCCCAGGCGGTGACCCCGCGAACGGTATCCCGAGTCCTTCTCCTCGAGGAGGAGACGGACTCGGTCCCATCGGGACGGGTCCCGGAGTATGAACTCCGGGGGGGACGAGGCTTCCGGCCCTCCGGAGGAACGGAGGGAGGGGCGGAGGGGGGGACGGAGGGAGAGTCCTCCGGAAGTGTTGGCGAGAGCTGGGTGGCCCGCCTCTTCCTACGGCCGGCGGGTGTGAACCCGCCGTCGTCATCAGAGGCCGATGCGAACCCATCGGATGCCGAAGCGGAGGCGGAGGGAGGTGGTCGGACCACCGGAGACCGACTCCTCATAGAGATCGCGCTGTTCGCTGATCGCGAGCGATCGCGGACCGTGCGGTCTCCAGAGAGGCCGGGGTTGGAAGACGCCCTGGCCTTCTTCCTCTTCGCAGAGGAAGGAGGAAGTCCAAGGCCGACGGCCGAGGACGCCTGGCTCGACCCAGAGGGGGTCGGGGCGGGGGCGGAACAGGACCCAGAGGGGGTCGAGGCGGGAGCGGAGGGGGACCCAGAAGGGGTCGGGGCGGGGGCATACGGCGCAAGGATTTGAAACAAACAAGCGCGGAACTCAGGGTCCAGCACCTGCTGCCTCAAATCCTCGAGGAACCTGCCGCGCTCCATGCTGCTGGCAGCAGCACGGGGGCGGAGGCGGGGGCGGGCGGGCTGAGGTTAAGCCTCTTACATGGCTCGCGGGCCGACTAGGGACTGAATGAATAATGAAACGTACAACGAGAGTCGTTGTATGTAATGAAACAGATGGTGGCGGCCGGGGAGAAAGGCCGCCGAGCCCTGAGAAGGACTGTTTGCACGCTTTACCGGAGCCCTGAAAAGGGCTCCTCGACACACGTGCGTGCGACCGGACCCTCTACGGAGAGGGCCCGCTGGCACGTGTGCACGTAGGACACGCCGCAGCAGACGACGACACGCAGCTAAGCGCACTTCGTCCCCCGAAGAGGCGACGACACGGTGCTATGCGGCTCGAAGTCTCGCACGCACTATGTGCGTAGCGACTCGGAGACAGTGTGCGAGCGAGAGCTCGCGTGTGAGCAGGAGGTGAGGTGGCAGCGTGCGACACGTGCGTGTCGGTCGGGCGCCCGCAGCGGAGTTGAGTGGCGATGCTTTTTTTTTCTAACTGACTTATGGCTGCTGGCCCGGAGGCCCCTACTGCCTATCTGACTATTGAGTTAGCGCCGGAGGCGCAGGACCCAAAATAACCTAACCTGACGTTCTATCAAACTTACGAATCTAACCTGTAAGAAAAAAAATCGAACTAAGGAGAAAGAGCTATCTAACTCATACATACATACCGAACGTAAGCACTCTAGCTGAGCGCTATCGGACCTAGTGTGCGTGAACCGCATGTCGCGGAGGGCAGTGATGCGGGTACGGTGACTATCTCACTCACGCGAGGGCGCCTAGACGGCACGGCCTCGGCTCGCGCTGTCACCGGGGAGGAATTCAAGGTTCGGCACTTAGTGCCTATTTACAGAGTTACTGCCTACACCCACCGGGTCGTGACGGGAACCGAACCCGGTACTACTACGCGAGTTACTATGTCTACTGACTTATTATTGGGGAATTATGCAAAGAGAGACTTTGCCGGCTGGCTTAGTTTTGTTTTAGAACGACTATGTCGGCTGACTGATTTTTATAAGGGAATTAGCTAGATGTCATCTGACTGATTATTAATACTAATAATTCAGAGAGTGTCTTCGGACTGATTATTAAAGAGAGACGAATTAAAGGCGGGTGAGGCTTTATGAAAGTTCTAATGTCAGCTGACTTATTATTAACAATGACTAAAATCCGCTGATGGATTAGGGAGACCCGGTAACCTCGCCGGTGAGGTGATCGGGGAGCCATTGGTATCCGGCGCCTATACCACAAGTGGCTTCTCTAGACCGCCGTGAGCCGAGGGGACCGGCCCGTGCCCGCCACCACCGCGGCGGCGGCGGCGGTAACGTTCCGGTAACCCTGGACCTCGCGGCGGTCACTATCGAGCGAGCGTAGCGCACTACGGCCTAGCTGGGAGAGAGGGAGCGGACAGGGCTAAAGAGCGGAGCTTAGCGAAAAGCTCACTATGGTCACTTACTGCTTGCAGTAAGTCACTGGCTCTTATTTTCGACATGACGAGGTTAACCTCGTCAGAGTCGATGAGAAGGGAAATGTTCATGAGGAAACGTAGTTCCTCATAACGGGACGAAGGCGCGCTGGCGGGAGCCTGCGGCCTCGGGTCGCGACGAGCGGGACGCTCGGTCGACGGCGCCTGCGCTGCGGCGGCCACAGGGGCCGGGGCAGGGGCGGGCGCGACAAGGGGAGCGGGGGCGGGGCCGCCGCGCGGAAGGCACGGGAACGACCACGGATTGAACGCGGGCGGTTGCGCGGGAACGAAGCGTTCGCGCGCTTTTTGCGGGGCGGCCGCGGGGCGCCGGGGTTGGGACCTGAGGGGTCCGGACGCGACTTTGGGCCTTAGGACACCCGCGATAATTCGCGGTGTGTCCCGTGGTCCCGCAGAGAACGCAAGAGGGCGGGGAGGGATCGTCCCGCTTGCGCTTGCACTCGGAGGTACTGTGACCTCCGGCGCACTTCACGCAGCGGGCCGGGGCGGCGCAGTAGCGGGACGCATGTCCGTACTCCTGGCACCGATGACATTGAGAGGGGTAGCCCCGCTTATGCGGGGCTTCGACGGTCAGGCCCGAAAGGCCCATGACCGTCTTAAGGTTGAAAACCTGTTTGCCCGCTACCGTCTTGTCTAAGACGATGAGCACTAGGTTGAGCGGCACTTTGGTGGGCGTACCAATGTGGGCAGGACATGCGGGATACCGTGCGGACTGGGAGGCCCTGGGTCTCGAGATCGGTGCGTACGAGGCCGACACCGAACTCTTTCGGAATTCCGCGTATTACTACGCGGAGGACTCTCTCATCCTCGAGAGGATGAGTGTGAATGGGGACGTTGTCCTCCAACAGCTGACGCGTGACCTTGCGGTACGCATCAGGCGTCGTGAGGTTCACCTGGATACCCAGGCGATGACCACGAGAGCAGAAGCCCGCATCGACCTCCTGCAGGAGAGGGCGAACCTTCTCCCAGCAGGAGACGTCCCGAAGGATGAACTCCGGGATCGGGCGCGAGCGCTTCCTCTTCTTGCCGACGAGCGTGAAGTCGCCGTCGTCAGAGTAAAAAAACATTTTTTTTATTCTTCCCAGTGTTGTAGCCGGCCGGCGCGAGTGGAGCACGGCTCGTATCGCAGCCTCTTTTCTAGGAGTTCTGTATTCCTATCAGTTAATTCTCTGTGTTAGTGCTCAATTCTGGTGGACGCGCCCAGTAGAAGTTTTCCAGGACAGTTGCGTGTTGGTGTCTCCTATGTATTTCTGCGCCTCGGAAAGAGAGAGCGCCGGGTGATGTTATCGGCAAACCAGTGGCCTTCACTGGTCCGTGGGTCACCTCACCCCGCCCAGCCTGTTTCACCTTATTTTCCTTTCTAGCAATCTCAGTTACACGCACGATTGCGCTGAAGAAAATAATGAAAGAATTGCTTATTTCACCCATACTCCCGGCATACCTGTGGCACTGCGAGGGATCACGCCGAAAGTGCTTTTTGTATGTTTTACCCGAGCCCTGAAAAGGTCTAACAGTGTGTGGTCTAGAAGACTTCGCATGGAGTTGTTAGACTCGAGTCGGACGGAGCACGTAATGGCAGAGGCGTAGCATGTAGCTAGTAGCAGTAGCAAAGCCCTACACATACACTGGGAGGTTCTTTTCTCGTTGGTGACGATAAACCACTTTTTTACTTTTTCCCGGCATTGCAGACAGCCGGCGCGAGTGGAGCACGGCACAGCACATCACAGCCACTTTTCTAGGAGTTCTATGTTCCTATGAATTCATTATCTCAGTGTTACTAATTAAGGTGGGGTGGTGGCCTTGGATCCTGCCTCTTATCGGAGTTACGGCGGCCTGCCTCAGGTGGCCTCACTCTCCATCGCACTGCGGGTCGCGCTGTGGTCGCAGATCGCAGCCATGAGACTATCCCAACTTACAAATTAATTGCACTTTCTGGCTTGCTCTGAGTCAAACCTGAAAGTTTGAAAGACATCGAACACCAGTCGCGGTCGAGGACTAGCACGAGGCGCCTCGGACGGGCCGACCTCGCCTGGGGCTCCAGCCAGCGTTGTAAGGAACAACAAAACTAAACATTCTATTCTTTCTCTGCCTGTTTAGTCTGAGCAGAGTCCGGGCAGGATAACTTCATTTTAAAATAGGATACACTAAAAAGTAGAACCAACTCGATTTATCTCTCGACTCGACAAATTAATCAGTTCACAATTAACGGAATTACTATTGATGTACCTGTTAAAAACATACGAGTACATGCATCAGAACTTATAACCACCACCTTTATTGGTACCCCTACCTGCCTGGTATTGGGGAGCCCACGATGCTAAACGGGGAGTTACTCGAGCGTCATAGAGACCTATTGGATTGCAAAGCTTAGGTAATAAGAAGAAAAAATGTTGAAAAATAATGTTACTTTTTCCTTTCCTAATCAGCTTTATGAGCCAATTAGCGATGAATTTTTGTTACTTCGGCTTGTGGAATTCTTGGATATTATATTTTTCGTTATCCTTGAATTATTTCCTTTAAAATAAAATAACCACGCTCGAGAGTGTAGAAGTGTTTTTTTAATAACTTTGTAGCCCCTTTCTTTGTGTCACTCTCTAATTGTCAGATTAGTGGAATATACACTTCTTAGCATGTAATTAACTTACCCTATCTTAATCTGACGTGTTCAAGAATAACTGATGATAAAAAAAAAATTTTTTTCCTAGTCGGCATTAATATGAGTCTCATATTCGGTTGAGCTACTTTACCGGGTACAAGGTTTCCAACTGTATATTAATCTGCCGCGCTGGAGTAAATCCCGAAATCCCCTCTTGGGCTCCCCTACTATATTGAAGTCTGTTAAAAATAAAGTAAAAAGTATCGCCTATATTGTTATCTAGTCATAAAAAAGGTATCTGTTATATATAACCTAGTTATAAATAACTTAAGTAGTAACGTGTAATATTGATTATGTAAAAAATAAAATTGTTGATTTAACCATGTTTGTTTTAATTATTGACACACTTTTTCTTATAGCATTATATAGAGACGAGACGAGAAGGACATGTGCCTGATGGTAAGGTGGTAAACAACATACCTGCCACATAACAGCACAGCGACACGCAGCTATTGGAACATGACAGTCCAAATCATTACCTAGCACTGTACTGCGCTCGTCACCCAGAGATCTAAGGTGTTGTTACATCTCAAAGCCCTGTGATTTCTCTGGAAACATTGCCTTTCAAACCGGAACACAGCAATGTTTGCACATTACTGCTTGGCAGTGGAATAACTGGCAATTATGTGGTACTTCCCCAGGCGGACTCTGCCAAGAGTTCTACCACTACTAAACCTGCAGTGACATTCTTTGGCACGAAGACTGTACGACGTTGCCGTAGTCTCTTCGGGAATCTAGCCATTGCTCAACCAATGCGGAAAAAGTGCGCCTTGGTCTCTAACGAAACTGTACCCCAGTCCACAGGACGGATGTACATGCCTGCCTACGAATACAAGTGAACCTGACAAGCTTTAACATGCGTTGTGGACCTCCACAACGATAGGAGCATTATACTCGTATAATGCTTGACAGTTTTTTTGTAAAATAATTATTGTAATACAGTAAAGTAGTAGTTTCAAACTTTGAAAATGTATACAATTTGTATTATGCTCTTTCTTTTGTTTTTATTTTTTTATTAATTGACGTGTAAATTGTACTTTTTTTTTTTTATTTATTTAAAGGGCTTTGTCGTTGAGCGACCATATCGCCCTGTAAGACAACATAAAATTATACTTAAATAATTAACAATTATTTCTTAGTCCTAAATGAATGAGTTTATACAACATAATTGCATCAGTAGATTCGGGACTGGCTAATGTCACATTGCAGTATCCAATATCTCTGATACTACTTCTTTCAAAACACTGTCTTCTGAAACTATCGTTCCGAACACACTCCATCAACAAGTGCATAGTATCCTCGAGAACCCCGCATTCATTGCAATTGGGAGATGGAACCTTCCTCATCAAGTAAGCAAACTTGTTTGATGGAATGTGTCCAGAACGAAGTCGGAGAGCGGTCACTAAAACGTCACGTGATAAGCGAGTACTGCTAATCCAAGGGTATTTTGGTATCTCTGGTTGGATCGTCTTGTACCATATGCCTAGTTCTTTAGATCTTTCATCAAAATGTTCTTGCCATAATGCACTACAACGGCTTCTTATCGTCCTGATATAGTCCGAGGTCAAGGGTGTCACGCGCACTGGGATTCCTTCAGTTGTCGCCTGCCTAGCTAGCATATCAACGGCATCGTTTTCTTCAAGCTGGATATGAGATGGAATCCACTGTATGATGACCTCCCTGCTCTCGGACTGAAGGCTCAAAATTGATTCTAATATACTGAAGGCTATCGGAACACCTCTCGCCGCATGCGAGACACACCGAGCCAAATGTTGAATTGAGCTTTTAGAGTCTGTCAGAATGACAAACTTATGAAAATTAACCGACCGAATGTAAGCTAATGCTTCTACAAGAACAAAATTAAAAATTTTGACTAACCCCCGACTACCTTAGATTTGTTATCTGTACAACATTTTACTAGTCAAGCCCTTTCATTTGATACCCATATTAAGGAAGTTGTGAAAAAAGAAATGTAATTCGCCATTTTGTGGCAGCGGCCATCTTGGATTTGATATTTGTCATAGTGCAATGTATTCTACTAGTCAAGCCCTTTCGTTTGATACCCATATTGAGGTAGTAGTGACAAAAATAATATAATTCGCCATTTTGTGGTGGCGGCCATCTTGGATTTGATTTTTTTATAGTCTATAGTATTCTACTAGTCAAGCCCTTTCATTTGATACCCATTTTGAGGTAGGTCGTGAAGAAATATTTTGTCCGCCATTTTGTGGCGGCGGCCATCTTGAGTTTATATTAACCAAACATAGCGAAGAACACCCGCACGGATATTAACTTTCAAATAAAAAAAACCGCATCGAAATCGGCCCATCCGTTTGAGCTCTGCAGTGCCACAGACAGACACACACACAGACAGACAGACAGACAGACAGACATCGACGTCAAACTTATAACACCCCTTTTTTGGTCGGGGGTTAAAAATGGCATATAATTCGATATGCATGATCGAGATATCAGAATCAATTTTAAATCTCATTGAATTTTTATTTAAGGGATCGAAAAAAAGCAGCTCCCCCACTTGAGCCAGATTTAGACCCGTCTGTAAAAACTTTGTAAAATCCATCATAGCTTTGACTAATGTAATGAATGCACACGGCATTTAATGTATGTGGTGCGTATGAACGTTTTGCAGCTGCAATTAGAGGGATTGTATCGATTAATGTTTGTGATAAATCTATGTTACTCATTCAAGTGTCTAATGAAAACATTTCTGGTATGATATTACTATGAATGGGTAACAAGTATAACTCTTTATGAATAATAGTTATTAAAGGGACTTTTTTATTTAACCAAAAACTATTCCGTGTGGTGCCAGACAGATCTTGAATGATTTCTATAGTTTTATTATTGGTAAAAGCACTAGCTTTTAACCAAAACTTGGCTGCTAGATATCTTCTACGGTATTGAAGTGGAGGAAGATGTAAATCGCTTTCCATGATTTGAATTGGAGTGCTCCTAATATATCCACCAATAACACGTAGAGCCTGGTTTTGAATTTTATCTAATTTACTTAGATGAGTTTTACAGCTAATGTCATAGAAAAAGCTAGCATAGTCTATTCGGCTTCGAATTACTGCAATATAAAGACGTCTAAGATGTTTTTTGATGAACACCCCAGCTTGATCCAGCCAAAACTTTTAGAAGGTTAATTAACTTTAACGTTTTCTGTGCAGTTTCTTCGCACAAGACGTTGGCGTAATTATCTCAACATTTTATTAAAGCACATAACGGCACATAATTGTACTCATCAAACATATCACACTAACATAACACACCGGGATAGAAGCCAGAAATTAATACATGATGAATCAGATGACATATGATACAACCGATTAAAAGTTAAAAACGAAAAAAGAAGAAGAAGACTATCAGCTGACTATTATTATCATTGTATAAATTCAGACCAATGGAAACTGCGTTGCCAGACATATTGCATGCCTCTAGAAGAAGAGGCCAGTTTGTATGGGTCAATTATTTAAATGTTTTGTATCATCTTATCTTACCTGCAAACGGCAATAAAGATTTTTGTATTTGTATTTGATATGCTTGCGCCATTTTAAGCGACTATCCAACCAGAGACCCAAATATTTAACATTATCGACCATTGGTAGAGACGTATGGTTAATACTAAAATCTATACTGTTTCTGCACCCTCCCTTTTTGAATACACAAAATTTACTTTTTGTTAAAGAAATATTTAAACCAATAGTGAATAACCATGAATTTAAATTCTCGCAGGCATCCTGTAGTTCAGAAATTGCTTGCATCAAATCAGAATCTGAAACGTATAGAACAAAATCGTCGGCATATTGAGATATTTCTACATTTTCGATACTTTGGCATATACCAAGGGTGGAGATATTAAAAAGCAGAGGCGACCACGGGTCACCTTGAGCTAAGCCACGACAGGTAGTTCGCATAATGGTAATACTATCATCAATGGCTACTTTTAATCGCCTGTCATTCAAAAACGACCAAAGATAGTTACACATTTTGGACCCGACTCCGAGGCCATCTAGGATCTTAGTTAAGCAAGTCACATCTACGTAATTATATGCACTATCGATGTCAATAAAACAGGCAACAGTGGTTAAATTTTTTTGAGAATCCTAACTGAATGTGAGATACTAAGCGCGCAAGGTTATCATAGCATGATCGGCCTTTTCGAAAACCGATTACTTTATCCGACAAGAACAAAATTAAAAATTTTGATTAACCCCCGACTACCTTAGATTTGTTATCTGTTGAACATTCTACTAGTCAAGCCCTTTCATTTGATACCTATATTAAGGGAATTGTGAAAAAGGAAATGTAATTCGCCATTTTGTGGTAGCGGCCATCTTGGATTTGAAATTTGTCATAGTGCAAAGTATTCTACTAATCAAGCCCTTTCATTTGATACCCATATTGAGGCAGTTGTGAAAAATATTATATAATTCGCCATTTTGTGGTGGCGGCCATCTTGGATTTGAAATTTGTTATAGTGTTTAGTACTCTACTAGTCAAGCCCTTTCATTTGATACCCATATTGAGGTAGGTTGTGAAGAAATATTTTGTCCGCCATTTTGTGGAGGCGGCCATTTTGAATCGATATTAACCAAACATAGCTAAGAACACCCGCACGGATATTAACTTTCAAATAAAAAAACCGCATCGAAATCGGCCCATCCGTTTGAGCTCTACGGTGCCACAGACAGACACACACACAGACAGACAGACAGACAGACAGACCGACAGACAGACAGACATCGACGTCAAACTTATAACACCCCTTTTTTTGTCGGGGGTTAAAAATAGGCCACGTTTCTCTATTAACCACTCCATTCTTTTGTTCATAATAGAGTGAAATATTTTACATAGACAAGACATAAGAGATATGGGTCGAAACGAAATAGGAGAACCTAAGTTCTTATTTGATTTAGAGATAGGCACAATTTTTATGTTCCGCCATTGTAGTGGAACATATCCCCGAGGCAAAAATTTTATTATACAGACATAATAACACAATAAAAGCACTAGCCGGTAAGTTTAAAATCATGGAAAAGGAAAGTTCGTCACAACCTGGAGCAGTGTCACTTTTCTTAATAGAATTTTTTAACTCACTCAAAGATATATCGCTGTCTAAATGGACATTATTTGAGTAAAATTGAGGTGGTGGTGGACTGGCATAATCGGGCGTCAGCTCGTGTAACATCTGCTTCACGTTCTGTCGGTCAGAAGAGCTACGATTAATAGGATTAGCGCTATGCCCCTTGATCCATCTCATTTTATGCCACATTACAGATGTAGACGTATTTTCGTCGATTGAGGAACAAAATCTGTGAAAAGATTGACATTTAGCTGATCGAATAATTTTTTGAGCCTTTTGAATTTTATCCTTAAGCACTTCCAAATTTTCGGGAGACGGGCAACGCCTAAATTTAGCTAATGCCAAGCGTCGTTGGGCTAGTGCTTGTGATAGTGTTGCATCCCAGTATGGCTTAGGGCAGAATTTATTATTAATATATTGCGGCACTTTAATATATGGAATACAAGTTTCTGCCGCTGACTGTAGTACTTGTTCGAACGAGTTATAAAAAGCCTGTACGTCTCCGGGAATGGCGAAGTTTTGAACGAGATCGTCAATTTTTTTCTTGTAGGACAACCAGTCACTTTTTTTAATGTTTCGTTTCTAAATAAATCGCGGGAAAGGGTTAAAGTTCCATGAATTTTAATTATCAGGTGATCACTACCCAGTGACTCACTTGTAACCTTCCAGGAGAGAAGGGTTGCTAAATCCGACGACACGAATGACACATCAGGAGACGACTGTTGTAATACTCCATTTACAAGCTTTATCCTGGTCGGGTCGCCATTATTTAACGAAATATAATTATTATCGAGCAAGCTTTCATAGATTAGTCGACCTCTATGATTTGTCTTGTGTGACCATATCGTATTATGAGCGTTAAAATCACCGAGAATAAGTGTTTTCTCACTGTAAAAGGAAAATATTGAATCCCAATCATTTTGGGTAGTTTGTGTGGGTGCAGTACAATAAATGGCAATAATATTCTCAATATACCGACAATTATCAATACTGACATGCAACATTTCTATACCTGAATTTGGACTCTGAGTACTACATTGGAAAGATTTGATGCTAACATGCTAAGCGTCGCTTTTGTTTTTTGCGGTTTGTTGATGTTTTCTGAGGCTCGTTTTCATGAGATGGTTTGAACAAATCAGACATTAATTTTTCATTAAGTAAAAAATTTAAACAAGTAAGGTAAGAAACTCACTACTTTTGATCGGGCTCATACTTCTTGAAGAAACTGGTGAAGGTGGAACATACACAGTCAGTGCTTTTCTATATGTGCAGTTATATTCCGTCATAATTTCTCTGAGGCGTCTTTCTTTCCTGTACACTGGGCAAACTTTATGAAGTGCCATGTGATTTCCTGTGCAGTTGACACACCTAAAAGCGATTTTTTCACAGTTTTTGTTATTTTTGGTACACTTGGGGCACACAACTTTTTTGGAGGGACACATTCTAATATTATGGCCATATTTCCAGCAGCGGCTACATTGTGTAACTGGAAACACATAAGGTTCCACTTTGACCTTCATACCCAAAATGGAAACATGGGTAGGTAGCATAGACCCCCTAAACCCAAGACGCACGGATTCACACGATATCCAGGTGTCTTTAGCTGTACTGTCATTATTTCTCTTCTTTAATCTTTTTACTGAAATTATTTCTAATTCTGACAGTACATTTTTGGTAATTTCAGCTTCGGGAAGATCGAGATCAATATCTTTAATTACTCCAAAAGATATTCCAACCTCTGATGTTTTCTGGCTTCTCCACCCAATGTCAACGAAGGCCTGGCATTTTATGAATATCTCTGCGCTATCAACATCATCAAACGATATAATCATTTTGTACGAGTGTACATATTTAACACGACTAATATTCTTAATCTTATTGTCTTTTAACAGCCGTGCTAAAGCAAACTGTTTAGGTAGAATATTATCGGAAGTCACTCCTACCTGACATATTTCCTCGAATTCGCCTTGGTTATTTGTTCTGCTGATCTTTCGTCCCCTTTCAACCGTGTTCCAGCCCTCGTCAGATGAAATCTCATCTCGCGTTCTCTTCGGAAGACGTGGTGTGTCTATCTCAAAGTCATGGTCCTCCTGACTTTTATCCTGCAGGTTCGGTTCCATTGCAGCGGTTGTCTGAGAATCTCAGACAGAGCCGCGAACTTAGCTCGGAATGTAGAATGAGAATTAATTTAACCCGGAGATACACAACCTGTCACTACGAAAGCCAAGCGACGAGTGTACATTTATGAATAAAGAAAGTACCTACTTTGACTTTCGAGCCTACCTAGGCTCCTATAGACGAGAGGAATCTCAGGGACCTCCGTACAGCTCATCACTTAACAGAGTGTTGAGAGTCTCCGGAGGGACGGGACTCTAGCGACAGCTTCACCGCACAGGTCTACGAGTACAATAGGAATGCATGGCATTTCGGCTGTGTCAAGACGATCCGGCACCTCCGCCCGTGGTAAGTCAACTCGACGACCGCCACCCCGAACGCCTTGTACTGTGGACGTTCGGCTCACACTCGCGGTTGGTCAACCTGGTGACCACCGCTCGGACGCTCCCATACTGGAGACGTCCTTCTACTGTCGTGCAGCACGGGTCCGGTCGGACTAGCACCGGACTCCGCACCACCACCACATCCGGAGCCGGTCATCGAGATCGAGAGGAGGCCTGCCAAACTAGTAAGACAAGCGTTTAACAACACGTTGTTTGGCACTTGCACTGACTTCTCTGTCAATCGTTAGTTTATCGACGCTTCGATAGGCTAGCTATTGTACACTTTTTGAAGTGTTGGCGCGCTGCTACAGACAGATTTTCGTGGGCTGTGAATTGAATTCTAGCGTCACAGTTGGGAATGATAAGAAATCTTCCGATAAACTCGGGATCATGCCATTGGCCATCTAGAAATGAGTCAGCATTTCCCATTGGCCATCTAGAAGTGCTGAGGCATTTCTAGATGACCACGCCCTTCGGTTTCACCTGCATGGTAAAGTAAGCTATCACATTCTGAGTTATAAGTATTCACATCTATTGGTAGTTCCTATGACTGCCATTTTTTTTAATGTAAATGTTTCATGCGTACATATAATAAGAGCGTAGATTTTTTGGTAGGTATTATCGTTTATTGCCCGTATTACTACCCGTCTCATTACCACTAGTAACATGGGAAATTATTTTTGCTGTCTAGGCGCGCCAAAAGAAGTTTTCACTTTAAAAACAACTTCAAAACCACAAATAGGCTCTCAAAACCGAAAAATATACTACCTACCTAATATTATTGTTGTAAACGCTAGATTACAGATTATGATTAGACTCGTCTTACAGATTATGGATAATTTTTCTTTAATATTTCCAACTAATCAATATAAAATCACTACAAGCTTAAACCCTTAAACGCTCCATAGAGGGCAAGCCCAAAGTTGGGCTAGGCACTAGGCAGAAGAGGCGACTGCCATAGTTATCAGAATGAAAAGTTGGCGCCACCTTTTACAAAATGGTCCGATATACCTAACAGTCTGCTAAGATGCCTGTCAAGTAAGATAGTTCACAATTTCAACAAAGGTGGCGCCAATGTAAAATTTCTTACAAAATATAATAATTATACCTACCACCTCTGGCTGAAGAACTATCTTGCTACCTACCTACGTTTAATTGGATCCTGAAAACTCATTGCAGTCTCATATTTATATCATATACCACACTTGTAAATGGCGAATTATAATAATCGTATACAAAATTAGAGTAATTTGTAAAGGCCTTTTACCCGACTGCCGAAGAAGGATAATCTTGTTGCGGTCAAAGTTAAATAAATATACTTACCTACCTACCTAAAACCTACATTGATAAAATTTGCATTAGTTACCTTTTGAAACCTCGCTGACTCATTGGAGCTGTGTTTAGTTGACGTTTGACGTACTCTTAGTGGTTGCAAAAAATATGAGCGTATCATTTTTAAATCGAAGTACCTAGGTACCTAGTGGTATTTTACATTCTCTTTGGTACCTAGGTCGATAGATTTTGTTTTTAAAAAATACCTATCTAATAGTAATGTAATTTTTTTGTTCTGCTACTTCCTCCTAGATGGCGCGGTTCGACCGTGGGGCCAAAAAATTTATGAGGAATTAATTGATTGAACCGCTCGAAAACGTCAATCATAATCACTACATTTTGTTATGTTTATACGCTATCAATAATTATACTTATCGATTATCCCTACGTTTTGCCCGATTTATAAAAGTTATAAATATAACGTACCTACACGCTTTCGGTTTCGTTCATAAGAATGTGTCGGACGGAACTTTAAAAGATATAAAATATTTATTTATATATTTCAAATATTTGAAAAAGACCAGATAGCAACGCACAACCGAAAAAAGTTTCAAAATCATTTTGTATTTGAAAGACCTGTTTCGACGATAATCCTAAAAAAAATGAAGACAATAATTAATTACGCGTTTTGGCGTTACGGTGGGTGCCACGCCACATAATTGTGGTCAAGACACAAAATCGTCGTGCGATTTAATTAGTGGAGCACCTAGGTGCTGGACCCTGCCCAGGGGAGCTCATGATCCCCATGAACCTGCCCTTGGTCAGAACCTCAGAACAGAAAAACCGCTGCTCCGGGAACCCGCTTGTTTCATATTATCTGTTTCAGTAATTACCAGGTTCTGTGAAACTGTCACTTGTCTACTCTCTAGTGTTTTATATTACTGGGACTGCAGAGTCCGTCTGGGATGTACACCAGCTTTGCCAGTTATTCTGCCTCTAAGCAGTAATGTGCAAACATCATATTCCGGTTTCAAGGGCATTGCGAAATCACAGGGCATAGAGTTGAAGCTTCCTTGTTGGAGCCCTCTAATCAAATAGCATGCTTGTACTTAATGCACAGTTTTGTGACTCCACCCTAGGTTATGAGATTTAGAATACATCCGTCAGATTCCTGTTTCGTCAGGTCACTTCTTTTTTCCGTATAGGTCAGAATTTTGATTATGAGCAGGCGTGTTGCTCCCCATCAGGCACATGTCCTGCTCGACCCATCCCTCTAAACTGTATTTGTTTTAAATAAAAAGTGACGAGACGAGCTGGACATGTGCCTGATGATAAGCAACATGCCTGCCACATAACAGCACAGTGACACGCAGCTATTGGAACATGAAGGATCCAAATCATTACCTAGCACTGCACTGCGCTCGTCATCCAGAGATCTAAGATGTTATATCTCTAAACCTTGTAATTTCTCTGGAAACATTGCCCTTCAAACCGGAACACAGTAATGTTTGCACATTACTGCTTGGCGATATAAAATAACATTGATGTAGAAATCGAAAACAACAAAGTCTCTGTACAGCACGAAAATAGAATAGCAATATTGAAGAGCTATCTCTTTACCGTCGCAGCCTTTGTCGGTCGATCAGCGTGGCGTGCCCAAGCTAGTCTTTCTCATACCGAATCACCGACCAAAGACGATTCCGACATGATGTGGTGATCATTAATCTGAGCTGGCGGAAGTCACAAGAATGGGACATATTCTGCGTTAATTTGGCAGTGTATAGTGGCCGGCAAAAAGAGACCTTAAAAACGTTTCTGCGCAGCCAACTACATTGGGTCAACTTGTTTGCAGGCAACTACAACGTCGCAGACGTCGCAGTCACAGAACTTTCTAGTAGTATATACTCCGGTATGTACTCCTCGGTGCCCCGTGTAAAGTCCCTAGAGCAGAGAAGGTATAAGGGAGCGAAAAAACCTAACACCCAACCAAACACCCTCTTTTTAGTTCACACTCAAGAGGAGAAGGACACCCTGATAAACACTGACATACGAGTCGGTAATCGTAATCAAAACTAAGGCAAACATGAAGCTGCACGAGAGCGTGCCCCATGCGGTCGTCGCAATCTCACGGCACACAAGGGACTTCACGTACTACGCTGACGACACCGACGACGCCATCGGTCGGTTCGTTCGGTGAGCGTTGGCTACAACACCGAAGACCATCCGAGAGTTCAAATTGCAGATGGCCATCAAAGACAGAAATGCAGTCGTGGTGGAGGCGCTGAGCCGGGAGGAGGCGGCTTAGAAAATAAAATAGGCCTAGTATTAGAATGAAAATGTTCCTTACTCCCCCTATTTCCTTTTCTTCCTAATCCAAGACTCATGTAAAAAATAAAAGAAAACAAATGACAAAGGTCACGGACCCCGGAGTCTGTGGAGTTGCTAAATTTAATAAAAAAAAAAAAAGAACTTTCTAGTAGGTATAGACGCTAGGCTGTTGATTGAAGTCCGAGCTACTTCGTTGCGACTTGCACGAGCCGGTGACGGCGACGACGAAATGAGTAAGTAGTGGCAGGACTCTTGGCAGAGTCCACCTGGGGAAGTACCACACCATTCCCAGTCATTCTACCGCCAAGCAATAATGTGGATTGCTACCAACATTGCTGTGTTCCGGTTTGAAGGGCAATGTTTCCAGGAAATTACAGGGCTAGAGATGTCTGGGTGACGAGCGCAGTGCAGTGCTAGGTTATGATTTGGACTTGTTCCAATAGTTGCGTGCCGCTGTGCTGTTATGTGGCAGGTATGTTGCTTACCATCAGGCACAAACATGTCCTGCTCGTCTCATCACTATATGCTATTAAAAAAGGACAATTAAAACAAACATGGTTAAATCAACAATTGTATTTTTATAATCAATATTACACGTTACAACTCTTAAATTATTTATAACTAGATCACAATATAGCAGATACTTTTTAACAGACTTCCAAAAAGGACGAGGTTATCAATGCGACCAGTATGTTTTTTTTTTACCTCATTTATCGAGAATCCCCACACCGATTTTAAAATTAATTTTTGTATTCGAATGGTTCCATATAAATCTTATCGAAATCGAACTAGTGGTTTTTGAAATATGAACCAAAAACTAAATTATGCGTACAATTTTCCGGATGATGTAGTTGTAGATTTCACAAAAGTTATGAAACTCGATCCTGTCCTGATCCTGAATACAGAACTCCTAGAAAAGAGGCTGCGATGTGAGCCGTGCTCCACTCGCGGCGGCCGGCTACAACACCGGGAAAAATAAAAAATAAGTTTTTTTCTGTCGGTCTTCCCTTGTGCGAGCGCACTCGGCGGTCTTATGACTTAACGCATCCCGTAGTCCTGGCAGTAGGGTTGTCGAAAAAATATCGATACATCGATATAACTTTTTAAATGTATCGATATTTTTGAGCGATATTTAATGTTTCGATATAAAATTACAAGTTATTAAAAGGTATAAAAAAATAAAAATCGATATTTTTTATGATTTTAAAATCCTAAAACATAATACTTTTTATACTAACATACTTTTTATACTAACAAATTATACATTTTTTTGTCTTTGGCCGACTCGATTTGCAGCTTTTTAATTTGGTACTTAAGTTGGCTTTTAAGTTGGCAACTCTGTCTGTCAATCAGTCAATGTCATTTCAGTGTCAGTGTCTGTCGTTCACCTATCCGTCCGGTCTGTTATCCGTATTACTATAACCACAACGCGAGCGTATTTCTGCCTGCATTTGAGTTGTAGTTCTCAAACAATATAACTAACTAAATCAATAATTGATTCACGTAAAATATCAAAATAATTTGAGCATTCCAGTCATGTCATGTTCAAGTATCTAGATCAGCCTATAAAACCCAGAAAAGAGAATCCTACAAAATTCTGGTTTGACTGTCGTCATTTTACCCCAGTCCTTTCCGACATAGCTCTAAGGTATTTGATATCGCCTGCGTCCTCGGTTACCTCTGAGAGAGTGGCATCTGCTGTAAATCTCGCAGTACCCAATAACAGAAGTCGTAAATCAAAGAGTCTTTCTTATGTCTGTATCAGATGAATATTAGCTTTATTAATAAATAATTAAAATTTTTATTGTTGTTCTTCATTTATTAAAAAATTATGTCTATAGATTAGTATTTATCTAGTAATGTAAGATGATTGAAGTAAATTAGGCCAAATATTTTTTTTTCATATCCATACCGATATATCGATATTTTTAAATAAAAATATCAATATCGATATATTCAAAAAATATCGATACAATATATATCGATATTTTATTGCATTTCCGACATCTCTACCTGGCAGCGATGGCACTGCGCCGGATAGCCCCGCTTGTGCGGGGCTTCAACGGACAAACCTGACAGACCCATCATTGACCTCAGATTAAATATCTTACGGCCTTCGGGCGACTTGTCTGGTGTCACTAGAACCAAATCGAGTGGGACCTTCGTACGCCCGCAGTTCATGCAGGCTACGGAGCCGGTCGGGAAACCCTGGGCTTGGAGGTCAGTGATGATGTGCCCAACGCTGAACTCCTTAAGTACAAAGCGTACCACCACGCGAAGCACCTTCTCATCCTCGAGAGGATGCGTATGGATAGGGATGTTCTCCGCCAGTAGGCGTCGGGTGACGTAACGGTAGGCGTTCGGGGCAGTCACATGCACCTAGATACCCAGGCGGTGACGCCGTGAACGGTACCCCGAGTCCATCTCCTCAAGGAGGGGGCGGACGCGGTCTTATCTCGAAGGATCGCGGAGGATAAACTTCCGGAGATTTCCGGGCCGCGGGAGGGACGGAGGGCGAATCCTCCGGGAGAGTCGGGGAGTGCAGAGTCCCGCCTCTTCCTACACCCGCCGTCGTCATCAGCGGCAGACGCGGCCTCATCGGAGGTAGACTCCGAAGCAGAGGGAAGTGGGCGGACCAACGGGGCCCGGCTCCTCTCGGAGGTCGCGCTGGCCGCCGATCGCGAGCGATCCCGGACCGCGCGGTCCTTCGAGAGGCCGGTGACGGAAGGCGTCCTAACAGCCTTCGGCTTCTTCTTTGACTTCTTCTTCCTCTTCGCAGAGGAAGAAGGAACCCAAAGCCGACGACCGTAGTCGCCTGAGACGATCCAGAGGAGGTCGGGGCGGAGGGGGACCCAGAGGGGGTCGGGGCTGCGAGGGACCCAGAAGGGGTCGGGGCGAGGACGCGCAAGGACATCACGGCAGCCAAGGCGACACTCACTAGCGAGGGATCCTCATTGAGCATCTTCAAAGCCGCCGCAAGGCCCCCGTCAGCCTCTTAAACAGCACGCGGGCTGACTAGGGACTGAATGAAAGGAATGAAATTACGTACAACGAGAGTCGTAGTACGTAAGGAAACAGATGGTGGCGGCCGGGGAGAAAAGCGCCCTAGCCCTGAAAAGGGCTCCTCGGCACACGTGCGTGTGACCAGACCCTCTACGGAGAGGGCCCGCTGGCACGTGTGCACGTGTAGATGCTAAGTCTCGTCGCCTGTGCACGTAGAACACGCCGCAGCAGACGATGACATGCAGCTAAGCGCACGACGTCCCCCGAAGAGGCGACGCCTCGGCGCTATGTGCGTAGCGACTCGGCGACAGTGTGCGAGCGAGAACTCGCGTGTGAGTGAGAGGTAAGGTGAGAGCGTGCGACACGTGTGTATCGGTCGGACGCCCGCAGCAAAATGTTTGCCGTTGCCGGCCCGCGAGCCGTTATTAAGACTCATCACCTCATCCGCTCTCCGCCCGTCGCTCCGTGTTGCGTAGCAACATGGAGGCTGGGCCGCTGGCCGGGCCCCTCGCGGAGGCTATGAAATTACTTAGGCCACATCCTTCCCTGCCCAGTGATTTCTCGGCCTTCGCGAAATCCTGCGCAAACTCCGTCCCATCACAGACCGAAGATTGAAAATCTTACGGCCTTCGGGCGTTTTATCTAGTCTTACTAGTACTAGATCTAGCGGGACTTTCGTACGCCCGCAGTTCATGCGGGCTACGGAGCGGACCGGGAAACTCTGCAACTGGAGGTCAGTGTGGATTGTGGATATGACCAACACTGAATTCCTTAGGTACTCCGCGTACCACCACGTGATGTACCTTCTCATCCTCGAGTGGGTGTGAATAGGAATATTCTCCGCCAGGAGGCGTCTAGTGACCTGACGATAGATGCCAGGGGTCGTCACGTGAACCTGGATGCCCAGGCGGTGGCGACGAGAGCGGTAATCTGAGTCCAGCTCCTCAAGGACGCGGACGCGGTCCCATCTGGAGGGATATCGGAGTATAAACTCCGGAGGGGACGGAGCTTCCGAGCCGCGGGAGGGACGGAGGGCGAATCCTCCGGGAGGGTCTCTTTTACGGCCGTCGAACCTGAAACAAGATATAAGCGTCGGGACCGATCGCTAACTCCGGGTCGCGCACGCGGCTACGGGACTCAGATGTCTAGTCTAAATGTCTAGGCCGCAGCGCCGGTACAACGGCGACCTGCCGAAGCTAAGGGCGAAGTAGCATCATACGCTTTGCTCGACGAAGGCGCGACTATCACACTGATCGACCAGAAGTTGGCGGCCTACATCGGCGCCGACGGTCCGAGCCAACCCCTGAAGATAAACGGCGTGAATATGAGTCAACGGGAACGAGACAGCAAGCTCGTGACCATACAGCTAAGAAAGACAGGGAAAGAGCGAGACAGCGCTATACACCGTAAAAGCGCGAACAATCCGAGACCTGCAACTACGAGAACAAATCGCACGGCGATCGCTTCTCAAACATCGACATCTACAAAACATCGGGAACGAGCTATGCTACGAACGAGCGCGCCCGCTCATACTGGTGGGTGCCCACTACTGGGAGCTCATCGTGTCGCGAGAGTTATGCATCGGCGCGGCAAATGAACCAGCCGCCTCACGCACTCAGCTGGGCTCGATAGTACATGGAACTGCACCGCGCAACTTTATCTACAAGAACGAGAGCGTCTTACACGTGTACGCACCCGACCCGCGCATACGCGAGATGCACGATCAGCGACTTCACGAACTCGTCGAAAGCCACTCAAACCTCACTCACGAAAGATCGAGTCTCTGGGCATATCACTCAAGCCCCGAGTAAGCGAAGGCAAGATCTCCGATGTCACAGAGAAGGATCAATGTCGCTGGGTACCTACCGCAGAGAACGTCGCCGACGACACAACGAGATTCGCGACGATCGACATCACGTCTGAAGACCGGTTCCGCGGGCCGGGCTTTCTCTAACGGCCCGAAACGCAGTGGCCGGCGGCACAGTCTACAAGCGAAAACAGCGAAGAGATTTTGCACATCACGGAAGACAGCGCGCCGAACTATGCCTGGCTGCCCGCGCCGGAACGATGCTCGCGGTACGAGGTACTGGTTCGCGCAGTTGGGCGCGCGCTAGCGTTCATCGACATATGCCGGCGCCGAGCGACGCGCCTCGAGCTAGAACACATAGTGCGCGCGGAAAAGCTTTTACTACAACGAGCGCAGCAAGAGTGCTTCGCCACCGAGCTACAGCACTTACGTGCAGCTCGCCCGATACCTAAGGCGAGCTGGCTGTATAAGCTCGACCCATTGATTAAAGATGGACTACTACGACTACGCGGACGTATAAACGCAGCGGACGCGCCCGTCGCGACCAAGCGACCGATCATCTTGGACGGACGACACGCGCTGACAAAGCTAATGGTGCATCAAGCGCACTGCGCTGGACATGGGAGCAGAGAACGCGTAACAAACGACCTACGACAACAGTACTGGGTCATCCACCTGCGACCGGCGGTACGAGCGGCAGAGTACCGATGTGTATTTTGTCGCGTGAAGCGAGCAAGACCGAACGCACCGACCAAGGGAGACTTACCGCGAGCGCGCCTTGAGCCGTTTCAACGAGCGTTCACCTACAGCGCTTGTGACTACTTCGCGCCTCTATGGGTGAAATTGGACGAAGACGCGAGAAACGCTGGGTGGCACTATTCACCTGCCTAACGACACGAGCCTAGCACCTAGAAGAAGTGGCGTCGCTCAGTTCGTGTTCGGCGATTATGGCTCTACGGCGAATGGTGGCGCGACGCGGATGGCCGCGCGAGATGTGGTCAGATAACGCCACTGCGTTCCGCGGAGCGGACCGAGAGCTGAAGACCGCTTACGAGGAGTGGGCTCCGCTTCTGCGGGAGGAGGGCCTGCGGCACCGCATGCGCTGGAGTTATATCGCACCTGGCGCACCAAGACAGGGCGGTTCATGGGAACGTCTAGTGCGCTCCGTTAAGACGGCGCTAGCTGCGATACTGCACGAGAAGGCACCGAGAGAAGAGGTACCTACTGCGCACCGTGTTGGCGGAGGCCGAGTACGCCGTGAACGCGCGCCCGCTAACACACGTGAGCGTGGACGCGCATGACCGAGGCGCTCACCCCCAATCACTTTTTATTGGGATCGTCAGATGACCTGCCCGCTACCGGCCCGTGCGACGCGGTGGACCGACGTGCGTGGCGCGCAAGTCAAGCGCTCGCGGACAGCTTCTGGCGGCGGTGGGTGCGCGAGTACCTACCCACGCTGACCCCGCGAGGCGAGGCCGCGAGCGGCAACAAGAACATCGAGATCGGAGATGTCGTCGTGATGGTGGACCGCACGCTGCCTCGGAGCGTCTGGCCGATGGGAATCGTCCAGAAAACTTACCCTGGGCCCGACGGCGGCGTGCGCATCGTCGACATTCGAACGAAGATAGGGGTCTTTCGTCGCCCGGCCTACAAGCTCGCCGTCCTTGAGAAGATGCAAGAGGGCTGCGCAAACTACGCCGAGGGGAGGATGTTACGGACGGCGGACCTCATCGCGGCAGAGCGAGAAGACGCGACGTGCAAGCGAGACGGAGCTATGGCCGGCGGCCTCCGCGCGCACTGAGCAATCGTTAGACTAAGGCAAACCTTGTAAATAGTATAAGTATAGACCGATAAGCGCATTCGATATGCACCTGTTGTATTGTACGAGATAAGACGAAATAAGCTACTGAACTTGGAATGATCATCGAGCTTTTTTAATACAGTCCACATCGAACATCAAGGGGCCGGAACGTGGGTCCATAACAATAGTTATATTTCTATTACATTTTATTTAAATAGTTAATTTTGTAGTAAGATAGTGATTATAAAAAACTTGATTCTCAAATTATAAGACTGTGTTTGTGCTGAGAGATTAATAAGAATCAATCTGCTAACTTTAAAATAGTTGCTAAGCAATTAAAATACGACTTTATCTAACATTTAGTTAATTTTAACACAAATTTTTCATGGAAAAAAGTTTACAAAAAGTCCCAGATTTTCCTAGATTTCTTAAAAAAATATTATCAAGTCCAATAGGATGCTTGAAGCATTATGCGATCACCGCGGTCTATTCGACAAGATTAGGCTTCTGCCTCGCCTCCTCTCCCCGCCATGGAGAACAGAAAACTAGGTAAGATATGGTGTTTCAGAAGACTAATAAAAGACAGATTTCAATATCGGAGCTGGACTGGATAATGTCCACAAGATGAACCGATAAGTCATACAGATAATGAATTGATAGGAATATAGACCTCCTAGAAAAGAGGATATAATATGAAGTAAACCATACTCCAATTACGCCGGCCGGCTACAACACCGGGAAAATGTAAAATATTGTTTTTGGCCAGATATCTATAGCGGTAGCTATATGAGGTAGCGAGTAGTATCTGCGCTGCAACACTAGATAACCCTGCAGTATCAAATGCGGTCCTGGGGGACTACAGTCAAATGGTGGGCCTCAAGTTAAACCATAGAAAGAGTTCCATTTCTCAATGCTCCCGAACGGAAAACGCAGGAAAGGACCCTTCCTCACTGAAAGAGCCTTTAAGACCTTTGGTTCTCACCCCAAAAAAGAAACGTCGCAACAACCGTCGTGGTTAACGACAAGCTAAAGATGGCTTCACCGTCGTCGGTTGGTCGCGCGGCCAGGACTCTGGGAGGAAGGTCAACGCCGGCAGCAGGCCACCACTCTTTGATACCGCCGACACGAAGGGAAGCTGGGAGAAGCTCGACAGAGAGGAAACTAAGAGGCGGTTCCACCGCTTGCTCACAAAGAAATAAAGATCGCGAGACAGTGAGTTCATTGAGAGTGATGGTAAATTTGGATAAAATTGGAAAAAAATTACATTGGTCATTACAATCGAAATAAATTTTTAATACTTGCCACTTTTAGCTATAAGAATAAGAATAATTTATTTCCAAAAACATGGTTACACACTTTAACAGAATTAAAATCAGAATTGACAAAACAATATACATTTGTTGATTAGCAGTGAGCTCCAAACTAAGTGCAAGACTTGTATCTTGGAGCTGTACAATAAATACGTAATAATTATTGTAGTACAGTGTTACTATATCAATTATTTAGTGTAGGTACTTATATTATTCTAAATTTTCATTTTAATAGTTTATGTAAGTATTTATTATGCTCTTATATCATTGATGTGTCAATTGTCCATTTATGAATAAAAAACTTAAAGAAGAAAAGAAAAAAAGACTAAGAAGAATCAACCAGCATAAGAGAACCAGCGCCGACGGCACAACGGTACCTACACGGCGGCCGTCTGTGGGGAGTAAGTTAAAGACAGACACACAGACATCCAGATCAGGTGTTGAACCTGAACAAAGCCGGGCCCCTAGTGGAAATAAAACAAACAAAAATCAACGCAATAGAATCGAACAAAGTCGCAGCAAACGCTAACCAGCTCTGTTCCCGCGACTGACATACTCCGAGCTCACCGCGACCTGGCGCCAAAACAAACGAACTCCACGTCCGAACAGAACCCACGATGCTCAACTCTTCATGTACTGTGTCACTTTACATGTTTAATATTGTTTCAAAGGGGTTCATGACCAGAAATAAATATTGTGTTTTGGATTATTTAGACACAGGAGCAATCCTAGTAGTTATGACCAGTCACATACTTTTTAAGAAATCCCTAATAAAAGTATCAATTTAATAAGTCTGATATTGTTCAAAATACTCAGTTCCCAAATATAAACTGACGTTCAAACCCAGATCATATGTAAATATTATTACACACAGTTCAAATTCATAACTAGACATCAAAACCAGTTCATAATCGACAGAAATATCAATCTGACACACATGCAAATTAATATAGCTGAATGTAGAATCTCCTCTTTTTTTGTAAGTCAGTAAAAAGATTGCATTGAGGTGCACGCAAGAACAGCACCAAAATTACACCTTTATAACAAATATCATAAAGTAGATAGTTAATTGGTTTCATGTTGACAGTTCATTCAAAGATGTTAAACCTTAATGTTCTAGATTCAGAGATTATCATTCAGAGATCTTTTTATACACAGCGTGTAAATGTTGAGTCAACGGGGTATTATCAGTTTCCATAAACACAGTCACCTCCAAAGTGTCTGGTGCAATCAGACGCAGAATCCTCTTGAGCTTCTTGACGTGAGGGGGTTTAGCAAAAGAAATTCTTGTTATATTCACTGTTTCCAGGATAATTTCTTTCTTCTGTACATCTACGGTTCCTTCTTCAAGTGAAGTGAGGCCGAAGTTGTGGCTGATCACGAAGGCGACCTGGTTAGTGTCTGGTTTGATGCGCAGGAACCCTCACTCTTGGTGCATTGGTGATTGCTTCTCTGGGTGTCTTGCAATGATGAGAAGTTAAACATCGGCTGACCTGGAAATGAGTTTATATTCTGTTACTAATACTAGTAATACTATGGTAGAAGTATTGCTAGAAGTGTCACCAGTGATTATAACTCTTCATTAACAAATACACCGACATAGCTCTTAAAATTAGCAAGTTGCCAATGAGCAGGCTATATAGCTAGCAGAATCGATAGCCGCTGGGGAGTAAATATTCTCGAATGGCGACCACGAACCGGCAGACGCAGTGTAGGACGGCCCCCACACGATGTACCGATGATATTGTCACGGTCGTGGGAAGTCATTGGATGGAGGCGGCACAAGACCGGTCATTGTGGAATTCTTTGGGGAAGGCGAGGACACCTTGACAAACTTAACTTGAGGGAGAATTCTACAGTGACAAGGCTTCCCGGCCTAAGTCCAACTGTGGACGTCTGCAGGCTGCAGATTTTAATTTACAAATGGCAGTGTTGCAGTTGCACCTCCAATCCCCAACAGCTGTCCCGGAATCCTTTTACTGCCTGAAAGGGCGCTGGATTTCTAGGATAGCCTGAGCTGGTTTGAGTGGAAGAATGTATAGTATGAGCTAGGAGCTATGGCCTTATCAAGAGTAAAATAACTAACTTAACTAATGGCAGTGTTGCACTGTATTGTGGTGGGCAAGCAGGTTGCTTACTGACAAGTGCCTGTCTTATTTCTCCTGCCACCATAAACTAAAACTTCCAAAAAAATTATGCAGTGTTAACTAATTCACAGGGTTCCTTCACCAGATGAAGTTTTTTTTATCAAGGGGTAATGTATGATAGTATTTTGTTGGTTGAGGTAAGGAGCGTCATCTGTGTAAATGAATAAAGTGTCCGCCCAAATGCATTAAATTATGGTAGCCTTATTATATTAGCTAGTATTAGTATCAGGGTAAATTTTAAAGGAAATAAATAAACATACTATTTAGAATTCATGAAAAAAATATATTCTAGCTACATACTTGCTCAAAATATAAATTAAGTAATTGATGTTAATTTACTACATTATTTTGTACTACGCAAGTATGTAGTTGTAATTTTCTATTAGCAACTATTTTAGTTATCAATAATATTAAACTCGGCTTCACTCGTACTTAATTCGTTTTCAATTGATTCATTCATAGCATTTTTAAATGTTCTACTATTTGAGATAACATTCCTCCCTCCTCCATCCTATCCTCCATATGTGAAAAGAAAATTGCGCGCAAAGGATTACAAAAAAAGTACACCGTACACCGTAGAGGTTGCAAATCCAAGCTTTTAACAAATTAAAAAAAATGTGTGATGAATTCGGTACCATGAAGGTAGATATAAATAGGTTTAATTATGTCTTGAATTCAAAAACTTAGTGCACACAATGTTTTAATTCAAATTTACTTTACTCTCTAGAGGGTAAAAACGACTTTTGCGCCCTGATATCGAGAGCAAAAGTACTCTTTCCAAGGTGGTGGGATGAAAATATTATTTATTGTACCTATTTCAGTTTGAAAGATAGTCCTACTAATATTTTAAAGCAAAAGAATGAATGTTTGTTGCTCAATCGTTGAGTTCAAATCATAACATAGTTAAGACTATAGTCTGGAATAGTGCATAGGCTACTTTTTACCCGACTGCGCGACGCAAAGGAGTGGTAATGTGTTTATCAGTCTGTATATGTATGTATGATTCTACAAGCACACGATTTATTGCATAAAATTTATTTATTGAATAATAAGCGAGAAGCTCTTGCTGATATGCCTATATCTCAGTGTTGAAATAACAAATTATAGGTAATTCATCTGTTCCACATGTAAATGATAGCTTGTGTGACATAACTTTCTCTGAAACGGATGTGATAAAAACTATTAAAAGTTTTAACACTCAGTCATCTCCAGGACCAGATCAGCTCGCAGTCTGTGTTTTAAAAAATTGTGCACACACACTTGCCCCTGCTTTGTCTTTTGAAGCTGGACGTCTACCTCAGGATTGGAAGCATTCTGTGGTCACTCCCATATTTAAGAAAGGGGACAAAATGCATCCAGAGAATTATAGACCTATAAGCCTTACTAGTATTGTAGTTAAAATAATGGAAAAAATTATAAATAGGCAACTGACACAGTTTCTCAATAGGCATTGTATTATATCTCCCAAACAGCACGGTTTTGTTGAGAAAAGATCCACTATCACCAACTTGCTAGAGTGTGTCCATACTTGGAGTAATGAAGTGGACGGACGAAATCCAGTGGACATTGTTTATTTAGATTTTCAGCGAGCTTTTGATAGAGTCCCTCATCAGCGTCTCCTAAAATGAAATTAGACCATTATGGTATACGTGGCAGGCTGCTGAAATGGATAGAGCATTACTTAACTGGAAGAACTTTTCAAGTTCGAGTCGGAGATTCCCTATCGCAGCACAGGAATGTGTCCAGTGGTGTGCCACAAGGATCGGTGACTGCTCCCCAACTTTTTGGGATTTTTGTAACTGATCTAATTGAAACAATTAAAAGTCAATCTGCCTATTTTGCTGATGATGGTAAATTTTTTGCAAACCCACTAGTTAGTTCAGGGCGGCTTCAGGAGGATCTAGATCATGCACATGACTGGACCATGGACTGGGTTGTCAATCTAAATGTTGCGAAGTGTGCGGTCTTACATCTAGGCAAGAATAACCCACTAATTACATATTATCTCAATGGTGCCGCTTTATCTTCAGTGAATCAGCAAAAAGACCTCGGTGTTATAATTACACCAAATTTAAAATGGGAAGAACACATTTCTGCAATTGTAAAGAAAGCCAACTCTTTTCTTTACATCATTTGTGGATCCTTTCAATCAATAACTGTAGAAATGTTTCTTAAAATATATAAAACTTATGTGAGGCCACTACTGGAAAATGGTTATCAAATTTGGAGCCCCTACTTCAAAAAAGATATTGATTTACTTGAAAGTGTGCAAAGAAAAGCGACAAAATTACCATATTCCCTTCGCCGTAAATCTTACACAGACAGGTTAAAAGCCCTGCGCCTCACTACATTGGAAGAGAGGCGGTTGCGGGGAGACTTGATCGAAACATTTAAAATACTGAATGGATTTTATAATCTCCCTCACATTAGGAACCTGTACAGATTAAAGGAGCATAAGAGAGACAGTCGGCGTCATAAGTCCCAGTTGTCCCACGCGCCATCACTGACGAACACTGCACATCACATCCTCAGAGTGGTTTACAACTGGAACAGGTTGCCTGAGGATGTTATTTCGGCAAAGTCGTTAAACTCTTTTAAGAACAAACTTGACAAATGGATAGTAAAAGACAAAATCATTTTAACAGACAATTACCTATAATTTGTTATTTCAACACTGAGATATAGGCACATCAGCTAAAGCTGCTCGCCTATTAATCAATAAATAAATAAATAAATAATTGTCTGTTAAAATGATTTTGTCTTTTACTATCCATCTGTCCAGTTTGTTCTTAAAAGAGTTTAAAATAAACTCATTAACAACAAAAGCTTCATAGGGAACCAAAAAAATTTTTACATGGACTATCAATGACAAAAAAGAAATTCGAGCTTGCATCTGTAGCAAAGATATATTGGCTATCACGGCCTACTTTTTAAACTTTTAATTATAACTAGCTGTACCCTGCCACGCTTCGCGGTGGCACATTGTGATGCAAAAATTGGATAAAAACAATCCTTGATGCGGATTATATATCATTCTAAAATTTCAGCTCGATCGGTGCAGAACTTTTTGAGTTTCTGAAGCGTACACAAACCAACATAACATTTTTATATATAGAGATCAGGGGTCGGGTCTTAAGTCGAGCTGCCTGAATTTAAGGATTCTGCTACTGTGGGATGGTCAAAGGGATTTGTCTTGACCCTCCCAAATCGATTTTAGCTGCCGGAGTTACGCAAAAATATTTGAAGTTAATATTTAAAGTTGATGTAAATTCGCACAAAAAACATGCGGATGCGTGAAATGGAACGCAATATCAGGAAATATCGCATAAGTTTGAACGTCTCCAATGTCTAAGTGAGAGACATGAAACGTTTTCGTGATGTTATAGTAGAGTATTTGTGGAGGGAGATGTCTATAAGCCAAAAAATATCATTTTTAAGAAATGATTAATACGATAAATTATGTGTATAACTAATAATAACTCAGACCTGTTAGGTCGAAATTGGTCACAAAACCGATACAGAGCACCACGACTCCACCTAGTCTTGTGGTCCCTACCCCTAGAGTGCTTATAAAAAATGCGGGAGCCAGAAGCTCAAGGGAGGTCCTGAACGTTGCTTTGCCACATGAAGCCGAGTTGAGCGAAGGGGGGAGGTGGCGAGCGAAGCGAGCCGGCGATTTGCGTAGCGAAACGAAGGCTGAGTGTGGCGGAGCAATGTTCAGGGGCGACCGCTAGAGCTTCTGGCGGGAGCCCATCCGGAGTCGAACTAAGACCGGTGAGGTCGAAATTAGTGACAGATACATCTAGCTTCACTCCCTAAATTTAGGTGTAAAAGTGTTTTAGTAGAGTAGCGAAAATGATCTTTGATGATATTTGATTTAAAAAAAACTATGCGGTTCCGGCATTGAAAAATTGTAGGGGGGGTTCCCCTCTCCCTTACCTCCCCCTTCCACCCACTCACCCCTCTAAATTCAGGCGGCTCGATTCAAGACCTTACCCTTTTTTTCTGCTTCTATTACTTCAAAATTGGTTTTAATTGTATTTTTTAAGCAATCAAATGTGTAATTTTTAAACAAGCAATACAACCATTCGAAAGCGTAAAATTTACTTACCGATGCAAATGAATTCCAATTCTTCGTGATATGAAAAATCGGGTATGTTCGGATAGACTCCTTTTCCTTCCATTGTAGACCAGCGCCCGGCGAGCCATTTTAAAGGCTGTAAAGTTATGGGCAAATTGCTCATAATTGATGACTAGATATAATTATTTCGATGCAATCGGATTTTCTGTTTTCTAATTCACCAAACCGTATTATTTGACTATCATGAACATTGAACAATCGAAAATCAAACAGAATCAGTGTTTCCACTTTAATCATTTTCTTTCCCCTCGCCTCTATTACGATTTCCCCTTTTTTCCCCTCAAAATTATTCTGGTATAGTTTTGGTTTGTGGAGACACTGAACAGAATATTTGACGTTTGACGTTTTAACGTAACGTTATTTCAAGTTTCAATTTCATTATCAAGTCAACAAGTCAAGTGAATCTTTATCCCAACTTTTTCTAATTTTATGGAATAGTGATAGTGATGTTCATTAGGGATGATCGATATTCATCGAGAAACATCGATGTTTAGCAAGAAATATCGATGCCGTGAGTTCGATAAAATCGACACATCGATGTTTAGGATATAACATCGGTAAGTCAATTATCCATCAGAGCGCCATCTAGTGTGCATTACATGTACTAGGTTCAACTATCAGTATTAGCAACGTTTAATAAGTTCAATTATTTTTCACTACATGACACTGAAATCAATACAAGAACAAAATTTTAAAAAAACATTTTCACCGACTACCTCTGATTTGTAATCTGTACAACATTTTACTAGTCAAGCCCTTTCATTTGATAGCCATATCGAGAGAGTAGTGAAAAAGGACATGTATTTCGCGATTATGTGGTGGCCATCTTGGATTTGAAATGTGTCATAGTGTAAAGTATTCTACTAATCAAACTCTTTCATTTCATAATAAAATTGAGGTAGTAGTAAAAAAATGTAATGAGCCGTTTTCCGTTCTAAAGTACGCACTAGATGGCGGTAGTGGAATTTCAAAAGATTTGTCTGTACCATAGACTCTCAAAAGTGTAATTACTATGAAGCCCCATGAATGAAGTTCAGGGAAAAGTGTAAATCTAAATTATTTGCGATAACTAAAAATGTTGGAGGTTTCCAATCACATCACTTATTTTAGATAAATTATAATTTTCTTCTCAGCTCAGCTGATGTGTTTGGTTTGTTTACCTTCTATAAACCCTAAATACTCGAAGAAAAAATTTCATTCTAAAATATTTTTTCTTCTTTTTTAGTGTTAAAATATTGGGAATAAAAATAGTCAATTAAATTGATAATGGAATAAAAAAATCGTTACTGATCACATTCGATTTTCAATAAAAATCTTTAAAACTCTTGATGCAGAGCGCAGGCACACAAACTAACCACAAGTAAAAGGAGGATTCAAAAATATAAATGGCGACACTGATACGAAAATATTTATCTGCGGCTGAAGGACTAGTATCTATTCTCTCTACTTAGTCTGTGGTATCTATCTAGTGATTTGTGGTCTCTATGGCCCAAAGACGTTATACCTAACTACTAGACTGAGCACTATGTCGCAAAAAACGGTCGGGGTGAGAGGACTCCCGTTGGTAGTGTGTCCCTCTCTAATAAGATGACCATGACCAAACACAATACGGGACAAATTACTTGTTAACAATAAAATAATCACATTACTATACAATGTTTTACCATAAATCATTCATGTATCTATATAATATTATGCTAGTTTGTTCCCGCGACTTAGTCTGCGTGGAAATAGTTATTTGGGTAGTTAATTTAAAAAGTAGGTACATTTTTTAGCTCAGCTTTTCTTATCCAAATTTCTACCCAATCCGTTCAGCGGTTTGCACTGTGCTTAGTTAGATCAATGAATCCGTTAGTTAGTACATATAGATTTAGATAAAAATGAATCCCTATTTTCCTTGGTCACGGCATCACAAGCTGAACCGATTTCGCTAATGTTTTTTGTTTATTATAGTCCGGAGAAGGTTCTTATGATATCAAATTAATACATAAATATGATAGTTTTAAACATATCTTTAGTCTTATCTTGCTATGTATGTAAACTTCTTTATAAAATAAAACTATGTATTTGTTATTATTAACTTAATAAAGTTATTAAGTTAATAATAATAAATGCTCTAGCCGACGATACAAGCGCTTATATTGAAAGCTCCGTTGGCACCAGTTGGCTGTCAACAGTACATTATACATTACGTTTCAGTATTTTCCTTATGAAACTAGGAATAAAATCGTCACTTTTAAAATGCGCGCTACAAACAACAGACGATTTTGATTTTCCATGCACTGCATTTTCCCATTTCAATCTCTGGTTTTCATTCTTCGGAAATCTACAATATAAAATATATAATAAATAACTACAAATGGTGCGAAATCGAAGGTTGCAGTAACAACAAAGAAAAATTCTTTTCTGATACTTATTAAACAAATGCAAGTGCCGGATTTGCCCATTTCGGTAATCAAAAATCATGATCACAAAAAATTATGGTTACCCTTAATGATAGAATTGTTATTTTTACTTTCGTATGGAAAGAAAAAGAGCTGCCGTGATATCATTCCATTTTTGCACCCTATCACACAGCAAGAATTAACCATTTTAGATGAAAACAACATTTTTAATCGAAGCACGAAAAAACCAACAAAGAAAATCGTTGTTATCGTTGCTTCGCGAATCACGTCGATCACACAATGTAAGTAAAATGCCATCTGCCATCTTACATCAAGTATTACCATGCTCAAACATGAAACCACTACCCATACTCACTATTAATGTGTTATATATTATACACTACGATTTGATTATGAGACATTGGAATTGCAGATTTTTTTTTATTAGATACACACAAATTTTAATTTTATGAGTCGTAAATTTAGGTACCTATATCTTTAAAAAAATCTAATATTTTTACCAAACTCCATGATTATTTGATATGGCAAGATGTCAGAGAAGGACACACTACCACCGGGAGCCCTCTCACGTGGACCGGTGTTGGCTAGCTATTGATTTTAAAGAAATTCGTACTCTAACACTATTCAAATAGATCTCGTTTTAGCTAAGCAACAATTTGTTGCCACTCAGTCTAGTAGTTAGGTACAACGTCTTTGCTCTACCTACCTACCTAGTCTGTGGTGTGGTTTGATTGTTCAATAGCGGTGGGCGATTATGAATGATTGGCATAATCGACTTATTTTGCATTACTAATCTTGATAATCGATTATGGAATTAGTAACTAATTTGTTTTCATAATCGAACGATGTTACTAATTAGTAATTACTAATCTTGTTTTATGAAGTGGACGTCAGTTGTTCCGTGACTTTAGTAGATTACTAGATTAGTAGTATAGACATTGGTTTAGTTTTAGTTTGTTTTGTTTTTATTACGGGTTTACGGTGGTGTGACGTACGTATATGTGACGCTTTTAACTTTTATAGTGGATTTAATTAACGGTAATTGAAATACTGATTTTTGATAGATTTTTTAGACTTTTAAGTTTTAGGCAACTCTTTGCTCGCTCTCCCGCTTTCATAGCGTATTCAAATAACCTTAAAATAAAGAAATGTTAATTAATTTAATTTGTGTAGTATGAATTAATTTACAATTTTGTGGTTTGTTTATTCTATCACAGATATTCGGGGATATGCCTTAATTGCGAATTTAGTTCGAAACCTAGTGTCTCCGGTCTTCTCCCACCTAAATAATTACTACATAAACAAAAGTAATAATTACGACACACAACCGCATATTTTACCACGCACACTAAGAATTACGATTACGCTCTTTATGACAACATACATAAAATGGGCGGGATATTTCCATATAAACAATACCTCATGTCTATGTAGAAGGAGTCACTCAACGAATAACAATATTGAATATTCGTAGTGTTATATATTGTTATTACAAAAAAGTTAGATAGGTACGCGATACGACATTATACAAGACGCGCTTGCACACGAGCGGCGTGGCGTGGCGAGCGACACCCGTGCGAGCGAGAGACCGCATCGTGTTGTCCCCTCCTCGCCCCACGCGGCTGTGCGTGTGCTATGAGTGTGAGTGAATCAAGTCGCGCGCGACTCGCGACTTGCGACCGGGCGTGCATGACTACTAATTAGTAATTACTAACGGTCATAATCGAGATATCTCGAGACATTCTCATAATCGAATGATTTCATTAGTATATCTCATAATCGCCCACCGCTATTGTTCAATGTTCACGAAAGATACTTTAGACGGTTTGGTGTTTGGTGAATTATAAAACAGAATAGAATTACAGAATACAGAAAATCCGATTGCATCGAAATAATTATATCTAGTCATCAATTATGAGCAATTTGCCCATACCTTTACAGCCTTTAGAATGGCTCGCCGGGCGCTGGTCTACAATGGAAGGAAAAGGAGTCTATCCGAACATACCCGATTTTTCATATCACGAAGAATTGGAATTCATTTGCATCGGTAAGTAAATTTTACGCTTTCGAATGGTTGTATTGCTTGTTTAAGCAATTTTGCTGTAAATGAACTAGTGTGCAGTGTTACTAGGTAAATCATCACTTTGAGTTTTGGTACATAATCACTCAAAACTACCCTCAGGGTTGATTAGTAACAAATCACCATTAATTTACGACAAAAATGTGGCTTAGAAATACTGTAGAAACGCGGTAACCGCAGGTTCAGTCCATATCCTATCCCTTCGTATGGCAGCGTCCCGGTCCGGTCAGCTATATTATCTGGCGGCCGCCATAATGGAAAAAAACCCTTGTCTGGCAGAGGTCTATCTTCCCCCTTAATTCTAGAAGATACTTTTTAGAAAAACTGTAATTAAACTGCTTTATTGTTCAAAACCAGTGCATTATGCTATAGGTTTAGAATCACAAAGAACCAAGCTATTAGATTTTATACTAATAATAACTGCAAAGGTGTGAAAAAAGAAAATTAATTTGAGTCAAATATGCAGATTTAGATTTTGTTCCAATTTTAGGTATAAATACTAACAGAAATATTTAATAAAACAAGTAAGCGATCATATTTGTATTTAATTTGCTTTGACAAACACTACTTCAAAACATAATCCTAAGAATTGCACATCATTCTATACAAAAAAATATCAGTAAAACGTTTACAAAACATCGGCTGCAGTGGTAGATCTTGCGCCGGATGTTGAAAATAGCTCATGTTACAAGCTTAGTTCTGAAAAATATATTGATCGAGTGAGTTGAAATGTGTGTTAATATTGATGTTTGGTTCATAATCTCAATTGTGTTAAATATATACGTCTGAAATATGTAAGATTATAAAGATATTAAGATTCAAATAAAACCTGTGTAAACTAAGAAAAATTAGGTGTATTCAAACAATGATCTGTACTGTAGTATCTAATTATTTTTATGAGTTAATAATGTATTTTCCTAAAACATGAATAAATTTGCAAAAGGCTTGTAAGATATAAAAAAGATGTTTTCATAGAACATTTATTAGAAAATGATGAAATAAAACAACAATTATTTACTAAGATAGCACGCGAAAACGGCTGTCTTAACATGGATGCGACTTTTTTACCCTCCGTCTGGCGAACGACCGGATCCGGTCAGTTACTGTATTTATATGGTTTCTGTTGTTTCAGAATATTATTTATTTGTTCTTAGAAAAATATATATAAAAAAGTTTTTTTTCAGTTTATTTTAAAAATATATACATTGCCGGTGATGGCGAAATCGCATCGCAGCTGAAGACAAAATTACTGGGATGTCCTCTCCGTCAGGTTCATAATTTCGGCTGAAAATAATAATGTATTATAATATTGACAGTTAGCTAAATGATGATGGTGATAAAGTTGGCAAATGAAATAAAAATAAATTGGGTGAGGTTGATACTTACGGGTTCCATGAACGCTTACTTCGCTCCGTCAATGCCTGTTCTATCGGTTCCCCAGCGGGCAAATCCTCAATTGCAATAAGGTTAAATCTGTAAATACAATCACATTTATAGGCTTTAGGAGAAGCTTTTCTAGCAGTGGATTCAGGCTAATTATGATGATGAAATCAATGCACCTTTACTCATGAAATGCAGTGTCACTACATAAATATAAAAACCGGCCAAGTGCGTGTCAGCCTCGCACACGAAGGGTTCCGTACCATTATTATTAATATCGAGCAAAAATAGCAAAAATATCACCTTTGTTGTATGGGAGCCCCCTTAAATAACTATTTATTTTATTTTGTTTTTAATATTGCGGCCACAAAAATACAAAGCAAAGCAAACCAAACACCATATAAAAGTAGATTCAATAGTCTTATCCATAATATGATAGCGAGTGAACAAAATGGCCGCGATGCCCGAAATAACCTAACTGTCATCGTCCCGGTCCGGTCAGTGGAGGGACGCGTGTTATTTTTTTCGATATTTCTCTAATTAATGAAAGATTTGAATAAATTTACAATTTGGAAAAGATTAATGGATGAGTAATTATTTCATTGTTTCCATAAATTCCACAAATCTACCAATATTTGGTGCTAAATGAATGGTTTGTTTCGCCGACATGAGCGTGTGCTAAGCCTGAGTAGGTGTTAGATATCAATGTTTTACCACGAAAAGCGTATCACAACACGCACAAAAACAAAGAAATAGGCTGATTACATACCTTTCCATCGCTTTTTCAAAACTTTATCTCGTTATACTGTCGTCAACCACTTAAAAACACTTGAAAATAGACGCACAAACACTTCCAACCACTCGGCGTTAGCAAGTCCGGAATCAACGAGTTTTTTTTTTTAAAACATATGTAAGTCTACCTAAGAAAGCGTCTATATTCTGTCTTTGTTTAACGTTCTAGCAGTTGTATGCGTTAGAATAGTGCATACCGTGTTTTAAAGTGCGCTTTTCGAATAAAAACAGCGGCATCAAATTACTGACCGTTCCGGTCGCCTGCCAGCTGGGCGTTTATTTTATCACGACCGGAACGGGAGGCTGCCACCATGGCACATTTTTTTCCGATGGCGTCTGCCATAGGAAGGGCTATGGGATTGCTGAAATAATCAAGGATGAAAAGAGTCATCCTTATCAGCTAATTTCAACCCAGTAGCGTAGTATAGATAATATAGATAGAACGGACACTCCCCACCCCTTCTTATTTTAATTTTAATTTTTTATTTATTTGAATAATTTTAATTTATTTGATTATTAATAATCTACTTCCGGAAAAATCGAAAGATAAATACCAAAAAAAAAAATTGGTTGCCTGTAAAGTCGGTATACGGGCGAAAGTTTTACGTGACAACGACCTTGAGTGGTAAAATAATTTTACGGAAGGGACGCGTGCCTTTCACTTTTTATGTCTGTCTCTCTCGCTCTTAGGCGGGCTAACCATGCCCGAGTGGAAGGGACGCGTGCCTCTCACTCGCTCTCGTTGTGAGCGCATAACGTGAGCGGAGCGTAACGCAGTTTCTTGAAGTGTCACCCGGCAAACCAATTTATAAGACGTTGTCACGTCAAAAATATTTTACATAGCCCTTTCTTTAAATATTGCTTTAAAATATTAATAGGGTTATCTTTCAAACTGAAATAGGCACAATAAATAATATTTTCATCCCACCACCTCGGAAAGAGTACTTTTGCTCTCGATATCAGGGCGCAAAAGTCGTTTTTACCCTCTAGAGAGTAAAGTAAATTTGAATTAAAACATTGTGTGCACTAAGTTTTTTGAATTCAAATAATTAAACCTATTTATATCTACCTTCATCGACAGCCCATTAAATGTTCCCACTGCTGGGACTCGGGCCTTGTCTCGCAAGGAGAGAGTACCTTCTTGGTACCGAATCCATCACAAATTTTTAGGGTTCCGTAGCCAAATGGCAAAATACGGGACCCTTATAGATTCGTCATGTCTGTCTGTCTGTCTGTCCGTCCGTATGTCACAGCCACTTTTCTCCGAAACTATAAAAGCTATACTATTAGTACAGTTTAGAAAAAAAATATGTTAGAAACCTCAATATAATTTTTAATGGCCTATCCATAGATAAACCACACGTATGGTTTTGATTAAAAAAAAATTTTTGAGTTTCAGTTCTAAGTATGGGACACCCCTAAAAATGTTTGTTTTTTTTAATAAAAATGAAAATTAAAAAAATGACTGCGCGACGCAAAGGAGTGGTAGTGTGTTTATCAGTCTATATATGTATGTATGATTCTTTGACGCACTACACAGACCAAACGGATGGGCCGATTTTTATGATTCACACGTAAATCGATTCCTCTTACTCTCGCGAGTGACACTAAAGACATGACATTACTGTAAATTCAATATGGCGTCCGTTAGCCGCCATATTGTCCAAATTAAAAAAAATAAATTCAACAAACTATGTCAAGAGGGGTATCGTTGAATAGGTATTAAAAATAAATTTTATTTTCTTTCAACGTTTTTTGATTTGGCTGATCGTTTAGGTTATGTATCGATTTAAAGTTACGTAACAACCATTCTCGCATTTATAGGTGTATAGGTAGCAGAAAACTAAATAAATAAAAAAAAATAAAGGGCAATGTTTCCAGATAAATTAGAGGGCTTGGAGGTATATCATCTTAGATATCTGGGTGACGAGCGCAGTGCAGTGCTAATAATGATTTGGACTCTTCATGTTTCAATAGCTGCGTGTCACTGTGGTGTTATGTGGCAGGCATGCTTACCATCAGGCACATATCCTGCTTGTCTCGTCACTCTTTATTTAAAAAAAACTAGCTGTACGTGAGAATGTGGATGGATATATTACATAGAAAAGTATCTAGTAGGTATATTGGACTACCTGTTTTCGTACGTGGAGGAACAGGAATACCTACATATCATATTATCAGTAGAAACGAAGATATTTGGTCAAAAACCAAAAGATGCATATTTTGTTGATTATAATAGCAGTCATAACATAATTCATAACTAAAAAGTATAAAATATATACTATTTTCGTACAAAAAAATTAAACCGACTTCAAAACCACAAATAGTCACTCAAAAGCAAAAAATAAACTAAAATCATTATTATAAGCGCTACTCACTCATCTATTTGAAGTCGGTGCCAGTCAGGGCAAAAAGTTAGTAGATTGATGCTATGTAGGCACAGGTAAGTAGTATCTATCCTATACCTGTTAGATTTGGCTGGCACCGACTTCAAATAGATGAGTGAGTAGCGCTTATAATAATGATTTTAGTTTATTTTTTGCTTTTGAGTGGCTATTTGTGGTTTTGAAGTCGGTTTAATTTTTTGTACGAAAATAGTTTATTTTACTCTTTTTAGTGTACAAGAACAAAATTAAAATTTTGATTAAACCCCGACTGCCTTGGATTTGTTATCTGTACAACATTCTACTAGTCAAGCCCTTTCATTTGATACCCATATAAAGGTAGTTGTGAAAAAAGAAATGTATTTCGGCATTTTGTGCAAGCGGCCATCTTGGATTTGAATTTTTTTCATAGTGCAAAGTATTCTACTAGTCAAGCTCTTTCGTTTGATACTGAGGTAGTAATGAAAAATATAATATAATTCGCCATTTTGTCGTGGCGGCCATTTTGCATTTGTTTGTTATAGGACATAGTATTCTACTAGTCAAGCCCTTACATTTGATACCCAAATTGAGGTAGGTTGTGAAGAAATATTTTGTCCGCCATTTTGTGGAGGCGGCCATCTTGAATCGACATTAACCAGACATAGCTAAGAACATTTGCTATGGTAATGGTATACCTTGAAACAAAAGAAACCGCATCGAAATCGGCCCATCTGTTTGAGTTCTACTACGGTGCCACAGCAGACAGACAAACACACTGACAGAAATCGACGTCACTTATAACATCCCTTTTTTTGGTCGGGGGTTAAAAACAAGTTTTTATTAAAGCATTTACACAATTTTGTATTGACAGGGTCGAGATTCATAACTTTTGTGAAATATACAACTACGTCATCCAGTACGCAAATTTTCAGTTTTTGGTTCATATTTCAAAAACTACTTGACCGATTTCGAAAAGATTTATATGGGACCATACGGGAAGCATACCCATCCGAACACAAAAAGAAATTTTAAAATCGGTTCAGAGGTTCTCGAGAAATCAGGTAACATACATAAAAAAAAACATAGGGGTCGAATTGATAACCTCCTCCTTTTTTTGGAAGTCGGTTAAAAATAAACATAATTTTAAAAGTCAAAAAACCCGACTGCATAAAATGTGAACCAAACTACATACTAAAAAACTGAAAAGAATGAAACAAGCACTTAGATTTTTGATGGTCTAGAATTCTATAATATGCTATTGAATTAATACTATTGCAGATAATTAAGTATATTGTAGTAAAGGAACATAACAACTGAACAGTCGGGATCCATTGAACAACTAGATTGGCTGTAGAATAATAATGGATCCCGACTGTTCCGTTGTTATGTTCTTTTTACTAGAATACAGATGTTACCAGAGAAGTTACAGGGCTTAGAGATATAATATCTTAGATCTCTGGGTGACGAGCGCAGTGCAGGGCTAGGTAATGATTTGGACTCTTCATGTTCCAATAGCTGCGTGTCACTGTGTTGTTATGTGGCTGGCATGTTGCTTACCTTCAGGCACATGTCCAGCTCGTCTCGTCACTCTAAATTAAAAAAAAAATTAATTATCTGCAATAGTATTAATTCAATAGCATATTATAGAATTCTAGACTACCAGAAATCTAAGTGCATGTTTTATTCTTTTCAGTTTTATAGTATGTAGTTAGTTTGGTTCACATTTTATGCAGTCGGGTTTTGTGAGTTTTTAAGTTATATTTATTTTATTTCTATTTTTTGTATAAAAACCTTAATGCGGTTCACAGATTACATCTACTTACCAAGTTTCAATAGTGTAGGTCTTATAGTTTCGGATAAAAGTGGCTGTGACATACGGACGGACAGACAGACAGACAGACATGACGAATCTATAAGGGTCCCGTATTTTGCCATTTGACTACGGAACCCTAAAAAAAGTGTATGATGTACATTACTATGTAAAATATCAACGAAAATTGGTTTGAATGATATATAGTAAGTAGTTTTATTTTAATACGTCATAAATTGACTGTTGTTAAAATACTGATTAAAGTAACAACAAAGTACAAGAACTTTTGTATTATGTTACTTGCTGCTACGGAAGCCTTCATGGGCGGGCCCGACTCGCACTTGACCACTTTTATTTATCAAGGTGTAATGTACAATAGTATTTTGTTGGTTGAGGTAAGGAGCGTCATTTGTGTAAATGAATAGTGTGTCCGCCCAAATGCATTAAATTATGGTAGCCTTATTATATTAGGTAGTATTAGTATCAGGGTAAATTTTATTCAAGGCAGTAAAAGGATTCCGGGACAGATGTTGGGGATTGCAGGTGCAGCTGCAACACTGCCATTTGTAAATCATCATCTGCAGCCTGCAGAGTCCACAGTTGGACTTAGGCCGGGAAGCCTTGTCATTGTGGAATTCTCCAAATCAAGTTTGTCAAGGCGTCCTCGCCTCCCCCATTGAATTACACAATGACAGGTCTTGTGCCGCCTCCATCCAACGTCTTCCCGCGACCGAGACGATATCATCGGTCCATCGTGTGGGGGCCGTCCTACACTGCGTCTGCCATTTCGTAGTCGCCATTCGAGAATATTTTCTCCCTAGCGGCTATCGATTCTGCTAGCTATATAGCCTGCCCATTGGCACTTCAACTTTTAATTTTTTTTTTAATTTTAAGAGCTAAGTCTTTGTTATTGAAGAGTTGTAATCACTGGTGACACTTTTAGCAATACTTCTACCATAGTATTACTAGTATTAGTAACAGAATATAAACTCATTTCCAGGTCAGCCGATGTTTAACTTCTCGTCATTGTCAAGACACCCAGAGAAGCAATCACCAATGCACCAAGAGCGAGGGTTCCTGCGCATCAAACCAGACACTAACCAGGTCGCCTTCGTGATCAGCCACAACTTCGGCCTCACTTCACTTGAAGAAGGAACCGTAGATGTAGAGAAGAAAGAAATTATCCTGGAAACAGTGAATATAACAAGAATTTCTTTTGCTAAACCCCCTCACGTCAAGAAGCTCAAGAGGATTCTGCGTCTGATTGCACCAGACACTTTGGAGGTGACTGTGTTTATGGAAACTGATAATACCCCGTTGACTCAACATTTACACGCTGTGTATAAAAAGATCTCTGAATGATAATCTCTGAATCTAGAACATTAAGGTTTAACATCTTTGAATGAACTGTCAATATGAACTATCTACTTTATGATATTTGTTATAAAGGTGTAATTTTGGTGCTGTTCTTGCGTGCACCTCAATGCAATCTTTTTACTGACTTACAAAAAAAGAGGAGATTCTACATTCAGCTATATTAATTTGCATGTGTGTCACATTGATATTTCTGTCGATTATGTACTGGTTTTGATGTCTAGTTATGAATTTGAACTGTGTGTAATAATATTTACATATGATCTGGGTTTGAACGTCAGTTTATATTTGGGAACTGAGTATTTTGAACTAGTCGCGCCAATTAGCGCTATTAATTTAAATATGTTTTACCCATAGATAATGATATAAATATCTATGCATCTATGGCCGATGACGCTAGCGCCACCGCGAGCTTGCGGAAAAAAACAAGCACCTCCTCAGATTTGGTTTACCGCTACAACCGCGCGCGAGTCATCCGCCCATTTTATTAAAAATATCAATTTTGTATCGTTTTACGAAGCTGTGAACACTCATTTTTCATACATTAATACATATACACCGCACACATTACCAAAATCACAGCTAAGTATCTTTCTATTGTGAATTGTGTTGTTCCCGCATCCCTGGTAAGTTCTCTTTTGAATTACTATTACTTGATATCATCCCGCCTAAACAAGCAGATAAAACTAAACGTATTATCGGGTGAAGCCGATGCCCGGCTTGTTTATAGATTTTGGTGCCTCCTGTGAGGTTTAATCCTCAAAAAACGTAAATTATTTCGCAACACAATTTATACCTCCTACCCCCGAACCATTTTCTCACCGATATTCGCATTTATTTCTTTGTATTTCCCCGCATATATTCGCATCCCGCAACTTTTGGCATAACTTTATCGCAATTTAATCATATTATAATCATAATATTAACGTTGGTTGGACAAAATTATATTCACGTTTCCCTTGTGTGTACGTAATTGCTACCGCGCTCGGTAGGCGAGTTAAAGATGGCCTCCGCGCGTGAAGCAAAAGCACTTCGAAAAGATATACTTTTACAGGAAACATGTCGTGCAGCGTATTTTGAGCGTTTACAGCGTATTTACGATAGTTCCAGTAACATTTCGTCACCCGAATCCATAGATAGTTTCATCTGCGCCTCAGAAACAATTGATGACATTCGTCACGATTTTATGAAAACGATTCATGAGGCCAACTCATTAAATATGGAACTGGATCCAACCTTTGTACCAGATTTTAACGTATGGAGTGGATTCGAAGATTTATATTGTCAGATAAGACGCGTTAGAAAACAACTTTTGAATTCAAAAAACGATTCCAAACCGCAAATTAAAGAATTAAAACCATCCGCTTCCAAACCCAGATTGCCACCCATCGAAATACCTGAATTTCATGGAAATGTAAACAACTGGAATCTTTTTATGAAACATTTAAACCACGATTCATAATAACAGTGACCTAACTGACTCTGAAAAGTTGTACTATCTCTTAGGAAAGTTGAAAGGTTCGGCGCAGTTAGTATTCGCAGGAATTAATCCTACTTCAATTAATTATGAATCCATCTGGAACGCCTTGGTCTTAAAGTACCAGGACAGACGCTTCCTCGCTACCTCATTTCTAGATTCCATATTTGAACTGAAACCTTTGCCCAACCCCGCTACTGCTATACAGCTAGAATCATTCATTGATAAATATGCCGCATCTATAGCCGCACTTCAAGATTTAAAGATACCAAACCTGAGTGATTATATTTTTATTTATTTCGCTTTGAAGCGTTTAGACCGCGATACAGCCAAGGCTTTCGAGATGTGTGTCCGAGATATTGATATACCTACTTATGATGTTTTTATTAAATTTCTCAAAGGTCAAGCTAAAATAATTCAGCGCACTAACCCTATTACAAATATAACAACAAAGGAAAATTTAAAACCTAAAAATCCCGCAATTCCTAAAATATCGCATACATATTTAAACCCGCATTCGTCAAATAATGGTTCAACTGTTCCTTGTTTTCTGTGTAATAACATCCATGAACACATATATCATTGTAAAGTGTTTTTGGAACTCTCGCCCGGTCAAAGACACAAAATTGTAAAAGAAAACAATTTATGTACGAATTGTTTAAGTTCCAAACATAAGTGGACCGCTTGTAAAAGTGCAAGGGTGTGTCAGAAATGTGGTGCTCGACATCATTCATTAATTCATTTACAACGCAGCAACTTCTCGGAACAACCTATGAATACGGGCCCGCCTGGACCGCTACCGCAACGCGCGCCTTCGAATCATACTCCGGCGGGCGCGGCGGCGCCGGACGCGTCTACTTCGCACGCCTCGACCGCTATTATCTCTCCCGCTCCCGCGCCGCGGCCGCCCGCGCTGCAGCCTCCCGCGCCGTATAAACAAGGTGGTGTTTCTTATCTATCAGCTGACACGACCAACTCCCGCTCAAATCCGCCACAGATTTCTAATACCACTGTATTATTAGGCACCGCGTGTATTAATGTTCGCGACCGGTATAATAATTTAATACCATGCCGATGCATTATCGATCCGGGCTCACAAAATAACTTTATTACCGCTTCTTGTTGCCGCAAGTTAGGCTTAAATATTTCGCAGTTATCTCGTAAAACTTTAATTAAAGGTCTCGGCGACCACGCTAGTGTTGCGCGTGGAAAGGTAGACATCACGTTTTCCAGTCGCGTCGACCCTAATATTACCTACAATATGAATACTTTGGTTTTAACCCGCATAACTGAAAAACTACCTACCGCACCAATTGACGTGACGTCATGTAAATATTTAGACGGCTTGCCGCTCGCTGATGAAAAACTTCGCTTCGCCGTCTGATATTGAAATTTTGGTCGGAGCACAATTGTTCGTGGAACTTTTGTTACCGGGCAAAATCACGGGTTCACCATGTCAACCCTCCGCTTTTCTGACTACATTAGGCTATGTGATCATGGGGGAAGCAGAAACGACTTCCGAACCCACTGATTATTCCCTATCGTATCACGCTACCACAGAATCGATTCACGAAGATCTCGGAAAGTTCTTTAAGTTAGAGGACATAAAGGAAACAACTTTTTATCATCGGACGATCAAGAATGTGAAAATTTTATAAAGCTACAACTACCCGCGACGAGACTGGGAGATTTATTGTTAGCCTTCCTTTTAAACAGAGCCCTAGCAGTTTAGGTGACTCATTAAAACCGCCCGACAACAGTTTTACAATTAGAACGCAAATTTCAAAAACAGCCCGATTTTAAAACACGCTATGACGAAGTTATCCGTAATTATATTTCTGAAGGATATCTTATTGAAGTCCCAGAGCCAAAACCAACGGTGACGGTTTCGTTTTGCCGCACCATGGAGTGATTCGCGACGATAAAACTTCGTCGAAGTTACGCATCGTACTAAAAAAGCTAACCAAGCTACCGATAATGGCACATCGCTTAATGATATCTTACATACCGGACCGCCGCTACAGAACGATTTACTCGTTATATTATTAAACTTTAGACTATTTGAAATCGCTGTCACCGCAGATATTCGTCAAATGTTTTTAAGAATTTTAACCCGCGACTATTCATATCAACAAATTCTTTACCGCTTTGACCCCGCGAGCCTATTAGATGTTATGCTTTCCAATGTGTAAGTTTTGGATTATGTTCTAGTCCATTTTGGCAAATCGTACGGTACGAGAACTAATTAACCAAGAAAAGGAAATTTTTCCGCTTGCCGCTGAACTAGCGATACGCGATCTTTATGTTGACGATATTGCCAGTTCGTTCCAGAATACGGACGTGGCCGCGAAGTCATCGCAACAACTGATTGAATTGTTTAAGGCAGGTGGGTTTGACTTATTAAAGTGGTCGAGCAACTCGCACGAAGTGCTCTCGACTATCCCTGAATCGCACCGCTTGACAGATCCCGTCGCGTTAGATAAGGACGAATCGCTAAAATCCTCGGTATGCAATGGCTTCCCGCTAGCGACTTGTTTACCTATACTATCCATCCGTCAGACCGCGTATGTACCAAACGCAATATTCTTTCCACTATAGCTCGTCTTTGGGACATTATGGGTTTGGTCGGTCCGGTAATAGTATATGCGAAAATTTTAATAAAAGATATTTGTTCTCTAAAACTCGATTGGGACGAACAGCCGCCAGATAATATTGTCCGTACTTGGATTCAATTCCAATCGGAATTGCCGCTTTTATCTATACTTATAATAAAACTGTAACGGGTCGAATTCTGTACATTGAAGATATTTTGAAAATTTTTTTTTTGGGGCACTCCATAGTCGATACTGATGGCGAAACTGCATTTTTTTTCTTTCATGTCTGTCTGTCTGTCTGTCTGTCTGTCTGTCTGTCTGTCTTTCTGTATAGGGATCACGCATCACGCCGAAACTACTGATTCAATTCAGCTGAAACTTGGCATGATTTTAGTTTATACTAAGGACATTGCTGTAGGCTACTTTTGATCCCCAAATTCTGATTGGTTTTCTTGCGGGAGGGGGTGAAAGTCAGAATGTGTATTTGGTTGTAACTCATGTTTGCGTTGTTTAATTTCATTAATTCTTTTTTTGTTAGAAAGAACACATTTTTTATATTGTCCCGTCAAAATTTGAACAATATCGGTCTGTTGGTTCGGAAATCACACAAACATTAAATAATAACGACACGCGCGGCGTGTTCGGTACATACTAACTTCTAAGTATTCTGTGTATCACAGACGATGCACAGAATATCTAGATTCTAGAAAGTGCCCACGTGATCGCGTCGCGTCATCTTGGATGACAAAATAATTGTCAAAAATATATTTTTGTGTGGAAAAACAAACATCATTCGGTTATAATCGACTTCAAACAAGGAGATGTATTTTTATTTGGTATTATTTTACGCGATAACTTCGCTAATTGTTAGTTGATTTTGATAATTCCTTTTTGTTTGGTAGAAAATACTTCAGAGGTGATCATAGATATAGATATGAAACAGGGAGGTAGTAGTTTTCAAATATCAACAAAAACTAAAATCAACAGGTAGCAGGCTAGCTCTGTAAAGTGTATTTATTCTGTGCGTGCCGTTATGTGCTTTAATAAAATGTTGTTAAAATGTTGAGCTTAGATTTATCTGTACGACATAGTTATACCTTCTTATAAAATTTAGTCGAATGACAGAATTAAATTACCTGTCATTGAAGTAGATTTTTGTATTTTGGAGAAAACATAATAAGTAGCAGCATAAACAACCCATTAAATGTTCCCACTGCTGGGCGTCGGGGCCTTCTCTCGCAAGGAGAGACAAGGCTATAATCCACCACGTTAGCCCAGTGTCGGTTGGTGGATGACATATGACTTAGAACTTAGATAATAGGTAGATTTCGGTTTCTTCACGGTGTTTTCCTTCACCGTTTTAATTACCGGCATGAACATGACTCTGAAAAGATAGTGGTGCGCGTGGTTTTGAACCCTGGGTCTCCGGATCGACAGTCGCCGTTCTCCCGACTAGGTCAGCTGTAACTTACTAGACCAGCCGTAACTTATTAGAAAACGTATTATTTCAATCCAAATACTGTTTAAAATTTAAAGGTAGTGTTCAACAAGCTTTGGTGACCGAAGCAGACCGTTGTGAGGGTTCCGTACACAAAGGGTAAAAACGGGACCCTATTACTGAGACTTCGCTATCCGTCCGTCCGTCCGTCCGTCTGTCACCAGGCTGTATCTCAAGAACGGTGATAGCTAGACAGTTGAAATTTTCGCAGATGATGTATTTCTATTGCCGCTTTAATCATGACGGAACTTATCAAGTGATCGGGTTGAAATTTGAAATAGAATTAGATTACACATAGACTAAACATTGCCATGTATAAGTACTCTATGTATTACGTAACAAACATCCAAACAGTGACATTCGTAATATTTACAGGACAACGTTGGAACGGCTGAACATATTTGGATGGAATTCAAAACACACGTAGTTTAAACTCAGAAATAACAAATCGGTTACTTATAGGTACTGTGACGTAGGAAAGACTAAGCAAATTTGGTAGAAAATTGAAACAGAAATAACTCATAGTCTGAAATACCACATTTATGTATTTATTACCTATCAACCTGAAAAGAAGCATGGGCCCTAAGGAAACAAATATTAATTATCACGTCAAAACGGCACAACGATAAGAGTTGACATACGAAACACATATAGTTTAGAGTCTAAAATTTCACATGGGCTAATAAGTCTACATTTTCATTTAACTCCATATTAATACCTATAAACATATATTTTCGTTAGGAACTTGATGTGATGGTAAGGTAAAAGCCAAAAATGAAAAATATATGCACCCGTTTTGGCGTAGATAATATAGGTGATTTGCGTTCACAATCAAAATAACAAGCAACATAATATTCTCATTAGAGGGCGCTAATGCCAGTTTAAATCTAAAAGCACTAAAGGCCATTTAAATCGATATTTTGCTATTGTGGTATGTATTTTTTCTTTCATCACTAGGTGGCGTTACTGGTATTCTAAATTGTACTAATAAGTTTTTGCTGCTAAAAGGATTATGATGCCAAATTTGGATTCTTTCGTTCTTGATTTCTTTCTGTGTTACCTACAATTAAATTCATACATTAACATTTCACTAGGACCTGTCTTAGATTTACGGGTTCAACTTGCTTGAATATCATTAAAACTCAAAATTTTAAATATTTTGATTCCACACAGGCTTCGTTCAAAATTTTACGCCGGCGAAGTCGCGGGTAACAGCTAGAAAACAGCTTGCGGATAAAAAGAAATAGGTAAGTAGGTATCAGATCATGCACATTAGCTTCAGACTTTTCATAATGTATCCTATAAAAATCCTACAAACTTAACACTTGCGGCTATGTTCGATACTACGAAACCTTACCAAGTATTTTTGATTTTGTTTAAAAAAAGAAAAATAAAGATGATAAAATTAAATAATTTTTTATGTGGAAAAACAAATTCACTCAAACTCAAAGGTTTTCAATTACTACTTATCCAAATATTTGACGTACGATACTTCCAATTAATGTATATGTCAGTAACATCTGCTTACGCGAACGAAGTAGCGGGTTCAGCTAGTCAAATATAAAATTTTCCCGCCATTTAAATGTTTTCGAACACAGCGAAATCTCGATTTTAGGATTTTGTGACGCTAGTGAGAAGGCGTACGGAGCCGCCGTATATTTACACGCGAACAATCGCGGCGTGCCTAGCACTACTCTCGTATGCGCCAAGTCGAAGGTGGCCCCGAGCGACAGGGTTGTCACTATGCCGCGGTTGGAGCTACTCGCAGCCCTGCTTCTCGCTAAACTTCTCCATACAGTCATCGATATTTATTCTCCTCGCTGTTTACTAAAAAATATATACGCTTTTTCCGATTCCACAATCGCACTACACTGGATAAACTCCTCTCCGCACCGCCTTCAAACATTTGTCGCAAACCGCGTATCTAAGATACAAGAATTATTACCCGCTAATCATTTTCATCACATTCCCGGAGTTTCTAATCCAAGTGATTGTTTATCGCGCGGCCTACTGCCATCACAACTTTTAAATCACCCGCTATGGTTTAGCGGCCCTTCATGGTGTTCAGAAGACCCGAAGGACTGGCCTATAACCCCATTTAAGCCCGACGTTTCAGTGGAGGTGCCAGAGACGAAGTCAATCGCTCTCACATCTACCAATGCAGTAGATGACTCCACACTGCTGGCTCGATTAGCCGCACGTTGTTCATCATGGAACAAACTTTTACGCACCGCAGTGTATATTTATCGCTTTCTAAAATTATTACCCCGCAACGATTTAATTTCCGCGACCGATTTAGAATTTGCAGAAACAAAAATTTTGACCTTTGTTCAATCTGTTCATTTTAAAATGAAATTAAACTCATTAAATCTGACAAAAATGTCCTAAATACATGCAAAATTGCACCCTTTATTTCTAACGATCTAATTAGAGTAGGCGGACGACTTAGGAATGCCGATCTTAATTTCGATCAACAACATCCCATTTTACTGCCGCGCAAAGATCACATTGTTAATTTAATTGTGAATCATTATCACCGCAAGTTTTGTCACGCCGGTCCCAATCTTTTGTTTAGCCTGTTACGTCAGCGCTACTGGATAATAACCGGTCGCCGCACTGTACGATCGCAGATCGACAGATGTAATTATTGTTTCCGCGCTCAACCTAAACCTACATATCCCTTGATGGGTGATTTACCTCATACGCGTACGCAAGTTGTTCCAAAGGCTTTTATTCACACTGGCTGCGACTACGCAGGTCCATTGAATATTACACTTAAACGCGGACGAGGGATTCGCAGTCAAAAGCCTATATATGTTTATTTATATGTATGACGACTCGCGCCGTTCATATTGAAATGGCATCCGATCTTAGTACCGCAACATTTATCGCAGCTTTTAAACGTTTTCTCTCACGTCGCGGTCCTATTTCGGTGCTCCACACAGATAATGCCACCAACTACGTCGGCGCAAAGTCATATTGTGACGAGTTATATCATGTCTTATCCTCAGATACATACCGCAGCGCTTTAGCCTACGAATTGGCTGATTATAAAATACAATTTAAAACTATACCGCCAAATTCACCGCATTTCGGCTCATGGGAGCCGCTAATAAAATCAGTAAAAACGCATCTACATCGCATAGTCGGTTGTCAAATACTTACCTTAGAGGAAATGAATACCATTCTTTGTCAAATAGAAAATATAATAAATTCTCGCCCGCTGTGCTCAACACTTAGCCAGGATCCTAGCGAGCCACTGGCTATCACACCCGCTCATTTTCTTACATTGACGCCTTTAAAATACCTACCAGCAGCACCAATTGATGATCGCCCTTCGCACTTATTAGAAAGATATCAGTTATTGGACAGATTAGTGCAATCTTTCTGGGATAGATGGTCACTGGAGTATTTAAATACATTACAAACCCGCGAAAAATGGAATTTACCTACATCTAATGTTAAAATTGGTACTGTTGTTCTAGTTAAACACGAAAATAAAGTTCCGCCCTTACAATGGGAGTTAGGTATTGTCACTCAAGTGCATCCAGGAGCAGATGGAGTTATCCGGGTTGCAACTGTTAAAACAACTAGAGGTTTCTTTAAGAGATCTTTAGTGCGCCTTTGTCCATTACCAACTCAGTAATAATTTCATAATAATAGGTATTTCACGTTTTATTATAGTTTAGTCTCATTTACATAAGATATAGGTAAGTTAAGCCAAATAGTTGCCTATATTTCGCATTAATGTTTTTCTGTTTGTTTCGCAATATAATTTATTTTGAAAGTTGCATACTTTCAAGGCCGGGTGCATAGTCGCGCCAATTAGCGCTATTAATTTAAATATGTTCTACCCATAGATAATGATATAAATATCTATGCATCTATGGCCGATGACGCTAGCGCCACCGCGAGCTTGCGGAAAAAAACAAGCACCTCCTCAGATTTGGTTTACCGCTACAACCGCGCGCGAGTCATCCGCCCATTTTATTAAAAATATCAATTTTGTATCGTTTTACGAAGCTGTGAACACTCATTTTTCATACATTAATACATATACACCGCACACATTACCAAAATCACAGCTAAGTATCTTTCTATTGTGAATTGTGTTGTTCCCGCATCCCTGGTAAGTTCTCTTTTGAATTACTATTACTTGATATCATCCCGCCTAAACAAGCAGATAAAAACTAAACGGCCATCGGGTGAAGCCGATGCCCGGCTTGTTTATGAACAATATCAGACTTATTAAATTGATACTTTTATTAGGGATTTCTTAAAAAGTATGTGACTGGTCATAACTACTAGGATTGCACCTGTGTCTAAATAATCCAAAACACAATATTTACCTAACCTAACCTAACCTAACCTAATGAACCCCTTTGAAACAATATCAAACATGTAAAGTGACACAGTACATGAAGAGTTGAGCATCGTGGGTTGTGTTCGGACGTGGAGTTCGTTTGTTTTGGCGCCAGGTTGCGGTGAGCTCGGAGTATGTCAGTCGCGGGAACAGAGCTGGTTAGCGTTTGCTGTGACTTAGTTCGATTCTATTGCGTTGATTTTTGTTTGTTTTATTTCCACTAGGGGCCGGCTTTGTTCAGGTTCAACACCTGATCTGGATGTCTGTGTGTCTGTCTTTTACTTACTCCCCACAGACGGCCGCCGTGTAGGTACCGTTGTGCCGTCGGCGCTGGTTTTCTTATGCTGGTTGATTCTTCCTATTATTCATAAATGGACAATTGACACATCAATTATATAAGAGCATAATAAATAGTACATACTTACATAAACTATTGAAATCAAAATTTAGAATAATATAAGTACCATAAATAATTGATATAGTAACACTGTACTACAATAATTTAGTTATAGCTCACAAGAGCTCCCTCTTGACTTACAAATGAAGTAATCTAGCCAGGATATTTTTGTGAGTTCCATGTTACCAGAACATAGTCTCCTTTGTGAACATTCCTTGCTTTAAACACGTCTGGACCATTTTTTTATGTTAGAAGTGTTCTGCAGTATCTTTTTCAAGCTGTCAGGTGAGTCTTGACTCTCTGTAGCGTTTTTTGGACCAGACACTTTGACTTGTATGTGTTCCGGACGTGGAACGTGTGCTGGATTAGAAGAAAACACCGATGTAGTCTTGACTGAGGCTGGTTCGGACTGGTACTGGCCGGGAGCGGATGCGTGGATGCGTAGGAGTAGAGTAGTTCTTCGTTGTAGCTTGATGTTGTTGCTTCGGCGGTGTGCAGTGGACTGTGTCGAGAGCGCTTTTTTTTTTTTTTCTAACTGATCTATGACTGCTGGCCCGGAGGCCCCTACTGCCTATCTGACTATTGAGTTAGCGCCGGAGGCGCAGGACCCAAAATAACCTAACCTGACATTCCTATCATACTTACGAGTCTAACCTGTAAGAAAAATCGAACTAAGGAGAAGGAGCTACCTAGCTATCTAACTCATACATACATACCGAATATAAGCACTCTAGCTGAGCGCTAACGGACCTAGTGCGCCCGTGAACCGCATGTCGCGGAGGGCAGTGACGCGGGTACGGTGACTATCTCACTCAAGCGAGGGCGCCTAGACGGCACGGCCTCGGCTCGCGCTGTCACCGGGGAGGAATTCAAGGTTCGGCACTTAGTGCCTCTTTACAGAGTTACTGCCTACACCCACCGGGTCGTGACGGGAACCGAACCCGGTACTACTACGCGAGTTACTATGTCTACTGACTTATTATTGGGGAATTATGCAAAGAGAGACTTTGCCGGCTGGCTTAGTTTTGTTTTAGAACGACTATGTCGGCTGACTGATTTTTATTAAGGAATTAGCTAGATGTCATCTGACTGATTATTAATACTAATAATTCAGAGATTGTCTTCGGACTGATTATTAAGGAGAGACGAATTAAAGGCGGGTGAGGCTTTATGAAAGTTCTAATGTCAGCTGACTTATTATTAACAATGACTAAAATCCGCTGATGGATTAGGGGGACCCGGTAACCTCGCCGGTGAGGTGATCGGGGAGCCATTGGTATCCGGCGCCTATACCACAAGTGGCTTCTCTAGACCGCCGTGAGCCGAGGGACCGGCCCGTGCCCGCCACCACCGCGGCGGCGGTGGTAACGTTCCGGTAACCCGGGACCTCGCGGCGGTCACTATCGAGCGAGCGTAGCGCACTACGGCCTAGCGGGGAGAGAGGGGGCGGACAGGGCTAAAGAGCGGAGTTTCGCTAAAAACTCTTTATGGTCACTTACTGCTTCCAGTAAGTCACCGGCTCTTATTTTCGACATGACGAGGTTAACCTCGTCAAAGTCGATAATGAGGGAGATGTTCATGAGGAAACGTAGTTCCTCATGACGGGACGAAGGTGCGCTGGCGGGAGCCTGCAGCCTCGGATCGCGACGAGCGGGACGCTCGGTCGGCGGCCACAGGGGCCGGGGCCGGGGCAGGCGCGATAAGGGAGCGGGGGCGGGGCCGCCGCGCGGAAGGCACGGGAACGACCACGAAGTGAACGCGGGCAGTTGCGCGGGAACGAAGCTGCGGCGTGTTCTACGTGCACAGGCGACGTGACTTCGCTTCAACACGTGCACACGTGCCAGCGGGCCCTCTCCGTAGAGGGTCCGGTCGCACGCACGTGTGTCGAGGAACCCTTTTCAGGGCTCCGGTAAAGCGTGAAAACAGTCCTTCTCAGGGCTCGGCGGCCTTTCTCCCCGGCCGCCACCATCTGTTTCGTTACGTACAACGACTCTCGTTGTACGTAATTCATTATTCATTCAGTCCCTAATCGGCCCGCGTGCCGTATAAGAGGCTTAACCTCAGCTCGCCCGCCCCCGCCTCCGCCCCCGTGCTGCTGCCAGCAGCATGGAGCGCGGCAGGTTCCTCGAGGATTTGAGGCAGCAGGTGCTGGACCCTGAGTTCCGCGCTTGCTTGTTTCAAATCCTTGCGCCGTATGCCCCCGCCCCGACCCCTTCTGGGTCCCCCTCCGCTCCCGCCTCGACCCCTTCTGGGTCCCGCTCTGCCCCCGCCCCCGCCCCGACCCCTTCTGGGTCGAGCCAGGCGCCCTCGGCCGTCGGCCTTGGACTTCCCCCCTCCTCTGCGAAGAGGAAGAAGAGGTCCAAGAAGAAGGCCAGGGCGTCTTCTACCTCCGGCCTCTCTGGGGACCGCGCGGTCCGTGATCGCTCGCGATCGGCGAACAGCGCGATCTCTATGAGGAGTTGGTCTCCGGTGGGCCGACCACCTCCCTCCGCTTCGGAGTCCGCCGCGTCCGATGGGTTCGCATCGGCCTCTGATGACGACGGCGGGTTCACACCCGCCGGCCGTAGGAAGAGGCGGGCCACCCAGCCCTCTCCAACACTTCCGGAGGACTCTCCCTCCGTCCCTCTTGAGGGCCGGAAGCCCCGTCCCCCCACGGATTTCATACTCCGGGACTTGATCTAGTGCTAGTTACGCTAGCAAGATCGCAAGATCTTCAAGTAAGTCCGGTCTGTAAGGGCTATCCTGCGCAGTGTCATCGCTGCCAGGAATACGGTCACGCGGCCCGCTACTGCGCGGTGCCGCCCCGGTGCGTCAAGTGCGCCGGCGGTCATAAAGACCGCCGATTGCGCTCGCACTAGGGACGACCCCTCTCCCCCCCCCCCTCCCCCGCTTGCGTGCTCTGTGGTAACACAGGGCACACAGCCAACTACCGTGGCTGCCCTAAGGCCCCGCGGTCTCCGACCGGCCGTTGTCAACGCGTGGGCGACCTCTCGCCCTCCGCGCGGTCCCCCCGGCCCCCTCTCAAGCCTGCCCTCGCCCCGGCCCTTATCGCCGCCGCAGCGCAGGCTAACGCGCCCGCGAGACCCGCTCCGCGCGATCTCAGGCCGCAGGCTCCGCCTCCGCGCCAATGGACCCATTTAACTTCCTGTTAAATGAGGCCCACGAGATCGACGTTGACGAGGTCAACGTCGTGTACAACAAGTTTCGGGCCGGTCGCCAGTTCGAAGCTCTCCGAGATCACGCGGAGCTTTTTAGAAAGCTCCGTGCCCTCCCCCGCCCCGCACCCCGTTCTCTCTCTGTAAGGCCGCATTATGGATAATAATGCACCGAGCAGACTTAAACCTAGGTCCCTTTCCTTGGCATTCTATAATGCCAACGGCGGCCTCCATGATGACGTCCGAGGTCAACGCGACCTGATACAGACGTTTGTAACGGACCATCAGGTCGACGTCGTCGGGCGGGGTCGTCGGCGCTCACCGAGACGTGAGTGAGCGGGCGGCTGTTGACGGTGAACTCCGCCTCGGCGGTCGGATGTCGGGGCTCTTGCGTGGCGGCGAGCGCGGCCTTGACGGCTCGCACCATCCTCTCCCAGGCCCCGGCCATGAACGGGGCACCGGGCGGGACGAAACGCCATCCGATAGCACAGCGGGATTCGTCGGTAGTCCCCTTTTTGAAGTCGGGGCAGTCGGGCGCGCCGAATTGCGCCAACTTCAGGGGGTCCGGTTCTCCCGCCGGTTGGGAAGCGGCGAACTCGAACCACCGGTGTCGTAATGTTGCCGGTAGTTTCTCGGATGTCGTGGCGGTGAGATCGGGGTTGTACAGGTAATACAACCGATCTAGTGCTTCGAGTGCGGCGATGATGTTCGACTTTTGTTCGCGAAGACGCAGATCTCTCGTGGGCTATCGACGAGTTTAAGCAGTGCTCGTAGTCTCTTCAACTCGGTTGCGGCGATAGCTCAGGTTCGTCCGAAGCGTGCTTCCAGGGTCCGCTTTATCTCTTCGGGTTCGGTGTAGTGGAGGAGTAGATACTCCACTGTTTCCCGGGCTCGGCCTTTGAGTGTGCGGCGAAGCCGGGCCGTGTTTCTCTGCTGCGTTGTAGTTGTCGGCGGATTCTCTGTAGGCGGCCTACTCTTGATGAGAGTCATTGTATATGGGTAGCTCCCCGTAGTAGCGGTGTGACAGGCCGGGCTTAGCTTGACGAGTGCCCGCCGTAATGGCGGCGGCGAGCTCGGCGATGTCGAATCGGACGGGGGCGGCGGCTCCTGGAGGCATGATGGCTGCAGGTTGTGTCGGCGCAGGAAGCTGAAGGCGTTAGATGGTGGGTGCGCTGTCGGGAGGGGGCAGCATGTGTGGTGGCGCGGTTAGCGCGCGTTGCTCGTTGTTCTGCGTGACGAGCTCTTGTTGATTTTTCTTCGTCTTCGCTTCTGTTTTTTATATTATGTTTTCTGTTTTGTGGCTTTTAATAAAGAGTTGTTGTATTGTATTCGTCGGTCAGCGTTGTCCGTGCGTCTTCTTCATCTTCGAGATGTGCCTCCGCCTCAAGTGTCGTGATATGGGCGGCGGCGAGCTCAACTTGAATACGGGCTTGATCTTCTTTTGTTCAAAATGCGCGGTGTGTGCCGAGGTTCCGCAGAGGACGCAAGAGGGCAGGGAGGGGTCGTCCCGCTTGCGTTTGCACTCGGAGGTACCGTGTGGCGACAGATTGGTGCAATGGTGTTGCTGGTACTGGAGATGGAAATGAAACCACGTCACTGTATAAACTGCTGGTTATATTGATCTTAACTGTACAAGTGACGCGGGGGCGAGAGACTAGCTCGCTCTCCGCTGCCATTCACTTATATACTACATCAGTCACGTACACATACGTGCTCCTACAGTGTCATGGAGCACCTGGTTTTATACCCTTGTGTACCCTTCAACGGCCAAGTTACACAACATTAACTGTAATAATAAAGAAATCGCAGTAAGGAACCTTAGACTTGGCACGGCTTTGTCTAGATTTCATTACTTTTTAGAGATAAATATGCAGCTCCATCGAGACTTGGCTAGTTTTTTACAGAATGTTTTTGGTGGGATAAAATTAACGCGAACCGCTACCTTTAGCAGTTGAATATATTCTTCAAATTAAATTGGAAGAAACTTAGTGTAGACCAGTTCAAATAAAATAAAAAATCGAATCATTTCACAATTTACGGAATTATTATGGGACCGGGAACATTTTAACCTCCGCTTTTTTAAGTCTGTTGTTAAAGAAAGGTGAAATGTTGCATGTTGCTGCTATATTGTTATTTAGTTATAAGTATCTTGTAGGTGTAGTAATATAGCGTGTAATATTTATTGTGAACTATTAAATTATTGATAATTAACTGTGTTTTTTAATTGTCCATTCTCGTATTGTCTTCTCCGTCAGCGTCGCGTATTTACGCAGCCAACTAGCTTAAATCAGCTGTTCAATCAACAGCCTAGCCGCTTTACTAAAAAAGCGCCGTTTAACCGCCGCCTAGCTTCTTTTATGATATTCAATTATTCAGCCTTTTGATGAAACAGCTAGGCAAATTACTTATTATTAATTAAAGAATTTCGCTTGTCGGATATTTCATCTTTGTATTTCTATCACATGATCACCCTATATGTACTACCAATAGCCTAAGCATTAGCCGGCCAGTTTTTAAATGTTGTAACAAATGATAGGACTAAATACTATTCATAGCGTTAATTGACCAGCGCTGTTTAGTAAAGAAGCTAGGCTGTTGATAGTAAGCCTAAGTAATTAAAGCTAGTTGGCTGCGACATATCCTCCAAAGCTGAGCGGAAATGGGTTTGACTAGACTGCAGCGGAGATGTGTGCGATATTAGGCTGCCTTTCCACTGACGCGGACGTGCATGAATAGACCAATCACAATGCTCAAAATCTCCGCTCCGCTTCAATGGAAACAGCAAGGGCGGAGTGGAGCAGAGCTGAACGTATATTCATAGAAATTTTAGAAATACAGCGAGGCGATGCGTAGCGGTGTGGTGCGGTACGGAGGACAGTTGGTACCAGGGTGCTGGGGTGGGTGTATGATGCCGCGCCACTTTTTCCGTGTATGGGATAAGGGACCGAGTATCCACTCACTCCGCTTCAGTGGAAACACTCATCACTTTTCACCGGTCTTCTCCGTTCCTCTCGGCCCAGTTCCGCGTCAGTGGAAACGCAGCCTTAGATTGCACGATTGCAGTTTAATTCGATCTGAAACGAAAGCTAGATAGACACGGGCCGGACGAGTTAGCGGCACCGGCGCCGCTCAAATATATTAAAACTAGCTACCCGCCCGGCTTCGTACGGGTGCAATGCTGATCTATACTTATAATAAAACTGTAACGGGTTGAATTCTGTACATTGAAGATATTTTGAAAATTTTTTTTTTGGGGCACTCCAAGTCGATACTGATGGCGAAACTGTATTTTTTTTCTTTCATGTCTGTCTGTCTGTCTGTCTTTCTGTATAGGGATCACGCATCACGCCGAAACTACTGATTCAATTCAGCTGAAACTTGGCATGATTTTAGTTTATACTAAGGACATTGCTGTAGGCTACTTTTGATCCCCAAATTCTGATCGGTCTTCTTGCGGGAGGGGGGTGAAAGTCAGAATGTGTATTTGGTTGTAACTCATGTTTTCGTTGTTTAATTTCATTAATTCTTTTTTTGTTAGAAAGAACACATTTTTTATATTGTCCCGTCAAAATTTGAACAATATCGGTCTGTTGGTTCGGAAATTACACAAACATTAAATAATAACGACACGCGCGGCGCGTTCGGTACATACTAACTTCTAAGTATTCTGTGTATCACAGACGATCTACAGAATATCTAGATTCTAGATCAAGGGTCAGCAACAGGCGGACCGCGGTCCGTATCCGGACCGCGAAAGGTCGAACCTCGGACCGCCAAGTATTGTATTGGATACCAAGTATACATTTGAAAATGTAGATAACCTTTATTAACTGAAACAATATTTTTTTACCACGTAGAATTTAACTTATTAAATAAAATAATATGTAATCTAAGTGGCTCTCTTCATGGACAGCAACGAAGAAGGACTCGAAATAAGCTTTTGCTTCGACTGGGAATGGAAACGAGCCCGTTTGTCACCTGGGTTGTCTTGCCTGCTCAATGAGAGTACCGTAAAAGTCACAAAAAAGCTGAAAACCTACAACGCTATGCCATGTGTGCGAGGTACACGGCCACCGATTTCGGTTGGTGCGATCGAAAAAACACTACTACAGTACTTGTAAGGTCGGACGCCTTTCACACGGGCAAGTGCGCTGCTCGCACACCTGATCAGAAATCCTGGTGAAACACCCCGGGCAATAAGCGTGCATGCGCTGGTAATCGAAACTCAAGAGCGCAAGTCACAGACCGGCTGGGTTGCATTGAGGCCTCTAAACATCATGAGATTGCGGTATACGAAGATAGGGGAGAAAATCTGAGCTTTCTCAGAGCCCTTTCGCACGACCAAACAAATGCAACTGACATCTGGGGGCATCCTGTTCCTAGTTCGCCCATGCAAACCAGCTCCGAAAGAGCACAGCACAGGGCAGCTGCGGAAAACCAGCCAAGAGCATTCTCTGAATCTCATCCCATGCATCCCACCATTGACGTCAAGGACTCTCAAAGCACCTTCACAACAACAAATGAGCCGAACGAGAGCCGACAAGACACAGGTTGAACCGCCCCGCTATGTCACGGCTTCGGAGCACCACGCACGTAACGTCTTCATCGAATTTATAGCTACACTGCGAGCTACAAGACAAGTCAATCTCAAGATCATGCAAACCTATAGGCTAGGAAGTGAAAGCCTCTTAAAGGCGAAACTCCAGGAGGCTTAAGCATCAATTTACAATAATGTCACTTTCTGGATCATCAAGGGAACCATGACAAGACAGTACCTATAAAGTAGCATTACATAGCTTCGTGACACTGAGCGAAAAAGAGACTGAGCGCGCGGGAAGATCTGTTTCCGCGACACCACCAAACGACCCAATCATAGTTACTACCCGATGCCCCAAGATTATGCTGGACGATAAGATCCTAGAGATGGCCAAGACCATCGAAGGGAACTCAAACGTCTAAGCAGGTTGGTAAAACTAGGAGCTACCGAGAATACAGTGGGTCGACGGAGTTCCAGGATGTGAAAGACAACTTGGGTGATAAAACATTTTGACGTGGACAAAGACGCCATCATCACCGCAACAATTGATGCAGCAAAATATCTAACAGAAAAGCTACCGCACCGTATCGGGAGTAACACTTTCTGAATTTTTGACGAGGCCCCGACATGAAACCTTTATGTTGGCCCGAAAACGCTTTGGCATCGGAAAGTGTTGGACGAAGGATGGCATCGTGGTTGTGCTGGGATCGGATGGCAAGCGCCATTTCTTCACCAATCAAGCGGATCTTGAAAAACTTGAAGCGCCGGTTCCGCTCCAGATAAAGAAACCCGAAGTAGTAGAGGCAGTGAAGAAGGCATCAAAAGCCGCGCGAAGAGCCCCTCAAAAGTAGCGAACTTGGATTTTGGTATTGTGCCTCAAATTACTTGCATTGTTTGTGCAAGCACTATTTTTATATTTCATGGTTTTTGCCTCACTTCTAAAATTTTTTTTGAAAATTCGTAAACGTGTACACTGGTTCTACTCCACAATTTAATAATTTTAGACTAATTTTGTAATTATTATTTCATTATTCATTACCTACGTGTTTTGTTTTGATCCAGGCATTGATAACATGATAACTGTCATGTTCTGTTTTTTCTAATGGAGTCTGTGTTGGTTATATCACCGTAATTTTGCCAGTGTGTAGGGTTATTTGATAGTCCATAAGACTGTCGTCTATCGACTGTTTCATTAAGTAGGTACAATGTTGTAGGTAATTGTGATCAAAGTTTATTGTTGTTTTTGTGAATTTTATGTTACACTATTTATATTTACAACTACCAAAGTGATGTGAGGCAATCTCGTTCCCGCACAACCCGACAGGTATAAAGTAACATTATCAAACTTTTGTTTGTATATATTTTTTTTTTTTTTTTTTTTTTTTTTGTATATTAGTTATTATTATTTACATTATTTTTTATTTTTTTTATTTTAATAGTAGGTAAGTGTACATTTATATTTTTTATTATTATTATTATTTGTTTATTTTAATTATTATCATTATTATTATTATTTTTATTGGTAACGTGGTGGGTAATGGACGGGGACAATAATGGACAAAAAATGGCAACATAATGGACGGGGACCCAATAATGGACAAAAAATACTTCTCAAGCCTAAAATAAGGGTAGAACCAGTATTTTTGCAGTGGAAACACTTTTTGTCTATGGAAAAGACTTTAATACGTCATATTGACAAATGCCAAATATATCGGCCATTTAGTTTCGAAAGAACGAAGTGAAGAAATGTACGTGAAAGTGTTTTCAGTGTTTTATCGAGTTTTGTTGTGGAAATCGTTAAGCAGGTAGGTTCATATTTTCGTATTTATGTAGCTACTTTAAAGTATTATAATACTTTGCTATGATTTTACGGTATAAATACAAGATTTTGAAGATATGTTTGAAATGTTTATGCATAATAGTGTTTTAGCAACGATTCCAGAGGGGTGTCCATAACTGGTTCCAACATTCTTATAAGACCTAGTTATGAACGCGTCGTCCATAACTGGCTCAAAATGAACTTGGAATTTTTAAAATTATTTTTGGACTAAAATAATCTCTACGGTTTATTGACTTCATATTTGTAAATAAATGCTGGAAAATATTATATTTTCCAGTTATGGACATCAACATCGACATGTCCATAATTGGGTGTCTTTAATTGGTATTTCGATTTTGTTTAGATGGCGCCTAGGAAAAATTACACTCCACAGCAAATGGCCAATGCCGTCGCTGCTGTACAAGGAAGTGGGGAATCCGTATCATCGGCTGCACAGCGTTTTGGGGTGCCGAGAATCACTCTTCACAACAAGTTATCAGGAAAAAGTCCTATGGTATGCAATATGGGACCTAGTACCATATTGTCAAAAACAGAAGAGGAGTTGTTGGTGAAATGGGTATTAGCGCTGGCTGAGAAACGGTTCCCAATCACCAAGGAGCATCTTTTGGATAGTGTTCAACATATTATCACTGATGAGCAGAGGTCTACGCCCTTTACAGGCAATAGGCCTGGAAAGAAATGGTATGCGTCTTTTTTTAAAAAGACATCCCGAACTAGCTGAAAGAACTGCCGAAAATCTTAGTTCAGCTCGCAATGATGTCACTGAAGACCAAATTTTAAACTGGTTTGGAGAAGTGGAGGAATATTTAAACCAAAAAGATTTGACTGAGATACTTAGCACTCCACAGAGAATATTCAATGCTGATGAAAGTGCATTTTTTCTCGCACCGAAACCAGGAAGAGTTCTTGTCAAGCGTGGAGAAAAGCATGTGTATGCAGCAAGTGGTGACGAGAAAGAAAATTTAACAGTTCTAATAACCGGGAATGCTGCTGGGAATCTGGCCCCTCCAATGGTCGTTTTCGCTTACGAGAGAATCCCAGCAAACATTGCAAACAGTGTCCCAGAGGACTGGGGCATAGGAAAATCTGAAAGTGGGTGGATGAATAGTGAAACATTTTTTGAATATATGACAACCATTTTTAATCCATGGTTGATAGAACAAGACATTCAAAAACCGATTCTATTCTTCTTAGATGGTCATAAGTCCCATCTCACATTCCATCTTTCGGATTTTTGTTGCGAAAATGGTATAGAAGTAATCGCCTTATACCCGAACTCGACACACATTCTCCAACCCATGGATATCGCAGTTTTTAGGCCTTTAAAGGTATACTTTAGAAAAGAAGTTGTGCAATGGAAGTTAGAAAACGCAGGAAACAAGTTAAAAAAAAAGATAACTTTGGTCCGGTTTTCAAGAAAGCTTTGAATCGTGTCACCTCTGAAACTGTTAAAAATGGTTTTAGGGGTGCCGGATTGTATCCATTTGGTCCAGCATATGTGGATTTGTCCAAAATCAAAACCCGTAATCCCAAGGGAAGTGAAGAAAGAGACCAGGAAAGAAAAAGATTCCAGAGTTATTTGGAATCCCAAATCGTAAGCATATTCGGTAGAAGCAAACTAGATATGTTTAACAAACTGTATTATGAAGGGAGAAATGTTCTCGAGAATATGGCGCTAGATGAAGATTTAAATCTTTATGTATTATGGGCGCATTCCAATCAAATTACATTGTCAAATGTAACAACTAGCTCTACGCGAGAATTGTCTCAACATGGTTTATCTACCTCATCGACCACAGCAATAAATACAGGTCATACAAGTATGAACCAAAGAGGAACTACTCATGGTACGGTTATACCAGAAGAAGAGGTATTGGAGCAAGTACCTGTCGGTGAAAGTGTTCATATTTTGCAAGATAGCTTTTCGATGACTTCGGAACATAATTTGAAAGCAAAAGACTCTGTACAGGCGTTAGATAAATATGACAGTGATGATAGTGTAACTATATTACATGAGAGCATACTAATTGAAAAAGATAGTATACTTAATGTAATAGCTGGCTTGACAACTAATAAAGAACTCGAAGAGCGTAACATTTTTGATGATACTAACAACATACATCAAGGCGACTTGGCAATATCTACAACTCAAGTTCATACTCCCAAAGTATCTGACATTAAAACTAGTTCAATTAATCTTGATTCAAATGTCAACATTGTTCACATATCACCAAAACCATCAACTAGCAGGCAAGAGCCTTTTGCAATGATTGCGCAGGATATTACATCACCACGTCATAATAAAAGCGGTTGCACTCCAGATAAAAACACTTTGAGCAGTGCTTTAAATGTTATAGTGCCGTCACCATTCAAAAGGTGCCTTTTTTGGCCTGACAGCGTGAGTACTAAGAAAAAAAGATCAAAAGAAAAGGTACCATCTGCAGTGACAGGTAAAGCGTGGCGTGAATATCATGTTAAAAAGGAAGAAGAAAAGAAACGGGCTTTGGAAGAGAAGGAATCAAGAGCTAAGAATAGATTAGAAAAAAAACTTATGAAAGAAAAAATGGCAAAAGAAAAGAAAAGTAAAATTAGGGCTAAGAAGAAAAAAGTTTGTCCTGTATTATCATCTTCTGAAGATACAGATGTGGAAATGAAATTTAATGAAAGCGGGGAAAGTGAATTGGACGATCAAAGCGATTCAAATATGTATGGAGATGACATCATGGTCAAAGAAAGTAGACCTGAAAAGAAAAAGATCAAATATGAAGATAAACTAAAGAAGGACATAAGGAAAGGGTGTTATGTCATAATAAGATATGAAGGTGAATATTTCCCCGGCATTATTGAAAACAAGGATAAAGGTCAATTTGAAATCAGTACCATGGCATTGTCCACTGGTAATACTTTTAGATGGCCAGATAGGCCAGATAAAATCTGGTATAAGATAAGCGATATCGTAGAATTGATTAGCCCTCCTACAAAACATAACAATAGGGGCTACTTTAAAGTTCCAGAAATGGATAAATTCTTGCCTGACATATACATGTCTTAAATCTTAAAATCTGATTAATTTGTGATTAAAAAGAAGAAAAACTTAAATTAGCATTATATTTTACGTATACAGACAGCGTCTAAGTCTTAGGTAGCTTAAAGATCTCTTAAGTTGGGCTTTTTTAATTAATCAAGATTACCTACCTTATTTTAGAGCTACGTTTCGAGATTCCCTGGATTCGGATTGTTTTTTCTGAGGAAGTATTATGTATCTGTATTTTGAGACTGATTTGTTAATTCATAATATACCACTCATTGTATTTTGTTTGTTTTGGATAATATTTGTAATAAATAGCAACTGAAAGGAGTAGTTTTACTTTTTATTTCGATCGTCCAATGCTAGGTGTCCAATAATGGGTTTCAACTGTCTATCACTAGGATTTGGTAGATTTTTAAGAAAAAAGTATTTTTCTAATAACCCGAAATGGCTTTGTCAGTTTTCTTGTATTTAAAATACACATATATTCATGACATACACCCTGTTACAAATCATGGCTTTCATACATTGAAAATCAACTAACAAAAGCCAAAAACGTTCTGAATAGTCCTTAAACTGTCCATCATTGGTGCCATCACGTTACTTATATTATTATAAATATATTGTTTACAGTATTATGCTAAATATATTTAGTGACGATGACTGTATTAGTGATGACGAATTTTTTTCCGCCTCATCCGGTTCAACAAGCACTGTTCTAAGTTGCAATAGTGTTGAACCAATATCCACCTTTCTTAAGAACACCTTTTCAGGTGTGCCCAAAAACTTAAATATCGTTCATATTAACGCACAGAGCATTCCGGCTTCCTATCCTGACATGTTGGCGTCTCTTGATCATGATAACATCCATGCTATTTTAGTCTCCGAAACCTGGCTTCGACCTTGTCTTCCATCGACCTCTTATTCTCTCCCCGGTTTCACACTCATAAGAAATGATCGCGTCGGCCGTGTTGGTGGGGGTGTGGCTATTTACCTTAAGAACAACATTCCTTTTTCTGTTTTGAGCAAATCGCCACAACCACCCCCTGTCTCTGCGGGCGAGCATCTTCTTATTGAAGTTCTTCTTTCACATGTTAAAGTTCTTCTCGGAGTCTACTATAGCCCTTCCAAAACGTCAACTATTTTTCTTCATTTGATAATCTTTTACTTAACCTTTTACCTTCTTACAATCACACCATTATAATGGGTGACTTCAATACTTGCCTTCTTAAAAATGACCTTCGCTCTTCTTCACTCCAATCAATCGCTAAATCATATAACTTACATATACTTCCTCTTGACTCTACTCATCATTTCCCTAATAGTACCCCATCTTTACTAGATTTGATGTTAGTATCTTCCCTAATAATGTAGCTTCACATGGTCAGCACTCTGCTGATGAGTTTTCATACCATGATTTAATATTTCTTTCTTACAAAATCCGTCCCCCTAAATCTAAACCTAAGATCGTCATGCATCGCAATTTTAGTAGTATGGACCACGAATCTCTTCTCAAAGATGCCAAAACTATTGATTGGGGCCCTGTCATTGATGCTGTATCGGTGGATGAACAGGTTGTAATTTTTAACAAACTCGTAACACAGCTGTATGACATTCATGCACCTCTACGTAGAATTAAAATTAAACATCTGCCTGCCCCGTGGCTGACCGACGAAATTAAAATTTTAATGAATAAGAAGTCGGCAGCTAAGTCGCGTTATAAATCACGTCCTACAGAAGTTAATAAAGATAAATATGTTCAGGCCCGTAATCGTTGCAATAAGGTGTGTAGAGATGCAATGCGCCGACATGTTCACAAATCTGTTCATAATGAGAATCCAGGCAAAGTCTGGAAATTTCTTAAGTCTATGGGAGTCGGCAAATCACGTCCAGATTCCACCTCAAATAAATTGGATTTAGATGCTCTCAATCGACATTTTTCATCCGCTTCCCCCATATCAGGGGCGGTAAAACATGCTACTATAAATCATCTTTCTGCCATCTCATCTCCCGAATATTCTCCCTTTACATTCAATCGATTCACTGAAAGTGATGTTAAGAAAAGTGTTTTGTCAATCTCCTCCAATGCTGTTGGCGGTGATAGTATCAGTAGGAACATGTTATTGCCCATTCTTGACGACATCCTTCCCGTCCTATGTTTAATCTTCAACAAATCCACCTCCTGTGGCGTTTTTCCAGCGATCTGGAAAGATGCACACTTAATTCCTTTGCCGAAGAAACCAAATCCTGCCTCTTTTTCCGAATACCGCCCTATATCTATTCTTCCTTTTCTGTCCAAAGTCCTTGAACGTCTTGTCCACTCACAACTTAATCAATTTCTAAACAGACAAGACCTCCTAAATCCTTTCCAATCCGGTTTCCGTCCAGGGCATAGCACTGTATCCGCCCTTGTTAAGATCACCGACGACATTCGCAAAGGTATGGACGACGGCAGGCTTACTGTTCTAGCTCTGCTAGATTTCAGTAATGCCTTTAACGCCGTCGATTTCGATATCTTGCTGGCGACACTGCGCTCTATTAACATATCTCCATCGGTAATCAATTGGTTTCATAGTTACTTGTATGGACGCCGTCAACGTATTCACCTCGACGATGTATTATCGTCTTGGTGTAGTACAAACGCTGGTGTCCCTCAAGGCGGCGTGCTATCACCTCTTCTTTTGCCATTTTATAAACTCAATCTCTCAAAACCTTAAGTCTTCCTACCACCTTTATGCAGACGATCTCCAAATTTATTCCCAAGCCCGGCTATCTGATCTTAATAATGCCATTGAACTAGTGAACGCTGATCTACGACATATTGTTCACTGGAGCAACTCTTTGGCTTGAGCGTTAACCCCACAAAAACTCAGGTTATATTAATTGGTAGTCCATATATGATCTCCAGAGTCGACTGGGCTGCCATTCCAGAAGTTGTTTTTAATGAGATAGTAATACCGTACAGCGAATCGGTCAAAAACCTTGGCGTGATTTTCGATCGTACGTTAAGCTGGGAACATCAACTGAAAGCAGTCAGTAGCAAACTATTCGCTTCTGGTGGATCGTTAAGACGACTACGAAACTTTTTACCCACTGCTACTAAAGTTGCGCTTGCACAATCTCTTCTTCTTCCCATCTTAGACTACGCAGATATCTGTTATCTCGACCTCAATGAAGACCAGCTAAATAAACTTGAGCGTCTCCAAAATTATTGCATAAGATTTATATTTGGCTTGCGCAAATATGATCACGTATCTCAGTTTCGTATCCAGCTCAAGTGGCTCCCCATTCGCCTTCGTCGGAATGCTCATACTTTGTCTCTACTCTACAATATATTATTTAACCCCTCATCACCTCGTTACTTGAAGGATGTTTTTAATTTTTGGAGCGATGCGCACTCTTTGCCTCTCCGATCTAAGAAGAATTTGGTACTCCAATTGCCTTCAGCACGCAGCGAAAATTTCTATGGCAAGTCTTTCGCTTTTCGGGCTGCTGAACTTTGGAACGCTTTGCCTGTAACAACAAGAGAAGCTCAATCGCTTGCTGTTTTTAAAAAAATGGTTAATCAGATTTATTTGTCTATATGATCGTTTAGTCGATGTCGTCACTCTTATATAAATCGTATGTAATTTATATAAATCTCCATTAGTAAAGCATGATATTATTTATGTATTAGTTTATGTTTTTTTTTTTTTTTTATTCGTATTTATGTATTAGGATGTAGGTTTTGTTATTCATCTGTAAGTTTATGTAGTATATATATATATATATATTTTATTTTTTTTTTTTTAAATGTAAGTGGTTTTGTTCATATAATATTATTATCAGATCTAACTTGTAAATTTATAGTACTGTGAGTATCTTACACTCGTTATTTGTACTTCCCCGTCTTCTTTATCTTCAATTCTCCTTTTCCATCCTGCGGTTGCCTGGAAGAGATCGCTTTTAGCGATAAGGTCGCCAATTGCTACTTGGTTTTTTTAAGTTTTTATATTTTTGTTTATTTGTGTTGTAATTAAGTGCAATAAAGAGTTTATCTATCTATCTATCTATCGGAAACCTGATTAAAACAAAGGTCTCAGTGCGTGGCTTTTGTTCTGGTAAATGGTTTCGGAAAAGAAAGTTGAAGCATGAAGCGACTGAGCTTCATGGTGGATGAAAGCTCTCATGAACCATTTTGGGCTATTGTGGCTGACTTACTGCTTAATTGTTTAATTTGTCAAAAGCTTCACTTCAAATGGAAATAATTGATAAAAATCTTTAATCTTTATAAACGTATAAAACTGTATCCACTGAAGAATTTCAGGCCAAACACAGCTAAGAAAAATATGTTAATTGCAAAAAAAAATGCTATCAATTTGGCTACTATGCTTGGCTCGACTTACGTATCGTCTTGACTCATCTTTCTCAAAAAATGTTTTTTTTGACGTGACAACGTCTTATATTAGGTTGCGGCTGGGAGTCACTTATGAAAAAGTGTAACGCTCGGTAACGTTACGATGAGTCACCGAACGAGAGAGAGGCCCGCCGAATGCCTTGCGTCTCTCTCCCACTCAACTATGATCGGTCTGCCGCGCGCGCAGCACTAGAGAATTAGGCGCATTGAATCGGCGCATGCTTGTGTCTCTGTCTTTGTCTTTCTCGAACGTTCTTGGCGTTGGAAAAACAAGAAAGCGTCATAATACAAGTTCACACGTGTGGTTAAAGTATCGTCAGCTGTGTCTGTAGTGAAAATGTGGAGTGCTTAGATTCGTCATTTACAACAACTACAACAATAAAGGTAAATAATTGTACACTGATATTTCATTATCGTAAACTATGATTGATTGATTAATTTCTTAATTTCATGAAAATACGTATAATCTTGATTGCGTATCAAACGTTTCTAAGTCAACTACGTTAAAAGGAACAACTATCGACTTGACTTTCGCAAGACACATTACAGCAGAAACACTTCCTTTCATTTCATATTTCTCCTATCATCGTCCTATCCTCAACAAAATCACTCAAATAGGAATTAGTTAAGTTTAAGTTTACATGTACAATGTTTTAGTAAACAAAATATATTTCTATAGTTAAAATTTGTGCAATTCTTATTTTCATTCAATTCCTTGTTCCTATTGTGCAATTTAATTATATTCATATCAATAAATATTCTACCGAGAAAAAGACGTTGTCACGTAAAATCTTCGCCCGTAAAACCGACTTTACAGGCAACCAGATTTTTTTAGTAACAAATATCGTTCAAGACGGCCGCCTAGCAGACACACTTCGAGTTTGCTGTTCTTCTCGAGAACCAAACTATAAAGAACTGGGCCAAGCGCGTCGGTGTAATTTATTGCATTGATTTTAGGTCTTGGGTTTTTATTATATATAATTACAAATTTGGTTTGAAAACATACAATAAATACTTAAATAAGTAGCACTTAATTACCTATTACCACATTTTTTTTTCCGGACCTCGGTAAAATTTTGGCCCAGCATCTGGACCCCGCCTAAAATTACTTGCCGACCCCTGGAGGTCTACTCTCTTTCTATCGAAAACGAAATTTCGACCTAATTTTCGCGACATTCTTACTCCCGTTCTTTTTCGTTCCGTCGTTTAGCCCGACCGAATATTTTTTGACCGTTACATGTTCTAAGCCTACTCTAATTCACGAAAGTCGCAACGAAGATTCTACTCGTAATTTGACAGATCAATTTTCTTAGTTTTAACCTCAAAATCAACGACAACAAAAGTGTTACTTTTTGATTTGCGGATTTAGATTTTTTTGGGAAAATATAACATAATATGGTTGTAAAAGTTATGTTTATTGATGCTGCTGTACGTGAAGACCGTTTGGAGCGTAGAAAGAGCCGGTGTCGCCTGCGCAGTGATCTTAACATAATTCAAATTTCCGACTTACAATTTGTAGGAAATGATATGTTAAGCCGGGAATTGTTTGACGACTTTGTTGTGCCTAGAAACCTAGAAAGTTACGGCTGGTCTAGATGGGAGACTGCGACTGTTAATCCGGAGTCCGGAGACCATGGGTTCAAAACCACGCGCACCATAGTCTTCTCGAAGTCTCATCTGCGTAATGCCGGTTGATGTCCTAAGAGAAACAAATTCCTTCTTTCCCGAAACGGAAAAAAACATTGAAAATTTTGATCGCTTTACCATCTGTACAGTACAGCAATCCTTTAGCAGCCTTAGAAGACTAAAAACATGGCTAAGAAGCACCATAGCAGAAGATCGCCTTATGGTCCATGGGCCATGATAAGTGTACACAGAGCTATAATAAATAAAAACCTAAATAATTTTTATGATAAAATGGTTGAAAGTTTTTTAAAAATCCCTGAGAGTTATGTGTTAACTGAATTTTATTTTTGAATAAATAATTATTGCTTTGTTTAAAAGTTTGATTTAGTTGTTATGCTGTCGAGGGCTTGTGAAGTTTTATACATTGATACTAGAACTAATACTTGTTGCAATTGTCATCGAGGCAAAGACTTCCAAAATGTAACACTTCATGCCGTCAACTCCATAATATTGACCCATTGCCTTCCTCTTAGCTAGCTGGCGACACCCTTGAATACCCCTAACTTAAAACGGTGAAGGTCAATGTGAAGAAACCGACATTTACCTAAAATCATTTGAAGTCATGTGTCATCCACCAATCCAAACTGGGCTAGCGTGGTGGATTATGGCCTTCTCTCGCAAGGGATCTACCCTTGAAGTAGGAGGCCTCGAGTCCTAGCTGTGGAAACATTTAGTGGGTTGTTTATGCCTGGGAAAATGCCTGCATCACAGAATCGAGTCTGCTTCTAACTTTAAGTATGATAAACCCACCGGAAAAAGAGGATTTTATAAATGTATGTGCCAAGCTCTCTTTAGTGTCATAACTATCAAAGTAAGCCAATTTTGATGTACCTCATTGTGTGCAATGATAATGCAATAATAATAATAATAAGCCTTTATTGTTTCCTTTTTTACATTTAACATAGTATGTGCATATAAGGTTTGTTTACGCTAAGGACCCCTTTCGGTATAGGCCTCCTCCCATATGATAATGCAATATAATGATTTATTTCAATTTTCATTGTAGTTTTTCATGACCATTTTACTAAAATCATTCCAGCTATTTCAAAATAAGCTTTTGTAGATATCTACAAATCAAAAGTGAAGTGTTTTCTTCTGGGTTAGCACGCTCCACCATAGACTATCGTCGTTTAACATCAGTCAAATGCTCAAATGGTGGTCAACTGTAAACCTATTATTATTAAGCCTTTATAGCTGGAATTAATTTTACAATAATTTAAATTTCACACTTAGATTTAAAAACACAGGCCAATTCCAGCTGCTTTCAATCTTCTCTGAAAAAACTTACTGCAACTGTAAACCCATAATAGTATACAAATATGTAACTTGTAGAGTTATCTTATCCAAATATCATAAAAATCCATCCAGCCATTTGGAAATTAGTGTTAGGGGTTTTTGTTTACTTTAAAATAACATTTTATCTAGGAAATTAAATAAAATACCATTTTATCTAGAAAGTATATTAAAATTTATTAAGTACATCTTCTAGAATATTCTTTGAAAACCCCACACGTGTAGAGTAGTGCCACCAGGAAATTCAGTGTTCCCTCTCTCTCTCTCTCTCAACTACTTCTAGTCGGACAGCCCGCAGCACACAGCCTTCTGCAATGGATTGTGGGTCTGTAAAAGAACAATGAATATTCTAATTTAAATCATCATTATGACAAGTTACTAACAAACTTTGTATCTGAGTATTGGTTTTGACCAAGTAGGTTTAACACTAATTCAATTTTGTAGGTACATAATATATGTCTTAGGCTGGTCGTACACGGCATCTTGAAGCAGTCAGCATCAACTGCTTCATGCTATAACTGCATAGTGCACTACATACTAGGTACTATGTATGTACACACACAAACCACTCAAGCAGTTGCATCTGCTTCGGATAGTTAACAGCACTGTGAAATTTCATCTTGCAGTCGGACTGCAAGAGTGGTCCGTGTTTGTTGATCAGTAGGTAACAGCTCAAGCTGCCGGTGCTGAATGTAATAGAATATTTGTACATTAGAAATAATGCATAATTATAATAGTGGCTCAGCCCAATGGCTTCATCCATGTTGTAATGAAAATATGCATGTATCATTCACACAAAGCTTGCACTCGAACCACCTATTTATAACTCGGAAAGTCTGGAAATCTGGGTCCGGTTTGCCATTCACCAAATCCAACTCCCATCACTTTTATACAGCAATTTTTATGCATAAACACATGTTTATATTAAGAAAAATAACGAAAACTGCACGAAATACTTGCAAGGCCTTTTTTGTTTTAATTTGTTTGTCTGTAATGTAAAAATGTAATAATGTTTTGAATTAGAACTTTCGGTTTCGATTTCGATAGTATCTCGTATCGTAGTGTTGCCACCTTTATTTTTCAAAATCCGTACCATAAACTTGAACAATCGTGTGAATTCAAGACTAGGACTTCCAATATTATGGATAAAATGTGTTAATTAGGTAAATGATTACCAATTTTGGTGGTCCAGTTAAGTACATCGATTGATTCATTGGTACATTTATGATTTTTATTTCATGTATGTATATGTGGTATATTATTATATAACATATTGGGTAATGTGTATTTTTATTATATTTCAATTAGTATGTGTAACTTTATTTATGTTGTAAATATGTAGTATGTTATTATTTATTTTCTGTTGTGAGTACTCATAATGGTGTTGATAAATTAAATGTATTAATTAAACGGTCCATGTTACTATCTTTTGTTTCTAATCCGTGCACGGTTGCCTGGAAGAGATCGCTCTAAGCGATAAGGCCGCCAATTTAAATGTAATTTTATATTTAGTTAAATGTTTTTTTTGTATTATGGCTTTTAATAAAGAGTTTTTTATCTCTCTTATCGTATCTTATCTTTGCGCTCGGGCATAAAATATATTTGTAATAATAATTATGTAACTTTCATCCCACCTCAGATTGGAAATGATTCAATGGTTTTCACATTATTTACAGTTTTGTTAATTCTGTGGGTATCAGTTTGTTGGTTTTAGCTGAACGTTACGATAAAAAGTGAAATACCCTACATTTTGTCGCTGATGATGGTCTTCCGCAATAGGCTCGGTAATTATGTTGTGTTATAGTGTACGTGTAAGTACTGCGATGAAAATACCTAGGTGTCATATTGTGTGCTTACGTGTTGTGATAAAACAGAAATTAATATTACAACCAAAACTTTTTGCAATGGTTGTGAAATGCAAATTTAATATTTCGTGACAGGTTCAATTAATGTGGTAGTAATTAGTACCTAGAAGTTAATGTTGCGACAAAATAACATGAATAATGTAATAAACACAAGGACATAACAGCGACGAGCAGTTGACCATATCATTTTTCTCCGTCTGACGCACTTGTTCACTATATTTTAATTCTCGCTGAGTATCTGAGTTCACCCGAAAATTTCTTATCTTACCCGAGCGTGACGCTATAATTCAATTCACAGCCCACGAAAAATCTATCTAGGCGCCCCAAATGAAGTTTTCACTGTAAAAAGTTTTATTTTACCTCGTCATACAAGAGAAACTGTCATTATTTTACGGCGGCTCTTTTAAACCGTTTAAACACAAAAATATGGCAAACTTTATAATAAAACCTAGGAATTAAGCACACCAATACGTATATTATTAATATAATAAACTAGCAGCGCCCTGGGGTTTTACCTGCGTAGTTGCCGTTTCCATTATTTTCTCAGAATGAAGAGTAGCCTGTGTAATAGTCCAGATTGTAATCTAAAATAATGTGTTTCAAATTTCAGCTCGGCCGTTCAGATGTTACGATATGATTAAGGAAGATTAAAAATTGTTTTTTTTTTATAACGGGAATATGAAGGAGAAGAGATCTACATGGGAAAACCACGGGGTGCTGCTAGTAATAATGATGCTAGTAAGACTAATAATAATACAATTATTTATCAAGCTACATGAAAGAAATTAAAATATAACTGTTCCGGACGTGGAACGTGGCTGGATTGGAAGAAAACACCGATGTGGTATTGACGTAGGCTGGATCGGACTGGTACTGACGGGGAGCGGATGCGTTGTAGTAGGAGAATCAGTAGCTGGCAGCTCTTCTTGGTAGCTCGTTGTCGTTGTTGTTGTTGTCGCTTCGGCGGTGTGCAGTGGACTGTGTCTGAGCGCTCGGCGCTCGTATATTTATAGTTTTGCTCACGCGGGTGCCGCGCGGCGGGCAGTCGCAGCGCGCGGCGAGGCGTTCGGCCAATCAGGGCCGCCCGCGTGAGCGGCGCATGTCTGTCTATCCCTGTCTGTCGTATTATCATTTCCTATCTGCATCCAATCTCCCTATCAGTAAAACCCAATCCGATCCGTAATCTTTATTTAAATCGTAATTACAATAGCCGATTCTTATAATTAACTTACTAACTAACTTATTTTATTTACAGGCAGTATGTTTGGCGAATATGTTATACGTCGTCGCGAACATCCTCCCGCCGTGCAGCCGCGTCCGGAAGGCTGCATTCATCTGGGTGAGCGGCGGGCGTCGTCGTCGGCAGGATGATGAGCTTCTTTACAGGTCTTCGTAGGGTACCTCCGGCGGTGCGGACGTCTACCACCCGGGTGATGTCGTCGGCGCCCGGGCAGACGCCTCGACTATTCCCCGCGGCCAGGTGTTGCGGGGGAGGTTCCCGTCGGCGATGATCACGAGGTCCCCGACTTTCACTGCGGGCCCGCGGCTGTGGGGCTCCCGCCGGTGTTGCAAGTCGGGGAGGTATTCCCGGAGCCACCGGCTCCAGAATACGTCGGCGAGGCGTTGAGCGGCGCGCCAGTGCGCACGCCCGATGAGGTCGGTGTCGTCGAACCTCCCCGGCGCGGGCAGGCGCGCGGGGCCGCCCAGCAGGAAGTGATTCGGCGTGAGCGGGCGGGGTCGTCGGCGCTCACCGAGACGTAAGTGAGCGGGCGGCTGTTCACGGTGAACCCGCCTCGGCGAGCATGGTGTGGAACACTTCCACAGTCGGATGTCGTGGCTGTTGTGTGGCGGCGAGCGCTGTCTTCACGGCGCGCACCATTCGTTCCCAGGCCCCGGCCATGAATGGGGCACCAGGAGGGACGAAACGCCAGCCAATGGCGCGGTGGGACGCTTCTTGTTCGATCGCCTGGTCGAGAGCGCGTCTGAGCTCGCGGTCGGCGCCTCGCAGGTTCGTCCCGTTGTCGCTCCAGATCTCGGTCGGGGTCCCTCGGCGCGCCATCATACGCCTGAGCGCCATGATGGCCGAGTCGGTACTGAGGGAGCTCGTCGGTTCTAGGTGCACTCCGCGCGTGGTGAGACAGGTGAATAGGGCCACGTAGTGCTTTTGAAGGCTGCGTCCGGAGGCCACTAGGTAGGGGCCGAAGTAGTCCAGCCCGACGAAGGTGAAGGCGCGCTGATGATGCGCCAGGCGGGTCGACGGGTGGTTACCCGTGGCCGGGGTCGGTGGCTTGTCACGCCGGATGCGACAAGGTAAGCATCTGTGTAATACCATCTTCGTCGCGGGCCGTAGGCGGAGTATCCAGTATGACTGTCTGCATTCTGCGATGGTGGCCTCCGCGCCGGCGTGATGCATAGCTCGGTGGACGTGTTCGATCAGGAGCTTCACTTCGTGTCGGTTTCCATCTAGCACCGGGGGTGACGTTGTCACGTGGTCGGCCCCGGTGATGTTGTCTATCCGACTGTTCAGTCGGATGACGCCGTCGATATATGACAGCGATAGCGCGCGTAGTCGGCTGTCGGTCGCTACTCGCTGTCCGCGGCTCAAGTCGCGTACCTCGTCCTTGAAGGCCTCTTCTTGACTATGGCGCCATATTAGCGTCTCGGCGCGTCTCAAGAGGTCGCTCTTGATCTCCATGAAGTTCGACGGCTTGTAAGTCGGGTCAGTGCGGGGCGCGGCTGTCGGCGCGCTCTTCTTGTTCGCGGTCGTCCACGTCGGGTCTTGTTTCGGGGCCGCGCGCGTGCGCTTGTAATATGTGCGCTCGCGCGTACGGCCGCATAGCTCGACGAACTGGAGTACTCGCGCGGCGGCGCGCAGGTAGCGCTGCCACTGAGAGAAGCGCGTCGGGTCCGGTAGCGCTTCGCGTAAACAGGTTCGTCGCTCGGTCGTTGTGTGACACCTCTCTTCGCCCGTAGTCTCGGCGGTAGTAGTCGTTCGTGGTGGCGGCCATTGACTCTCGTCGTCGGTTAGGTAGTCGGGTCCGCGGAACCACCGGTGACTGGAGTCGAAGCCGGGCGGCACATCTCGCGTAGCGTCGTCGGCGACGTTGAGTTTAGTCGGTACCCAACGCCACTCGTTGACTTGCGTGCTCTCTTCGATCGCGGCGATGCGGTGTGCGACGAACGGTCGGTACGATCTCGACCCGGTCCGTATCCAAGTCAGCGTCGTCATGCTGTCCGTCCAGTAAAACTTGGCGTCGGGCTTGCGGTCATGTTCGTCGATCACCGTCGCCGCCATCCTGCTCCCCATCACGGCGGCTTGCAGCTCTAGCCGCGGTATTGATGTCACCTTCAGCGGCGCGACTCGAGCTTTCGCGATAACTAACGACGTTCGTACGTTGCCGGCGGGGTCGATGGCCCGCCAGTATAGGGCGGCGGCGTAGGCGGTCTCGCTCGCGTCGACGAACGTGTGTAGTTGTAGCGTCATGGCGTCGGAGTATCCCGGGTAACAGCGAGGTATCGCTATCCCGCGGAGACTATGTAGATGTCGCAGCCAGTTGCGCCATTTGTCGGCTAGGTCCGCGTCGATGGCTGTGTCCCAGGGCGTCGCTCTCCGCCACAGTTCTTGTAACAGTTTCTTTCCCAGGACCGTGATGACAGACGCGTAGCCTAGCGGGTCATAGATTGACATCACTATTCTCAAGGCGTCTCGCTTCGTCGGCGCCGCGCGTTCTAGTGTCTCTCGCGGAACGCGCGCTAAGTCTAAGTTGAAGGTGAGCGCGTCGGACTCGGGCCGCCATACTAGGCCGAGTACACGCTCGTAGGCGGGGCCGCCGGTGATGTTCACTGCTCGTGTACAGTCTTTTCCGGCGAGCGCACTCACGACGTCGGGCGAGTTCGAAGTCCATTTGGTCAATTCGAACTTTGCGTGCGCGTGGATGTCGCGGACTTGTCTCGCTGTCCGCGCTGCTTGTTCGGTCGTCTCGTAACTGCCCAGGTAATCGTCCATGTAGTGTGATTTTACTATGGCGGCACACGCTTCCGGATACTGTGCGGCGAACCTCTCGGCGTTTTTGTTCTTTACGAAGATGGCGGTCGCCGGCGAGCTCGTCGCACCGAAGATGAGCGATTTCATTCGAAACTCGACGGGCGGCTTCTCTGGGCTGTCCCTCCAGAGATAGCGGAGCGCGTCGCGGTCTTCGGGGCGTATGCTGATCTGCATAAACATCTCCTTAATGTCGGCGCAGACCGCGACGGCATGTTGGCGAAATCTCATCAGAACTCCGGGTAGCGATTGTAGTAGGTCCGGGCCGGTGAGAAGGAAATCGTTGAGACATTTCCCTTTAGTCTTGGCGGCCGCGTCGTGGACGATTCGCAGCTTGTCGGGCTTCGTCGGGTTTGTCACCCCGAAGTGAGGTAGGTACCACGTTCTGTCGGCGGTGGTGGTCGGCGGCGCCACCTCCGCGTAACCCTTAGACGTGAGGGCGGCCATCTGTGCGTGGTATCGTCGGTGCATCTCGGGGTCCCTCTTAAGCTTGCGTTCGACGGACATGAGTCGAGTTAGTGCGGCGTCGTAGTTGTTAGGCATCTTGTCGTCGTTGCGCCACAATAGCGCTGTCTCGTAGCGCCCGTCCGCTTGTTGCTGTGTCTTGTCTTCTAGCGCGGCGAGCGCCGTTCGGTCAGGGTCGTTGATCGGCGTCTTCGGGGCGATCGTGAGTGACTCGATAGCGAAGTGGAGTCGTAGCTGTTCGTCTAGCGAGTCGTCGGCGGTGCTCACATGCGCCACGTAGTGTATTTGCTGACGTCGATGGCCGGGGTAGGCGCCATGAATGACCCACCCGAGCGGTGTCAGCGATGCGACCAGCTGGTCGCGGCGTCCGGTCCTCATCTGTTGCGTCATCAGTAGGTGCCATTGGTCTTGTCCAATGAGAATCTGCGGCGTGGCGCGACGCGTGTCGATATGCGCTTGGATGTCTCGTAGGTGAGCGCATGCGGTAATGTGACGCGCGTCGATCCTCTGTGGCGTGGCTTAGGCGTAGGCTTAGAGGCGTAGATTCTTGACTGTACGTAGGCTGACTTGTTGCGGCGCCCCTGTGCGCCCGCGTAGAGTGAGCGGTACGCGGCGTGAGCGCGTCGCGTCGATCGCGTGTTGGCCGATGGCGGTGATGTGCAGCGGGTCGATGCGTCCCGTGGCACCGATCCGCTCGGCGAGGCTCTCTTCAATGAGCGATACCGTGGACCCGTCGTCGAGTAGGGCCCACGTGTCGGCTTGTCCTCTCGGCCCGACCACGGTGACTGGCGCCATCTTGAGGCAGGCGGCGGAGGCGTTCGCGGCCCATGTTGATGTGACAGTCTCTGTCGATGAAGCTTTGTGGTGGTGGAGGAGACGGTGGTGAGTGTAGCTGCAGTCGTCGAGGCCACACTTCGGAGTCTTGCATCGATGTTCGCGGGATCGGAAGTTGAGGCATCGGAAGCAAAGTCTGGCTGACTTTGCCATGTCCCAGCGTTCGTCGGTAGTCCCCTTTTTGAAGTCGGGGCAGTCGGGCGCGCCGTGTCCTGTCGTCTTGCATAATGGACACCGCTTCGCGCCACTTTCTTGCGTCGTGTATGCGCGCTGTGTGTTCGATTGTTTTCGTCGATTGTTGATGACGTCATCTCGCACGTCAGGTTCGGGTTGTGCGTACGGGCTGCACAGGTCGGCTTGTCGTTGTAGAAATCGCGCCAACTTCAGGAGGTCCGGTTCTCCCGCCGGTTGAGAAGCGGCGAACTCGAACCACCGGTGTCGTAGCGTCGGCGGTAACTTTTCGGACGTCGTGGCGGTCAGGTCGGGGTTGTACAGATAGTACAGTCGGTCTAGCGCTTTGAGTGCGGCGATGATGTTCGCTACTTTGTTCGCGAAGATGCAGATTTCTCGTGGGCTGTCGACGAGTTTAGGCAGTGCGCGTAGTCTCTCCAGCTCGGTGGCGGCGATAGCTTCAGGTCGTCCGAAGCGTGCTTCCAAGGTCCGCATTATCTCGTCGGGTTCGGTGTAGTGGAGGAGTAAATTCTCCACTGTTTCCCGGGCTCGGCCTTTGAGTGTGCGGCGGAGTCGGGCCGTGTTCTCTGCGGCGCTGTAGCTGTCGGCGGATTCTCTGTAGGCGGCCTTGAAAGACAACCACTCTTGATGCGAGCCATTGTAGATGGGTAGCTCCCCGTAGTGGCGGTGTGACATGCCGGGCTTGACTTGGCGAGTGGCCGCGGTAATGGCGGCGGCGAGCTCGGCGATGTCACTTCGGACGGGGGCGGCGGCTCCCGGAGGCATGATGGCTGCGGGTTGTGTCGGCGCAGGAAGCTGAAGACGTTCGATGTTGGGTGCGCTGTCGGGCGGGGGCGGCGCTTGTGGTGGCGCGGTCAGCGCGCGTTGCTCGGTGACAAGTTCTTGTTGGCTCAGCCAGGTACCGACGCGTTGCGAATGTTCATCTTCGTCTTCGTCGGTCAGCGTTGTTCGTGCGTCTTCTTCGTCTTCGAGCTGTGCCTCCGCCTCAAGTGTCGAGATATGGGCGGCGGCGAGCTCGACTTGGATGCGGGCTTGATCTTCTTGTGCGCGCAGGTGTTTCTCCTTGGCGAGGGCGAGGCGCAGGAGCCGCTCAGACTGGCGGCTGGAGCGCTTGGAAATTGTTTGATGCGTCGGTGCGCTAGGGGTCTGTGATAAACCCGTGGTAGCGCTGTAGGTGGCGGTGGCTGCCGTCGGTGTGGACACAGCGGGGGGTCGAGCTGGTCGGTGCCGGACCCCGCTGTTGGGTCCAATCGGTGATGCCGGCGAATACGGCATGGCTGCAGCTGGCGGGCGGACGTCGATCGGTCGGGAGGAGGGCTCCGTCGGCGGGCCCTGCGGCACTCCCGACGATACCGAGGGGGTCGGAGGCGGTTCGACACCCTCGGGCCGCGGCGCGGAAGTCTCAGCTACTCTTCTCGTCGTTGATCTCGCTCTGTCGGATCTTGTCAAGACCATGGCGGCGGCGATGTCTCTTCTTGATCCGGCTCCGAAGGACCAATGTTCCGGACGTGGAACGTGGCTGGATTGGAAGAAAACACCGATGTGGTATTGACGTAGGCTGGATCGGACTGGTACTGACGGGGAGCGGATGCGTTGTAGTAGGAGAATCAGTAGCTGGCAGCTCTTCTTGGTAGCTCGTTGTCGTTGTTGTTGTTGTCGCTTCGGCGGTGTGCAGTGGACTGTGTCTGAGCGCTCGGCGCTCGTATATTTATAGTTTTGCTCACGCGGGTGCCGCGCGGCGGGCAGTCGCAGCGCGCGGCGGGCAGTCGCAGCGCGCGGCGAGGCGTTCGGCCAATCAGGGCCGCCCGCGTGAGCGGCGCATGTCTGTCTATCCCTGTCTGTCGTATTATCATTTCCTATCTGCATCCAATCTCCCTATCAGTAAAACCCAATCCGATCCGTAATCTTTATTTAAATCGTAATTACAATAGCCGATTCTTATAATTAACTTACTAACTAACTTATTTTATTTACAGGCAGTATGTTTGGCGAATATGTTATACGTCGTCGCGAACAATAACAAAGTTCTCAGCGCCTTACGTACGTAGTGTAATCGATTGGTTTAAAATGACATAAAAAATATTGATTGTGAGAGGATTTCCAATTTGAAGTGGGCCACATTGAGGGGCTAATACCACAGGATAAACTAGATGTATAAAGAAAATACATTGAAGAATTTCAAGTTCGTTCAACTTTTCTGCTTGTTTTTTTACACCAAAAAAATAATTTAAAAATATAATCATACTGTTATTTATTTAAGTAATTCGCAAGATTCCTTTCAAAAGGTCAAATGCGTACGATTTCGACTTCTCGATCGTACATGAGGTAAAAAAAGCCGTATAAGTACGACTTAAATTGTACGAAGGGCAACACTAGATTTACTGTCCCTCGACAAAACGTCAATGCCAATATGAGTTTTAAGTATTATGCGGATATGTTTGACTGTCACAAGTTGTAGTCCAAACGAGTGCTTGCTGTATAACTCCTATATTTAGCCGCATAATAAGGTCTATTCTAGTGCCTCGATTCTAATTGCGTAAATAATATGATTTGCACTCGTTTCATTGAACCAATTGCTATAATTTTAAAACAAATAGATCAGATATCGTATTTTATAGTTAAATTTAAAAAATACGGCATAACGGATCATAAATATGATGTTAAAGAAAAAACCGTAAATTACCGCAATGGCAATGAAAATAACCTCTCTACTTAATCTGTGGAACCTTTTGTTTTTCATTCAATTACATCGTTCACGATGAGACTCTATGGATTTGAAAGTCCGTAGCCCGATCCGCAAGAGAAATAGAGTAAGGTTACGGCAATATTTCGTTTTCGTTTACGGCCGTTTGCGAAGTGCGGATGCGGAGAAAGAGAGTAGACGCCCTGTTCTAGATACTAGAAAGTGCCCACGTGATCGCGTCGCGTCATCTTGGATGACAAAATAATTGTCAAAAATATATTTTTGTGTGGAAAAACAAACATCATTCGGTTATAATCGACTTCAAACAAGGAGGATGTTCTCAATCGGGTTGCATGTTTTTTTATTTGGTTTTATTTTACGCGATAACTCCGCTAATTGTTAGTTGATTTTGATAATTCCTTATTTGTTTGGTAGAAAATACTTCAGAGAGTGAATCGGTTTCTTCTAGGTAAACACGCTCCATCGTAGACCGCATCGTCGCTTAACATCAGGCGAGATGGCGGTCAAGTGTGAGCCTATAAAAGGTAAAAAAAAAAAAAAAAAAAATAGATCTTAGATATCGAAAACAGATATCAAATATCAACAAAAAACTAAAATCAGCTTAGATTTATCTGTACGCCAGTTATACCTTCTTATAAAATTTAGTCGAATGACAGAATTAAATTACCTGTCATTGAAGTAGATTTTTGTATTTTGGAGAAAACATATCAGCATAATAAGTAGCAGCATAAACAACCCATGAAATGTTCCCACTGCTGGGCGTAGGGGCCTTCTCTCGCAAGGAGAGAGACAAGGCTATCCACCACGCTGGCCCAGTGTCGGTTGGTGGATGACATATGACTTAGAACTTAGATTATAGGTAGATTTCGGTTTCTTCACGGTGTTTTCATTCACCGTTTTAATTACCGGCATTACGAACATGACTCTGAAAAGATAGTGGTGCGCGTGGTTTTGAACCCTGGGTCTCCGGATCGACAGTCGCCGTTCTCTCGACTAGGTCAGCTGTAACTTACTAGACCAGCCGTAACTTATTAGAAAACGTATTATTTCAATCCAAATACTGTTTAAAATTTAAAGGTAGTGTTCAACAAGCTTCGGTGACCGAAGCAGACCGTTGTTAGGGGGTTAGGTACGCTATCCGTCCGTCCGTCCGTCCATCTGTCACCAGGCTGTATCTCAAGAACGGTGATAGCTAGATAGTTGAAATTTTCGCAGATGATGTATTTCTATTGCCGCTTTAATCATGGCGGAACGTATCAAGTGATCGGGTTGAAATTTGAAATAGAATTAGATTACAGTCTGCAAGAACACATAGGCTAAACATTGCCTATGTATAAGTACTCTATGTATTACGTAACAAACATCCAAACAGTGACATTCATAATATTTACAGGACAACGTTGGAACGGCTGAACATATTTGAATGGAATTCGAAACACACGTAGTTTGAACTCAGAAATAGCAAATCGGTTACTTATAGGTTACTGTGACGTAGGAAAGACTAAGCAAATTTGGTAGAAAATTGAAACAGAAATAACTCATAGTCTGAAATACCACATTTATGTATTTATTACCTATCAACGTGAAAAGAAGCATGGGCCCTAAGGAAACAAATATTAACTATCACGTCAAAACGGCACAACGAATTGGGTTGACATACGAAACACATATAAGTAGTTTAGAGTCTAAAATTTCACATGGGCTAATAAGTATACATTTTCATTTAACTCCATATTAATATAAGCATATATTTTCGTCAGGAACTTGATGTGATAGTAAGGTAAAAGCCAAAAATGAAAAAATATGCACCCGTGTTGGCGTAGATAATATAGGTGATTTGCGTTCACAATCAAAATAACAAGCAACATAATATTCTCATTAGACGGCGCTAATGCCAGTTTAAATCTAAAAGCACTAAAGGCCATTTAAATCGATGTTTTGCTATTGTGGTATGTATTTTTTCTTTCATCACTAGGTGGCGTTACTGGTATTCTAAATTGTACTAATAAGTTTTTTGCTGCTAAAAGGATTATGATGCCAAATTTGGATTCTTTCGTTCTTGATTTTTTGTGTGTTACCTACAATTAAATTCATACATTAACATTTCACTAGGACTTGGCTTAGATTTACGGGTTCAACTTGCTTGAATATCATTAAAACTCAAAATTTTAATTATTTTGATTCCACACAGGCTTCGTTCAAAATTTAACGCCGGCGAAGTCGCGGGTAACAGCTAGAAAACAGCTTGGGGATAAAAAGAAATAGGTATCAGATCATGCACATTAGCTTCAGACTTTTCATAATGTATCCTATAAAAATCCTACAAACTTAACACTTGCGGCTATGTTCGATACTACGAAACCTTACTAAGTATGTTTGATTTTGTTTAAAAAAAGAAAAATAAAGATGATAAAATTAAATAAATTTTGACGTGACAACGTCTTATAAATTGGTTTGCCGGGTGACACTTCAAGAAACTGCGTTACGCTCCGCTCACGTTATGCGCTCACAACGAGAGCGAGTGAGAGGCACGCGTCCCTTCCACTCGGGCATGGTTAGCCCGCCTAAGAGCGAGAGAGACAGACATAAAAAGTGAAAGGCACGCGTCCCTTCCGTAAAATTATTTTACCACTCAAAGTCGTTGTCACGTAAAACTTTCGCCCGTATACCGACTTTACAGGCAACCAATTTTTTTTAATAGCTGCAATAATTTTCCTCAGCAATTCCTTTATAATTTTTTGTGTGGAAAAACAAATTCACTCAAACTCAAAGGTTTTTCAATGACTACTTATCCAAATATTTGACGTACGATACTTCCAATTAATGTATAAGTCAGTAACATCTGCTTACGCGAACGAAGTAGCGGGTTCAGCTAGTACTAAATATAAGTACCTACTAATAAAATTCCGGCCCGGCGGCAAGACGTTTCGATTTACGTAGGCACATAAGTCACAGGTATTTGTGATGGATACTTTTTTGGCGCGGCGGACGCACGCTCTCTTCTTAGTCTGTAGACGCACGCAATGTGTTGATTGATGGAACGAAACGTGCTTCAAACCCTTCACACCAGTGGTGCCACACTTGACAATATTTAGAACTATCTTTGACAAGTCTTTTTGCGCCTCATTCGCCACAGCTCACATCTCCGTTATAGACCGCAGGCCCGTGAACAAAATTTATGAGTCATAATGATACATCAGGAGACCTATGTAGGATGATAGAAGGGTATAAAGCAATAAGATTGAGCACCATGTCGTCACTTGTAAGCTGTCCAACTGAGTGCAGTTGAAGAGGAAGGGGGGGGGTTCTGAAACTAAAAAAAATATAAAATTCTAATTATTAGATAGTTTGTAAAAAAATCATTACTTTCCGACGATTTACAGAGTAAATTTGGTAATTTGATTATGTTCGGCTTTGGCTCCATACAGTTTCAATACCTCATCTAATAAGTACATTATTTCTTATTTCGCAATGCCGTACAAAAAACATGCGACTAGGAGAAATTATCGAGGTTTAGAACCCCCTCTCTTCAACTGCACTCAGTTGGACAGCTTACAAGTGACGGCATAGTGCTCAATCTTATTCACAGAGTAATTTATATATACTGAAATCTTATTACTTTATACCATCGATATAATCAAAGAAACGAAGATGAGGTAGGTATGCTATAATCTAAAGACAAAATAACGTGGCGAAAATTTGTTAGAAAAATTTGAAAATTGAATTGTCAGCGAACATAGGTACACAATTGTCAGCGAACGTACACAACTCCTTGTTGCGACTGAGACTAAATCAGGAGACGTCACCTGATTTTGCCTCGCCATAGTAGAAGCGCGTTTGCCGCTTCTGTCGTTTTTAAGAGTTCGATGCTTTATACCCTTCTATCATCTTACATATGTCTCCTGGTGTATCATACGACCCATACATTTTGTTCACGGACCTGTAGTCTATTAGCTCGATCGCGCCATACAAACATAATTCATCTCCGCTCGGTGGTATAAGAGTTATTACAACTTGACTAAATGTAGTGATTGAATTCAGAGGCAAGCAATCCTCGCCTTTTAATTTAGTATGCTGGCTTACAGACTGTTATTAGGTACCTACCTACTATTCTCTGGCCTCTTCCAGGCTAAATTCAGTCGATTAAATTTGGCGAAGTGTAATAGGTAAGCCTTAAATCAAAGGTTTAGGTAATAGTCCACCCAAAGAGTTTACATATAGGTATTTTACGTATAGAGTTGGAACACACCCTTTACACCGAAAGTGCGGGTCTGATCGTTTATGCCTTGTCGCTATTGTGGAAGTGTCATACTTTGTTCACTTTGTATTGTATCATAGACTAAGTATATAGATACTTTGTATCACTCTGTTGCCATAGCAAGTACCTATGCACGTCATCTGCTTAAGATTGGTACAAAGAAACCGTGCGGAAAAACCACACTTATCTAAGAGTCCACCACACTACCCAAGTTGCGTGTTGGCAGACGTCACTTTTCAATGAAGAGTTAATCTACAAGCAGGTTTCCTCACGACGTTGCTCCGATTCAAATCCGATCACAGACTAAGTAGAGAGATACAATAATCCGATTCCGATGGCCCCAGAGGAGCCAAAATTGGTGGACAATTCACACACAACACCACCTGACCCCAAACTAAGCAAAGCTTGTACTATGGCGGCCAGATAGCTGATATGATAGTATAGTTTTAAATACATACTTATTATAAATAGAAACACCCAGACACAGTGCAAACATTTGTATTCATCACACAAATATTTGCACTGGGTGGGAATCGAACCCACGACCCTCGGCTTCGCAGGCAGAGTTACTACCCACTAAGCCACGAGGCCAGCCAATTAAAACCTACCTCTATAAAACTTGGATAAATTGGCGGTTATCAAGTTTATTTATGTTCGGTTTGGGCAGCCAGTGCCGTAAATGGAGTTTTCTGCTCCATTTGCGAGTTTTAAGTACACAGACACGCTCGTGCGTTACCAAAGAAACGAGTGCGATGTTTTGTCTACTTTAATATATACTGGAATGTTCAGGAACAAACGAAGACCGAAAAAATAATAGTCCTGGGTGGTCTGGCTAATCTTACGCCCCCCAAAGTCTACGCCCTGTGGCTGGGTACCGGGGGCATAGCCATGTTTAGGGCAATGCACACAGCAAGTAAAAACTGAATAAATGCGATAAGTAACAATTCATGGCGATCACAAGCCCGGGGCCCGAGACCTGCAGGTCTACTACGAAGTCCGATAAACGATATATCGGCCGAAGTTACGGACATTTTATACCACGAAACACAATCGGTCGGTTGATCTGATCGGGCGTATCGTTCATCCCGACAAACACTGATTTGACAGTTTTTGTGTCATCAACCGACCGATTGTGTTTCGTGGTATAAAACGTCCATAACTTCGGCCGATATATCGTTTATCGGACTTCGTAGTAGACCAGCTTATCTTACCGTTGCCGCATGCCCCGCAAGCCAGGGCCATGGGGGGCAAATGCCACACCGACGCTGGCTGAATGCGCATCAGTCTGGTGTTAGGCGCCGCAGAGGACCCCCGAAACATTTTGTTTGCCACCAGGCGCAAGTTTAACAAGAACAAAATTAAAAATTTTGGGCAACCCCCGACTTCCTCAGATTTGTCATCCGTAGGTACAACATTCTACTAGTCAAGCCCTTTCATTTGATACCCATATTAAGGGAGTTGTGAAAAAAGAAATGTATTTCGCCATTTTGTGGAAGCGGCCATCTTGGATTTGAAATTTGTCATAGTGCAATGTATTCTACTAGTCATGCCCTTTCGTTTGATACCCATATTGAGGTAGTATACACAGACAGACAGACAGACATCGACGTCAAACTTATAACACCCCTTTTTTTGGTCGGGGGTTAAAAAATCGTTGCATTTAATTGGGTGGTTATGCAGTAAAAGAACAGAAGCAGGGGCTCTTTTTTGAAGCGATAACATCTTTTGGCGCTCCATAGACAGATTTTTCGTGGGCTGTGAATTGAATTCTAGCGTCACGCTCGGGAATGGTAAGACAACATCGGGTAAACTCGGGACCATTGCAATGCTCATGGCCACGCCACGCAAGGTTTCACCCGCGTAGTTTCCAAAGTAAGCTATCAAATTGTGAGAGCTATAATAAGTTTTCACTTCTATCGGCAGTTCCTACGACTCCCAATTTATTGTTGCCTCTACATTGGGATCGTCTAGCAACGGTTTAAATAAAAATTACAAACAAAACTAGGGTTTGAACCCTTTGCAGAGTCGCCCGGGGAAGTACCACCTTTGCCAGTTATTCTACCGCCAAGCAGGAATGCGAAAACATCGTTGTTCCGGTTTGAAGGGCAACGTTTTCAGATAAATTACAGAGCATAGTGATAAATCGTCTTACATCACTGGGTGACGAGCGCAGTGCACTGCAACGATTTGGGACTCTTCCATGTTGCAATAGCTACGTGACACTGTGCTGTTATGGGCACGCGAGTCGCTAACCATCAAGCACATGTCCTTCTTGTCCCATCACTTTCCACTATAAAATCTTCTAGTCTTGTTTAATTTTAGTATGAAAACTAACGTGGTTATTACAGATTTAAAATAAATACACGGGTAACTCACGTTTGATATAGTCAGTGCCAAAGGGAATGCAATCACGCGCGCGCACTCTCCTTGAAAAAGGTCGCGACCGAAACTTGGGTCGGACTGGACTGACTATTATATCAAACGCGACTTACTCGTGTACCTATTTATTTAAATTGTCTTGTTTAATGTTTTCAATAAAAATTACAATCGCTAAAGATTAAGTTTTATTTGTAAGACATATTCAAATGACTGCAGTAATTAACTTATACAACTAGTAGATATAAATTAACTTCAGTGCGTTCCAATTCAGCCATCCAAATCCAATCCTAGGCCCGCAAGGGGTTCCAATGTAATTATTTATTTATATCTGAACAACGCAACAACTGATACAGGGACAATGGCAAAGCCTAAGCCAATTTAGTTGGGCGGTAGTACTGCGAAATCTATCGCCAAACTAAAAATGGTCATAACTTTAGTAATGCTTTCTCTCCGTTTCAATATACGTAGAGACAGCAATAGCAAAGCCAATTCAGGCGACAGAAGACTAAAGGGCGGATCGTGGAAATGCGAAACTGCAGTGGAACTCACCAGACTTATCTACAATGAGGCGTTTTTAAAATGCAAAAAGACCTGTCAAAGACAGTTCCCAGTTTCACCATAGATGGCGACAATGTTTCATTTTGTAAGAGAAATTTCACAAAAACAAGCAGTGGTGCCACATTTAGCAAAATTTGGAACTATTTTTGACAAGTCAATTTGCATCTGGAAACTCCTCGTTGATTTTTAACACGATTCGGCGCGCTAACGGTCAATTCGGATGATGACTGGACCAAACATATACCGATCTAATTATTACGTCGGGTAGATTATGAAAAAGTATGAGACACGTATTTTTTGTTGTCACCGGAAAAATAACAAGAATCGTTAGTTGATCAATTCACTTGGTAGTTAATCAACTTTCCGGAAAATAACAAACGACAGTTGAAATGTATTATTTAACGCATTTTAGTAAATTGATCAATTGACGGCGTCAATTGACAATCATTTAGCTGGTTTTCTAGAATATTGACGTAAATTAAAACTATGTTAAATTGAACTAATGGGCCATTCACTAATTACGATACACGTAAACGGGAGGGAAGCGACCCCCTTCCTCTCCCTCATGAAGTGTGACGTCACAAAAACTGTGACCGAGGAGCTCATATTTTTTAAAATAAAACATTTCGTACCTAAATATACACACACTAAAATTGAAAACTATGTGACGTCACACTAGGTAGGGGGTTTCACAAAATGTGACCAGCTGTCTATATCTATGAGAATGAAGTTTAACAACACCGGTTTATGAATAAATAAATAAAAAATACTTGATTCTTTAGCCCAAATCGCAGCGCATAAATCTTATGCCTTAAGCTAAAGATTTTTGAAGTGACCGGCGGAATCCGGCGGCGGCGGGGACGATTTAAAAAAAAAAAAAAGTTACTTATCTTATGCCGCGAACAGGCCAAGCATGTTCAACTAGGCGGCATCGCTGGGAACTATTAGAAAATAATGGTGGCACTACTTATATGAGTAACTCATTCAGCGCCACCGTTCTTTAACCACTGTTTAAATCTCCAAATCTATGTATGTGTTTTGTAGAATCATGTGGTGATCTTTGAAAACTATGAGTCGATCTTCTTAGCATTCCATGGATTCACCGTGCGGGTGCCGGGTCCATCGTGTGGCAGACAGATAAATCCCGAGTAGATCCCGAGACTTGTGACACGGGCGTAGGTTTAAGGGCTTTCTGACGTACATCAACGTTCACCTTCACTACTCGTGTTTCTCTCCCTGCCCAGCCAAATCTGATATGGGCCTACTAGTGCAGCTTTAGATACTCGTTCTAGTATAGAACTTACTGCACTGCTGGACAAGCCAAGGTCTTTCAGCAGGTTATAGAGATATTTTGCTAAGCCAAATAATTTTGTAAATAAGCCAAAGGTTTCCGAGTTGGTACAACCAACTTTCGACAGCTGGCGTCCGCAACGCGCAAAGGGTACAGGGTCTTAAAATAAATGATTATTAGATAAGTCACTATTCCTTCAAACCAGCGATTTGCCAATTCAGTGTCCTTCACCAAAGTTTTTCCCTTACATGGAAATAAAGGCATGTGGCCAAAATGGGAACTTACGCCGTCGTCAAGCCAATTCCCGATGCCCACGGCCTCCTGACAACGTCATCCAAGTGCCATTATTTCGTGGTACGCCTATAAAGCTTTAGGAAATGTCAGTACAGTTAAAGCAGTGGTGTTATTTCGATTTTTTACATCCGAACTCGAATGAGACGCAGCACAGGAACGTATTAAACAAAATAGTGAGGTTTCTTCACTGTAATGCCGTATTCCTGAAGCGCCGGAGCTAAATCCTCCATCGTCATCACATATTTCTTTTCCTTTGGCCCCTTCTGGTTTTTGGAAGTCTGCGTAATTTGGCTGGAGGTCCGCATCTTGCAGTGCTGTAAAGCATCATTCGCTATGTCCGAGAGAAATTTCTGTGACGCCAATGCTATTAGACGAATCAATCTGAAAAGAAAAATAACATTCACAATTTTATCTGATTACATGCACGCTATGGCCATTTATAAATGTGTTAGCTTTTCTAGATAGTCATGGCGTGTTACCATGGTTACCATTACACATCTAACCATGGTTATTGAGTCTAGATGGTTATAAGTTTTCACCTCTATCGGCAGTCCCTATGACTGCCAATTTTTTTTTAAGGACATCATTCAATGATAACACAAAAATCTATACTAATATTATAAAGCTGAAGAGTTTGTTTGTTTGAACGCTAGGATCTCGGGAAGTACTGGTCCGGATTGAAAGATTCTTTTTCTATTGGATAGTCCATTTATCGAGGAAGGCTATAGGCTATAGAAAATAACGCTACTATTAATAGAAGCGGAGCATGAATCAAGAATGTAACAAAATCGGGAAAAAATATTCCTTTTTGAGAGTTTTCGTACGTTTCGTGCTTTGACATGACACATGACAGCATGTGTCTAAAATTGCGTCATTGAATATCACAGATTACATACCTCTTGAATATAAAACCTTTGCTAATCTTTTTTTTTTTCTAAATCTGAGTTGGTACAACCAATTTCCGACAGGTGGCGTAGCAGGTAGCTGAAGATGTTTTTTGTTTGAAAGCGATATTCTCAATTCCAATTCTCCTATTCTCCTATGTCTCGTGCCGTCACAACAGCGGCTACGTCGTCAGTATACATTAATACATGGCTATTTTAAATGTTCTCAGGGAGGTCGTTAAGGAGAAGGGAGAACAAGATGTTCGAGAGTGACGAGCCTTGCGCTACTCCTATCACCGTTGTGAGAGGTTTGAGCTCACCACACCTCCCTCTCCCACGACCACCAGACTTCGACCCGACATGTATTCCGACACTAGGCATAGAGCGTTGTCTCGGATGCCGTAGTGCTCTAGTTTCGCGGCAAGCACTCTATGATCGGCGACATCAAAGGCTTTAGACAAGTCGCAGAAGATGACGGCGACCTGCTGCCGACGCTCGCGCGCATTCAGGATCTTGCGGAGCAGCTCTCTCGTTATGGACGTCGTCGACCGACCCCTACGATACGCGTGCTGTCTCTCAGATAGTGCCTCAGGAATGACTGAACCGATTTCAGTCATTTTTTCACGTTGGATATCTACGGGATCCCGCTGAGTGCAAACGCATGTTTTGGGAAAGTCGCAAAACGAATTAATTACATCTCTCCCAAAAGACAAAACTGCTTCAGACCTGGAAACTAGACTTCAATTCCATAAACAATTTATGGCAGGTGCACAAGTAAATACTTCTGGGTTGTGTGTGAGAAAGAAAAGGGAAGACCGAGACATGGTAAAAACCTTTCTACAACAAGACGAAAATGACCGGTTACAAAGTGCACGCTATGAATTTAGAAATGCAAAGTGAGTGGTTAACCATAGGTGAGTTCTGTATCCCATTAGCTCTAAAGTGGCGCACCTTGATCTATGACTGGTCTCCTGCCTTATTAAAATTTTATCTAAATGCATTCCAAATGACCCTCCCTGACCAGAGTAACTTGGTAAGGTGGGGAAAAGCCTCTGAAAAATGTTGCTATACTTGTGGAGAGGCGATATGTACAGCAAGGCACATATTGGTGGGATGCAAGGTGCTCCTTAATGGGGGTCAATACTCACGGCGCCATGACAGAGTACTTGAAATCATACGTGAAGCCATGAGCCTTTCAGTAGCTAGAGCCCAAAAGGGATTGACGACAAACAAAAGACAAATTAACTTTGTAAAAGAAGGCTCAACTTCAAACTCCAGGCACAAGCTTTACTCAATCCTGGGTACAGCACCTGATTGGACTATTTTAATGGACACGTATGAAAGGCACTACAGGATCCCAGAGGATGTGGGTGTTTCGTCATCCAGACTGGACATTTTCCTTTTTTCTAGAGCTACAAAACGCATAGTCCTTGTAGAACTTACCGTACCGTGGGAAACTAATATACCTAAAGATCACGCGATGAAACAAAATAAGTATTACAACCTCCTAAGCGAATTAACAAAAAACGGCTATGTAGTTAGTTTATACGCTGTAGAAGTGGGAGCGAGAGGTATACCAGCAAAATCTCTCTATAACCTGCTGAAAGACCTTGGCTTAACCAAAAACGAAAACCAAAGAACCAATCACGAAGCAATGAAATGATATTTTAAGACTATACTTCACTGTCAGTGTCATATATTTATCGGTCTAACTGTATTTGTCTTATTACACTACTCGTTATTCAGACTGTAAGCCAGTAAGACTCGCCGAACCCGATCTTGCTGTCTGAATTCAGAGTCTAACAGTCGGAAAAGCGGACTAACCCGGTGGCGGATATAACCTCTACACGTGTTTAGTTTCTATCTGTTGTTTGTTTGTGTTTTTTGTGTATATATAACCTGGTGAGTTGCTTAATCTATTGTAGTGACTAGCTAACAGGGGAAATGGATCCCATTTCCCCTGTCCCGGAGGCCCCGGACCTCCCTGTCCCACCTGATAAGATGGATTATGACCAACCTATCACACGCAATGCAATAAAAAGACCCAGAGAGATGACCACTGCGGTGGGTTCAGCTCCTAAAAAGGCCATAACAAGTCAGGAATCGGCGTCGCCGTCTATGCAGTCTGTCTATCAACACCCTTCCTTAACCATACTGGGCATTAGGCAATATGAGGACACCGACACTGGTCCATACATTATTCACGTATCTCGAGTAGAGTCGGACGCAACCGCAGGCACAGTTATCCGCCCTATCAAATTTGGACAGTTTGTTTCAAATAATAAAATCCAAAACGTTTGCCGCGATGGGATTAAAAAGGTAGGCCGAAATAAAGTCTCAATACAATTTATTTAAAAATGCCTCTGCGGCCAATCTTTTTGTGGAAGATCCAATTCTTAAGTCAAACCAATATGATGCAGTGATCCCTACATACAATGTAACTCGTATGGGAATTGTTAGGGGAGTCCCTGTGGACTGGTCAATGGATGAATTTGTCGCATCTCTTGAAATACCTGGGAATGCTTATGTACTTAAGGCCAGAAGGCTAAATAGGAAAAATAAAATTGAAAACGTTATTAATTGGTGGCCACTCAAACTGTTGTGCTCACATTTAGAGGACAACAACTACCAGAAAAAATATTTTCATTCTATTCCTCACTACCAGTGGAACCCTATCAGTTTCCTACAATTCAATGCATGAACTGCCTAAGGTTCGGCCATATTAAGTCACAATGTCGCTCTCAACCCCGTTGTTTCCGGTGCACTCAGCCCCACAGTGGTGACAGCTGTGATGTCCAGGAATCGCAGGCTACATGCCTGTACTGTCATGGGCATCACTTCTCCACCAATAGAATCTGCCCAGAACAAGAACGCCAGCGAAACATTAAATCTTTGATGACACGGAATGGAATTTCATACCAAGAAGCCAGCGGTCAAACGCCAAAAACGTCGAAAACATACAGCCAAATAATTAGAGACCCTACTTCATCTTATGACCTGGATTCCCAACCTATGCCTGCTACTTCCCCCAACCACTACCCTAACCCACCACACCCTACCACAACATATAAGAAGACCATTGTACAAAAGACCAGACCGAATCATCCTCCTGGAAAATCATATGATAAGGCAGCCCATCAATCCATAATTGCCCAGACCCCCTCATCCCTCCCTAGAGGATATGCCCTTCAAGCGTCCCAACTCCCTTCCCCAACGTCAGATACTCACCAACTCCTTTGCCAACTTCTTACCATCATTATTAACCTTATTTCCCAAGCCCCCAACTCCTTACCGCCCAACGTCGCCCAATCGATCTCCATCTCTCATCACTCGTAGGACACCATGGACTCATGCCCCATGATCCAGTGGAACAGCAGGAGCCTTCGTAGGAAGGTTTCTGAATTACGTCACCTCATCAGAGATTACAGTCCTGTCCTGGTTGCCGTCTCGGAGACATGGTTTGTCCCAGGGACCCGATATCGAGTTCCAGGCTTCTCTTGTCTCCGTGACGACCGTCAGGATGGCTTGGCTGGCTGTGCTCTGTTCATAAAACTATCCCTGCCCTTCTCTCAAGTACCTCTTCCTTCCCACAGTCCAGAGATAAACTCTGTGGCTGTTCGCCTCTTCAATATTTCTTTTATTTCCCTCTATATCCCTCATCCTGCTCCCCACCTTATCGCAGATATCCTTTTGATAATTTCTGCTGTCCCCCAACCTGTAGTAATAATGGGAGATTTCAATGCCCATCACACTGTCTGGGGCTCGCATCACTGCGACACATTTGGACGCTTATTGTTAGAAGCAGTCGAAGAGGCAAATCTGTGTATAGGAAATGACGGTTCCCCCACACGAAGGGTTCTACCCTCCCAAAATCCAAAATCTGCAGTAGATTTAACACTCTGCTCTCCTGGCCTACTCCCCTCCCTATCCTGGCAGGTACTTCCTCTCACCAGAGGAAGTGACCACTTTCCCATTCTCATCCACTTAGGACTTCGAGTTTCCCGATTACCCCCCCCTACTCCTCTCTTAAAGTACCGACTATCGGGTGCCAAATGGGATACCTACTCCACTTCCCTTAACCTTAAACTACCTTCCTTTCCCAATCCCGCTGAAGAAAACCCAATAGTATGTTACTCCAAATTTATGGATACCATCTTAGCCTCAGCTGAGGAATCCATTCCCCTTAAAAATCCTCGAAATAACCTCTTCTCCCCTTCCTGGTGGGACCCTGAGTGCACTAAAGCTATCCGGGAGCGTAACTCTGCTGAAAATCTTATAACAGAGCCATGACCTCTGAAAACTACCTAATCTACAAAAGAACAGCGGCTAAATGTAGAAAGACTCTATCCAGCAAAAAGAAGTTAGGTTGGTTGAAGTTTTGTGAGGGCCTATCCCCATCAACCCCATCTTCCATTGTCTGGAAACAGATACGACGATTTAGGGGTTCCCATAATGCTCCCAATCCTACGTCCAATGATCCCACTTCCTGGATAGAAGACTTTGCCGATAAATTAGCTCCCCCCTTTGTGCCTGAAAATTCTAACCCCAATATTACTTCAAACCTCCATATCTCACCCAACATCCACCCCCACTTTGATCCCCCTTTTTCATGGGAAGAAATGCGGCTAGCCCTTGATGGGCTGACTGACTCCTTCCCTGGAATTGATGGAATCCCATATTCTTTTATAACCAGATCCTCACAAACCTTGAAGCAGTACTTCCTTTCCCTAATTAACAAGTTCTATGAATTAGGTACTGTCCCTGATTCCTGGAAATCCCAAATTATTGTTCCTATCCTCAAACCTGGGAAAATCCCTTCTGACCCTAACTCCTACCGTCCTATTGCCCTATCCTGTGTCCCTGCAAAAATCACGGAAATCCTCATAAAAAATAGGTTGGAATGGTTTGTTGAAAGTAATAGACTACTTCCTGGCTCCCAGTATGGTTTCCGCAAAGGAATGAGCACTGCAGACAGTCTCAGTATCCTCACCACAGACATTCGTATAGGTCTAAGGAACAAAAACTATGTAGTACAGTATGCCGATGATCTGGCTTTGTATGTCACCTCCGAATCCATTGAGGAAGCTGAAACACTTTTAAATTCTGCACTGATGTACCTAGAGGATTACTTAAATGACAATGGCTCAAGCAATTTCTGCAGAAAAAGTAAATCTGTTGTATTCACCCAAAAAAGAACTATTCCCAACGTACACTTGAGATGCAACAATCAAATCATTCCTCAGCAGAATTCAGCAAAATTTTTAGGGCTCTGGTTAGACACAAGGTTAACTGGTGTTCCTCACTCTGAACAAGTGGCTACTAAATGTGAGAAAAATATGAACATCCTCCGATCCCTTTCTGGTGTATGGTGGGGCTCCCATCCTTTTCCCCAAAAGTTGTTATACAACTCTATAATACGCTCACACTTTGATTATGCAGCTTTTCTATTGGAGCCTGGCAACAAATCTGCCCTAGACAAACTGTCCAGAATTCAAGCCAAATGCCTTCGCACTATTTTAGGTGCAATGAAATGCTCTCCCACCAATGCGGTCCAAGTAGAATGCGGAGACCCTCCTCTCCCCCTGCGTAGGCAATTCTTGGCAGACAGATATTATACTAAGCTGCTTCAAAACTCAGACCATCCTCTTTGGCCTAAATTGCATGAACTTCTGAGACTTACTCCACCCCACAATGTTATATCCCAAATCAAACTCCCATGCCTCCTCCGTAGCCACTCAAAGTTTTCAAACCTTCCATTCCAAATTGCTAATTTCCCTATTAACCCTTTATTTTCCACCAGTTACCATGCTTTAACTTTCCAGCCCCATGTTATTTTAAATCTGGGTTTAGACAAAGACTCTCTTGATCCCAACAAGACTTTCTCTAAAATTATGGGTAATAAGTGGACTGATTGGCTAACAGTGTTTACGGATGCCTCCAAACTGAATCATAATGGTGATGTTGGCTCTGCTGTTTGGATCCCTAAATACAGAATAGTTCTTAGTAACAAGTGCCCCCACTAGCCTCAGTTTTCACTGGTGAGGCCACGGCTATTCTTGAAGCCATTCATTATGTCACATCACACTCCATCAATAAAACCATCATACTGACTGATTCTAAGAGTTGTCTGCAGGCACTCTTGGCTAATCAGTTCAAATGTAAAAATAAATATCCCATAATACTTAAAATTAAAGAGAGTCTCTTAAAGTCCCATGAATTAGGCTTACAAATAGTGTTAGCATGGATCCCTGGACATGCTGGCATATCAGGTAATGAGTCTGCTGATTTCCATGCCAAACAGGCTACTATCTCCGGAAATAAGGATCATTACCATGTTTACTCCCACGATATATCCACAACATGCCAACCTAAGCTGCTCGAAAGCTGGAACTCAGTCTGGACCAGAACAAAGACAATAACAGGCAAATTTTACGGACAAATACAACCATCTATCCCCCTAAACCCTGGTTTTTCAATTTAAGACCATCCCCAAACAGATTACATCCACAATTTGCCGCCTGCGGTTGGGTTTTGCTTGCACGCCGGTGTTTCTCTCTAAAATAAGAATACGCGATAGCTCTCTTTGTGAATGTGGCTTAGCAGACGGCACTACCGATCATATTTTCTTTGAGTGTGATAGATCTCAGTCCTCCCTTTACAATTTGATCCTCCTGACCTTCCTCGTCCCTCTAATTTCTCCAATCTTCTTCCTCTTGTTTTTACCCCTTTTGTGTATGTCCTAAGTAAATATATCCATAAAAACAACATCAAACTATGACTTGTTTTGTTTAAATTGTGTATATATCATAATATGTGTCTTAACTATTTTATAAGAAATAATATCTTTTTATGTCTATTTTGTGATGTCATGTTTGTGTTTGTCCATTACACTTACATTTAAAATATATATATAAGTAACCACTAACAAAGTACTTGAGTGTACACTTCACCGATCATCTGAACCAACAACCCTGCCTCATCACTGAACATATGCCAGAAGTCTGCCATCAAACTGAAGACTATCTGAAGTGGACCGATCATCTGAATCAAGACTCCTATCTCTTCAGTGAATAAAAGTCCAGAAGACCATCCTAATGTTGAAACGCTAGACACTGGCGAAATTACGGTGACACTACCGAATGGAAGCCATTACAAAAAAAAGTTGAAAAAGTTGAAAGTCTAACAGTCTGACGGTTATTACACTACGCTACTTAGACTAAGATTGTCTGAATAACAAGTGGTGTAATAACGGCTTTAATCAGACCACACATATTCCTAGCCAGGGATGTCTGTATCATTTGTAGCATGCAATCACCATATGGAGTTATGAGTATGAAATAAACTTAACTTTCCCTTGGGGTTTAACATTGTGAACATATACTTGGAAATTGAGATCTTAAATAAGTAAATTAGAGAAAAACCAGATCAAGTGTAGGGATTGTGGGAGACCTTAGCCCAGCAGTGAGAGAACTGAGGTTATATGGAAAACAACAATAATATAATAGCACGGTAGGTATTGATGTTTAATTGATAGATGTAACTAAGCAAAAATATAAATATATAATCTCCCGCCATTTAGACGTTCTTGGAGGAGAATTCTTGTTTTCTTACCTCGGGTCTTGAGATTCGAAGCCAGACAAGTTCAAGTAGTGTGCTACCACAGAATCCGGTATGGAAGGATTGTAGTTTTCCAGTTGCAAGAGAAAGTCGCTAAGAGCGTGTCCAGCACCAGTGTCTTCGTCCATTCCAACAGATGGGGACCCCATTCGACTCATTTTATATAACAGTTTAGTCACAACATTTAAAATAATAGTTTTAATAACGTGAACGATTCAATAGTCACTGTTTCTTTTGAGAAAATTACCACATTCTTACAAAACAAAGCTATTGACTCTTGATTCATAGTTTTTTTTTTATATTTTTGATTGTTGGCCTTGGATCTTGGATATGGATACTAGTCTTTCAGCCGAGCTTTTGGCTTTTGGTTGTGGAGGGTAGAGGGAAGAAAAACCATTTCTGTTGGAAGAAAATTAAAAAAAACAGGACCAGCTCTATGCTTTTTAATAAGAAAGTTTCCAATTATTACGTAAACTCAAAAAATTATCACATAGATTTAAAGATAATAAAAATAAATTGTACATAATAAACAGAAAAACTTGAATATCTAGATAAATGACGAATCTGCGAACATTTTAAAATTACTTACTAAAATTCACAAGGTCGCGTGGTGCGTTCGATCTGTGACGTCACAAATCTCGACGTGGTCGCGCTGTAGGTAAGAAGGGACGCAATAGTAATAATAGAGTCCATTTTCGCGGCAGAGAGACGCAAATTTCGCGCTAATACTATCTTGAACATTGTGTACGTATGTAGCATTCCAATTTCGACTCTTATCATATTTTATATTTTATATGGAAAGACAGCCGAGAGTGAAGGCCTAGCAAGCCAGGCCCGGGAATTAAATCGCTAAAAGGCCTAAATGAATTAACAAAAAACGGCTATGTAGTTAGTTTATACGCTGTAGAAGTGGGAGTGAGAGGTATACCAGCAAAATCTCTCTATAACCTGCTGAAAGACCTTGGCTTATCCAGAAGTGCAATAAGTTCTATACTAGAACGAGTATCTAAAGCTGCACTAGTAGGCTCATATCAGATTTGGCTGGGCAGGGAGAGAAAAACGAGTAGTGAAGGTGAGTGTTGATGTACGTCAGAAAGGGGCCCCTTAAACCTACGCCCGAGTCACAAGTCTCGGGATCTACTCGAGTTTTCTCTCTCTGCCACACGGTGGACCCGGCACCCGCACGCTGAATCCATGGAATGCTAAGAAGATCGTCTCTAAAGATTTATATAAAGCTATTGGCGTTAAGTTTAGGCGATGACCGGAGGATTAGTGCGCGGACAGTCTAATAAAATTTACCAAAAGTCGACATGGGTATGGTATTGGACTTTTAAACTATACAAAAATCCGTGGTATACAAGTGCAGATATAAGCAGTGTTAAGCTTTCTACATAAGTAATAACTTACTATATATTATATCTGTCATTCAATTTTTACTTACTACTAATTCGGTCAGCGCAATCCAGCTATAACATTTTAACTACCTATTCAACCATTTGTACATTGTAAATATTTGTACCAATTTCAGATAGATTTTTGTTTGTTATTTACCGCCTTGTTCCATTCAACAAATAAACAAAACACCAAATAGGCGCAGAAACTCACGTGGGTTTGCCCGATTGTTGGGAAACAGTAACTCGGCAATCCATGGTAGAGATTTAATAAACAATAAAAACGATTTTTACGACGATGGCATAAGACCTGACGGCATGTTGTGCCTTTTTTTTACTTTAATAGGTTTACACTTGACCGCCTTCTCGCCTGATGGTAAGCGACGATGCGGTCTACGATGGAGCCTACCTAGAAGAAACCGATTCACTCTCGATTTGAAGACACCAAGATTAACAACTAACTAACAACTATCGGGAAAAACCCACTCAGGCAACTCATTCCACAGCCTAGACGTTCTTATCACAAACGTAGAGTCAAACCTCTTTGTCCGCGTCTCTGGAATATCCACCATGAAACGGTGCCGCTTCTCCGCCTTGGAAGTTAAGTCGGCCCCTAGTGTGGGACGCAACTTGCGTAGATACTCTGGCACCATAACATATTCCAGAGACACATAGTAGGGCTAGTGCAGCGGCTAATTCACGTGAGCGACTCAAGCGGCGGAAATATCCAATCCTCGAAAATGGTTACATATTTGAACCCTTTGTTTGGGGTTGAGACATTGGGCCCGTGAGGGCCAGGAGCTCGCCTATTTTTGTTTTGAAGTGAAAACTTCTTTTGGCGTGCCTAGACAGTTTTCGTGGTCTGTCAATAGAAATCAAGTGTCACACTCGAGTATGAAAATAGCTTTTTTTTTTATTTAAATTATTCACTCCACAGACTCCGGGGTCCGTGATCTTTGTCATTACAATTATCTTTTTTTTTACACATTTCTTGGATAAGGAGAAGAGGAAAATAGGAGGGATTTGGGTACATTTGAAATCAAATTCTAGTGCTCGTCTGTAGAGCCGATCACTACCGGTTGGGATTCCGCTAGTAATCGACTCGACATCGAGTGTTTGCCTAATTGCCGAAACTGCCTCCTCCCAGCCCAGAGCCTCCACAACGGCTGCATTTCTGTCCCTGATGGCCATCTGTAGGTTGAAATCGCGGATGGTCTTCGGTGACGCAGCCCACACTCGCCGCACGAACCGACCGATGGCTTCGTCGGTGTCGTCAGCGTAGTATGTGAAGGTCCCCGTGTGCCGTGACATTAACTACCAACTGCAACTGCAACTACCGCATGGGGCACGCTCTCGTGCAGCTTCATGTTTGCCTTGGTTTTGATTACGATTACCGACTCGTATGTTAGTCCCTAAGCTTCATGGATGGTAAGGATGCGTGAAAATAGCTTTACGGGGTAAACTCAGGATGCTAGAGCGAGAAACAAATCCATTGAACAAGCGCGTCAGAGCGAGAAAGACAATATAGTCCCTGTGTACCTGTGTTTATTATATTAAGCTATTGCATAGCTTTTATCGCGGGCCTGGGGACCGAATTTTAGTGATCGTGCTCTTGATCTCTTTCTTATGTTCACAAGAAAGAGGGATGGAAGACCGTAACGCCGTTCTCCCCACTCGGTCATTCGACTTTGAAACTTATTTGTATTAGCTTTACAGACTAAATGCTCTTAGCTGTCGAAGATTGACTAGATTGTATACTTCTCTGCATTTTTTTATGGTAAACAAATGTCACTCTTCAAAATAAAAGCAATTCCGAAAAATTGTTAACATCCCTATTGCTTATGTTGATAAAAAATTTAAAATGCATGCAACATGCAATAGCTTTACCGCGGCAGACCCCGAGTGCCACACTTCTTTTTTTTATGTCTTTTTATCGCGACATTAACTTCTAGGTACTTACCACAGACTAAGTAGAGAGTTACACTGTACTTACCACGTTAATGTCATTAATTGAACTTGTCACGAAGTATTAAATTTGCATTTCATATCCATTGCAAAAAAGTTTTTGTTGTAATATACTCGTATTCATTACTGTTTTATCACAGCACTTAAACACGTAAACACACAAACTGATACCTATTTTTATAGCACTACTTACACATACACCATAATCCATCCGTTTGGCGTCGATATTGCAGGGCCTTGGTGTTTAGAGGCTCGAAGGTTTCTGCTAGAACTCGGACGGCGTTTGCGTGACAGAGGGTGCGATTCCCGGGCTGGCTGGTAGCTGGTTCAGCGGATTTCCATGTCGATCCAGCGGGGGAATGCGGCCAGCATAATGGGGACCTTTGAGCGCGTGGGGGAGTTTGATTTGACCAGTAACATATTTTTTTTATTACGCGTTTTTGTATGTATTTTTTTTATGATTTTTTCTAATTTTATTTTGATTATATCAGTAATAAATAATACACTATAAACACAACATATATTTGCATTTTTAGCGAAATACCTATAAAATAAATAAATAACACAAAATTTGCAAGTCAAATGCTATTTCCGATTAAATTAAATCTTGGCCATAGATACTAGTCATTCAGCCACTCGTGTTGCTGTGGTTACAGGCATATTTAATTTCAATTTATGAATCGTTTTCATTTTTATTATTACAATAATATGATTCACTCACGATTTGAAGACACAAAAAAAAATTGTAACTATCGAGAAAAACCCACTCAGGCAACGTATTCCACAGCCTTGACGTTTTTATTACAAAAGTAGAGTCGAATATCATCGTTGGTGTCTTTGGAACAACAACCTTGAAACGATGTCGTTTTTTCGAGCTACGGGCTTTCCGATAGAAAAAAAGAGCAAGGTGGTATTAGATCGTGCAAAATAGTCGCACACTCTCCAAAGTGTGTCCGATAAAAATAACAATTATTTAAGTATTACATCCACAAATTTACACCATAAATCTTAGAACTAAGTAAAACGATAATAAATTATGCAGAGCAATAGGCGGCCTTATCGCTAATTAAATGTGTGTTATTTTGATAACTTTTCCATGTTTTTCTAGAATACAACGTCATAGTGTTATGATCAGTTTTGGGTAGTGCGAGGACAATTCGAACGATATTTAATTTTCGTTTAAACTAAAAGGAACGTTTTCGTTAAACGAAACCTTTAAAATACTATTTTAAGTCATTGGTCCTAGTGTTACATTTGTGCTTCTACTCCAAACTTGATACAATGTTCACAGGTTTTCACCCACCCTACAGTTACAGAGCTACAGAGATATTCAGAGTGGATCTACACAGGAACCACTTTAGAAGTGAACTAGACATTACCCTATCACCACTTACTGAATCAATTAAATAACAAACCGGTTTCTTACTAAACTAAAACGCATACGGCTGTCTTGGGTGCGCGCGCGCAGATATATGCTTTATTTAATTTGTATTTTTTAGTTTTTGGTGTTATATAGATTTAATGTTTACTTTTTTATGAAACATATTGAGAACTGTTTGTCCTAGACAAACCTTGTTGAGGTTTTATGGGCGAATTTATTTTTATGTGTAATAATAATAGTATTCGAAAAAAAAAAATGTTACATATCACATGATTTCAGACAATGTCATATCGTCAATAACAGTTATAATAGGTGGCGTAACACACTCCCTAGTGTTACATAAGATTTAAATAAAAAATACCGATAATGCAAACAAAATATGTTTTTTAAATTACACAGCAGCTCACAGAAGTTCAATTTAGATGTTCACAATCAACTTTACAGCTTACACTATCCAACCTTGGCCTCTACTCTTTACAGAAGTGAGGTTGGTTACATAACAGACACTGGCCAGATGTGTGGATCCCAGATAAACTATTTTTTACAAAAAATTAAACCGACTTCAACACCACAAATAGACACTCAAAAGCGAAAAATAATTTAATATACGTAATTATTATAACCTCTACTCACTCATCCATATGAAGTCGGTGCCAGGTTAGTTAAAAAGTTAGCAGATATACTATGTACGAGGTAGTAAGTAAGTAGGCATAGGTAAGTAGTATCTATCTACTACCTGTTAGATTTGGCTGGCACCGACTTCATATAGATGAGTGAGTAGAGGTTATAATAATTACGTATATTAAATTATTTTTCGCTTTTGAGTGTCTATTTGTGGTGTTGAAGTCGGTTTAATTTTTTGTAAAAAATAGTTTATTTTACCCTTTTTAGTGCTAAACAAGTTTTCACTAATGCATTTACACGATTTCGTGTTGGGATCTCAATACATGAATTAAACCCAAACACTGGGTAGTTCTTGTAAACCGTTAAGAAATTCCCTTGACTGTCCTTTATCTTCATCATCAGACCACTAATGACAGTCACAGCCCATCTATGTAAAAAGTTCTCATCAATACAAATTCATCGAGCCCAAACACAAGGTAACTACTATGTACCGTCGAGGAGTTCCCTCGACCGTCTTCCCGTTCCCTCATCAGATCGACTCCAGACCGTCTTTAAACTATACTGCTTTAAAATGCTCAAGCAAAAACTTAACTAACGCACTAGTCATCTTTACAATTTTCGAAAGTTATCCTCGATTTCTCTAGGATACCATCATCAGATCCTGGTTTCCTTATCATGGTACCACCCTTGGAATATCTCCTTTACAACAAAAAAAGAATCATCAAAATCGGTTCATAAACGACGAAGTTATCCGCGAACACACATAAAAAAAAAACATACGGTCGAATGGTCACAGGTCACCCCCAAAATCGTAAATGTTAATATTAACGATTTATTGTATTCTACTGGTGACCCCCCTCCCAGAATTTGAGACTGCGTACTGGTGACCCCCTCCAAAATTCGAGGCTGGGACCGCGCCTGCGCCAGTACCTCTTGAGTACGTTCGAGAACAGAACGCTCCCTTAAGAAGGCGGCGCCTCCCTCGTTTTGGATGTCGGCCTTGGCGCGTCCGGACTGCATCATCATGCGCCTACGGACGGTGTCGAAGGGATAGCAGATGATACCGGCTACGGTGGTGACGGTCTGCACGATGGCCCAGCTGATCACAAGCGGGGGGTTCTTGGGGTCAGGCAACATGACGCGGGCGGTGTCGTAGAAGCTGAGGTAGGCCGCGCGGTAAAATGACACCTTGCACCGACACTCCACTCCACTCCATTGTGGAAAATTTTTGATCTATTATTTGTGACATCAAACGGTAAGCCGGTTTTTGAAATGTTCTTCTTTGTTGAAATGAAACTCCTTAGCCTTAAACTCCATACTTCGAACTTCGAATAAGGTTCGACCACAAACGATAAACCATAGAGAATTTGGATGACAGTGATTAAAAAAGGACAAACATGCAAATTTTTGACTTTGACGTTCTTAATATTTTAATCTCTAGTTTGGTAGCATTGGTAATGTTTCGATATTTGCACACGTTTTCATTTGATGGTTTGAATGATAGTATTAACAATAAATATGTCATACAAATTAAGAACTTTTGATTTTATATAGCTATGGACTAGAAATTTAATGTGTAATTATTTTATGACGTTATTCAAAATGAAAAATTTGGCATCTCGTCGATTTGAAAATGCAATATCGAAACGCAAAATACACGCGTCATCTCTGTGCTGTCCTCTTTTTCTTTCTACCCAATAAAGATGCATTAATAAGTTTAGTCTTTGACAAAACATTTACATTGGTTTATTATTATTTTATTAATAATCACTTAATGTGTGCCAAAATTTTTGTTTATTAGTTTTATTGGTATGACACGTAATTTTGTTTATTAGTGTTATGAATGTTTTATGCTACAACATAAATCAAATGAAAATTAATCATGTATTTTTTTATATTAGATTATATATTACCAACTGGAATCATTATTATTTATAGAGATGTGAATTTTACCCGTTAAATGTAAAATTAAATCCAGGTAGAATTGTGGTAAATCTCGTTTTTACCATGGCAACTCTGACCTCGTGGTACTTTGCCGTCACGTTGGTAACAACAGCCCCTTCCTTCCTTCTTTTGCGCCGCTCCTCTGTGCAGAACTGCGAGAGAACGTGATCGATCGAATTTCAAAAAAGGCACACACCTACCCCTGTGCTCCCGTGATCACGCAATAACTCCAAATCTCCTGATAAAATATCAGGGGTTCGTTGTTCGTGATTAAATCCATTCCGTGTGTGATCCTTTAGATACCTCGCCGCGCGGCGATTACCCAGTGAGGACCCACCTATTCGAACAAAATGTCGAACCTCGCCGATCCGGTCGCGTTCGCGAAAGACTTCATCGCCGGAGGCGTATCCGCCGCCGTCTCCAAGACCGCCGTCGCGCCCATCGAGCGCGTCAAGCTGCTGCTGCAGGTGCAGCATGTGAGCAAGCAGATCGCAGTCGACCAGCGCTACAAGGGTATCGTCGATGCCTTCATCCGCATTCCCAGGGAGCAGGGTTTCCTCTCCTTCTGGCGCGGTAACTTCGCCAACGTCATCAGGTACTTCCCCACGCAAGCGCTCAACTTCGCCTTCAAGGACAAGTACAAGCAGGTGTTCCTCGGTGGAGTAGACAAGAAGACCCAGTTCTGGCGCTACTTCGCCGGTAACCTCGCCTCCGGTGGTGCCGCCGGAGCCACCTCCCTCTGCTTCGTGTACCCGCTCGACTTCGCGCGTACGCGTCTCGCCGCCGACGTCGGCAAAGGCGATGGCCAGCGTGAATTCAGCGGCCTCGGAAACTGCCTAAGCAAGATCTTCAAGTCCGATGGTCTCACCGGTCTGTACAGAGGCTTCGGAGTGTCGGTGCAGGGTATCATTATCTACCGCGCCGCCTACTTCGGCTTCTACGACACCGCCCGCGGCATGTTGCCCGACCCCAAGAACACCCCGCTTGTGATCAGCTGGGCCATCGCGCAGACCGTCACCACCGTCGCCGGTATCATCTCCTATCCCTTCGACACCGTCCGTAGGCGCATGATGATGCAGTCCGGACGCGCCAAGGCCGACATCCTCTACAAGGGCACCCTCCACTGCTGGGCCACCATCGCCAAACAGGAGGGAGGCGCCGCCTTCTTCAAGGGAGCGTTCTCGAACGTACTCAGAGGTACGGGCGGTGCCTTCGTGCTCGTCTTATACGACGAGATCAAGAAGATCCTCTAAATATTACGTAAGAATTGTTACCATAATTTAAATTGTGATTCGAAATCACCACAGCCACTCCCTTAAATCAAGGATTATTATTAGACGCGAAAATCAACCTAGTAACTTATTTTTAGTTAAATAAATGTTATACAATGATTCCAATATATTTTATTGTTTTATTAAAAAAGTGTTACATAATCATCTAGCAGTAGTTTAACAGTGAAAACAAGTGAATCAGGAGAATTGACTATTCTAACCTACAAAACATTTTTTTTTTTCTGGGATCCACACATCTGGCCAGTGTCAGTTATGTAACCAACCTCATTTCTGTAAAGAGTAGAAGGCCAAGGTTGGATAGTGTAAAGTTGATTGTGAACATCCTGATTTAGCTTCTGTGAGCTGCTATGTATTTTAAAAGACATATTTTGTTTGAATTATCAGTGTTTTTTTATTTAAATCTTATGTAACACTAGGGAGTGTGTTATACCATCGTATTATAACTGTTATTGACAATATGAAATTGTCTGAAATCATGTGATTTTGAGATGTTATGTAACATGGTGTGATTCAGTGAGTGGTGATTGTAGGGTAATATTTAGTTCACTTCTAAAGTGGTTCCTGTGTAGATCCACTCTGAATATCTCTGTAGCTCTGTAACTGTAGGGTGGGTGAAAACCTGTGAACATTGTACCATCATACTCGGCGTGTGCTTTTCTTGAGAAAAACCCGCGTGTGGCGAGTTATTTAAAGAAACTAGTAAATAAACATACAAAAATTCATCATAGTTTTTCATTTTCCACCTCACAGGGCAGTGAACCTTCCCGTAGCTGACAAATATAAGTAGAGTTTATTAACAAATTTTAAATTGACTTTCTCAGCTAGTTTTGAGTACTTATTCAATTTAGAATGATACAAACATTATTTTTGATCTTCCTAATCTACAGCACCAGTTGCAAAAAAAATTAAAATTTGTACAATTTTTATAGTGAACACAATGTGGGTTAAAACAACTTATTGGTTGTACTATTGTATGTGATATGATCGGCTGAAACTAAAACATTAACCAGAGGCAGTAAAGAGAAAGAAAACTTGCTTTTTGTAATAAAGATTCAGGCACAAACAGACATGTGCATTGGATAGAAGCTTACTACACATTATTTTTTTGTCAATGCTATGCAGCAATTTGTATGAGAGTCCAAATAATCGGGCTTTGCACTTATCACAGTAATTCACAGTTGTCAGCTGTGTAATTCATTACTCATGAAACCTTGTCCTTCATATGGGAACACTTATGTATATACATATAACATACTAGCTGTTCCCTGCCAAGCTTCGCTGTGGCACATTGTGATGCAAAATAGATAAAAACAATCCTTGATGCGGATTATATATCATTTTAAAATTTCAGCTCGATTGGTGCAGAACTTTTTGAGGTTTTGAAGCGTACACAAACCAACATAACATTTTTATATATAGAGATTCCTAGTTAGTGTTCAATGCCAATGGTGTGGTACTTCCCCAGGCAAACTACAAAGAGTCCTACTGAGTATTTTTTTTAGTCTGCAGGAAAAAGGAATTAATTATTATGTTTTGACATTGTTATTGATGTGTCACATGAGATGAGTGTAGGTATGGAAAATTATAATGATATATTAAATTATGATTTTATGCATCTGTGGAACTAATGCCACTGTATAAAGAAACAAGATTTAAAAGACTGCTAAAGTTTTGAAAAATAGCATGTTTTATCTTCTAACCTAGTACATAAGGGAAACTATTGTATAGTATTTTGTGGTGGTAGGACTCTGAGTCCACCTGGGAAAGTACCTACCACACTTGCCAGATATTCTACCGCCAACTGTCAAGTAGTAATAAACATAACTGTACCAGTTTAAAGGGTAATGATTCCAGAGAGATTACATCCCAAAAATCATCTTATATCTCGTGGTGACAAGCACAGTGCAGTGCTAGGTAATGATTTGAACTCTTCATATTCTATTAGCTGCATGGCACTGCTTTTTAGTTAGCAGATGTGTTGCTCAACATCATCAATGGTATACCATTAAATAAAAACAAGTTTTAATTTATTTGGTTAGCCCGGTGCCTTAGTTGGTAGTAACTCTGCCCACGAACCCGTGGGTTGTGGTTCCACCCAGTGTAAATATTTGTATCCATCATACAAGTATTTCTACTGTGTCGGGGTGTTTTCTATGTATAATTAGTATGTATTTAAAGATATATAATTATTACTAGCGGCCCGTTCCGATTTCGCTCGGATATTGTCACATAAAGACCATTAATCGAAAAAACCATCCTATCTTTCAAGTTGGATAAAACAGCACACGGTGTCCAAATTTGATTAAAATTGGTTAAGTAGTTTAGGAGTCCATCGCGGACAAACATCGTGACAGGAGATTTATATATATTATGATATCAACTATCTGGCTCCCATAGTACCTACAAGGTTTGCTAGTTTGGGGGTAGATGGTGTTGTGTATGTTAAAATTTCAATTTACCTTCCATTCAGTTTTATGGTCATAATTTCTCTAGTCTGGTGTCCAGGGTGCAGAAGCCTCTTCAGGAGTTTGACCGGTGTGCAGGTGGCATAGTCGGCTTTACACTTTTACAGGTGAGTAAGTTGGTTTTGGTAAGTAATTATCAATTACATAGCGCACCTTTGGATTTGAAGTGCCATTTTGTTTTATTGAGGTTATACCATTGATATAAATCAATGGATGTGCCCTCCCAAACTTCAGGCGCACGGAATTATGTTATCGTTGGGAAGGGTGAGCTCACTCTTTCCGGTTAAGTCGGTAGTAGGAAGCGGTGAACGTTGTCAAAAAAAGTTTAACCGAAACGTAGGTACCTCGCGCCTATCGATTCTAGGGGTAAATATTGGTAGTTGTAAACCACTCAAGCTACACACAGAGACGCGGTTTGTTAACAATTTCAAGGTGCTCAGGGCACATCTTTTAATTTACATCGATGTTATACTTTTTTGTCGCGTTAGGAAAAATTTTAAAAATTTATTAGATTAAATCATGGACGTACTTATAAAAAAAAGTCTGACGTAGACTCGCTAAAACAAAAACTGTGTCCATCGAGTCGGCCACATAATATGCACGTGTGCGCTGTCATATACAGGCTGACACGCACACGTCAGTGGGTCATTACACGCACTACTTGTTACGTGTGCGTGTCAGCCTATCGGTGACAACCTGATAACGTACACGCGTAAATGTGGCCGACTCTATAGACACAGTTTTTGTTTTAGCGAGACCACGTCCGACTTTTTTATACGTCCATGCTTTATAACAACTTATTTTGAGTTGGTGGTTCACGACCATCGAAGGTTTTCGTATCAAACCAAAAGCAGCGTACCTACATTTTGCGATTCAAAGCTCAAAATGAAAACCAAACCTTATCACTCCGTGTCGGGTTTGCCCCGGATGTAACAGGAAGTATGAGTACCTAGGTACCTACCTAAAACATAAATAATATTGATTACTTATTCACTCATACATTTCATTTGGCTTTTATTAACCCCCGACCAAAAAAAGGGGTGTTATAAGTTTGACGTCGATGTCTGTCTGTCTGTCTGTCTGTGTGTCTATCTGTGGCACCGTAGAGCTCAAACGGATGGGCCGATTTCTATGCGGTTTTTTTTATTTGAAAGTTAATATTTGTGCGGATGTTCTTAGCTATGTTTGGTTAATATCTATTCAAGATGGCCGCCTCCACAAAATGGCGGACAAAATATTTCTTCACAACCTACCTCAATATGGGTATCAAATGAAAGGGCTTGGCTAGTAAAATACTATAGACTATAACAAATTTCAAATCCAAGATGGCCGCCACCATAAAATGGCGAATTATATTTTTTTTTCACTACTACCTACCTCAATATGGGTATCAAATGAAAGGGCTTGGCTAGTAAAATACTATACACTATAACAAATTTCAAATCCAAGATGGCCGCCACCATAAAATGGCGAATTATATATTTTTTTTCACTACTACCTCAATATGGGTATCAAACGAAAGGGCTTGACTAGTAGAATACTTTGCACTATGATGGCCGCTACCGCATAATGGCGAATTACATTTCTTTTTTCACAACTCCCTCAATATGGGTGTCAAATGAAAGGGCTTGACTAGTATAATGTTGTACAGATAACAAATCCAAAGCAGTCGGGGGTTAGTCAAAATTTTTAATTTTGTTCTTGTGAACAACTGGTGTTTAGTTGATACCTAGAATACGTAGATAGACCATCGAGCAACGATCTTCTGCGCAAGCACGGAAGGGAGTAGCCTTAGCTAAAATATATTGTTCAAATCTTTCTATCATTTCTTGCGGGACACTAGCGCAAAGCCAGACTATTACCAGTGCATCCACACTCGCTCAAGGTCGCGCGGTTTTAGCCTACAGCTAGACCGTTCCTCGCACGGAACAAGTGCCAGGCGGTTGTCGAACGCACGTCTGAGCGTTTCAGCGCTCGCGCAACACGTTTCCCCGCGCAAAATTACGTCGCCATATATTGTGCTGTATATGGATGCACGAGTCAAAAAACAAAGAATTATCATTTTTTCCTAGTTGTACAAATATACCATTATTTTTATATTTTTCTGCTAACCGTACAAAAAGTACGGGACATTATAAAATAGCTTATAATCGAAGCTGGTTGTATGTATTAGTGTAGGTAAGTACATTAAAATATGTTACATATTTATCAAACAACATTTAGACGATCAAGTAGAATAAAAACAGTCAAAGTATACTTTTATTGTTTTAATTTCAATGTGTCCGACCCTATGTTACGGCCTCTTCTAGCTGTCTTGCGCGTTATGAAGTAAATAACTAAAATATATAATCTGAGCTACAATGCTGACTACCTAGTTACATAACGAAAGGTTAATTTATTTTTTTCGATGCGCATAATTCCGCGCCAGACAGCGACAGAGTTACGCGTTAGAAGAGAGCGCAAATGTTTAGGTTAAAAATTGCGATAGGCACTGAGCGCTAATGCGAGCTGAATTGCACTTTGTTGCGTCCCAGCAAGAGTCGCTATTTATATAAAAAAATTCGCTAAGTGAGGGTTCTGTAGTAATATCTATTCTGTGCTATTACATACAAAACATACCTGTACCGATCCATTGCCGATCATACTCACACATCAAATCACTAACACATAAAAAATAAAGCACCATTCACAAATCTAGCCCCGCCCTCACGCCACTGTATATTATCAAACTCCATGGTCCACGCGGACTTGTACTTTATATATTATACTTCTATATTATCTATTCCATGCTTTGACAGAGGGGAAACGCTGTGCCTACTCCCTTCTGTGTTGCTCGCTGTGATAGACAGATAAACTCTTTATTGTACTAAATAAACAAAAAATAACTTAATGACTTCGTAGTAGGATTCTTTGGCTTTGATGATTGATGATTAATTGATGGCTTGGATGATTTGGCTGGCCTAGTGGTTTAGTTGGTAGTAAGTCTGCCTGCGAAGCCGTGGGTCGTGGGTTCGATCCCCACCCAGTGCAAATGTTTGTGTCTTAAATTCAAATATTTGTCCTGTACCTGGGTGTTTTTTATGTATGTATTTAACATATATAAGTATTACATCAGCTTTCTATCTGACTTCCATAGTACAAGCGTTGCTTAGTTTGGGGTCAGATGGTGTTGTGTGAAATGTCCACCCATATTAATATTCTTGGCAGAGTTCGCCTGGGGAAGTACTGTTGCCAGTTATTATTCCGCCAAGGAGTATGTGAAACATCATAATCTTTAGTTAAAATGTAAATCTCTTATTCTACAACTTGCTTACAAATCTCATGAAATAAGTAACTAATATTACTTTTCTAAAATAAAACAGTCATAGCGACTGCCGATAGAAGTGACAACTGATAACTCAGAACTTGATAGCACACTTTGGAAACTACGCGGGTGAAACCGGAGGGCGCGGCTAGTCTGCTATAAATCTACAAAGTATTGTCGTCATAAGTCTTCTAAGCATGGCCATGGTCCCGAGTTCACCCAAGGATTTCTTTCATTTACGAGCGTGAAGCTTGAGCTCAATTCACAGCCCACGAAAAATTTGTGTGTGGTGCGCCAAGACAAGTTTTCACTTCAAAAAATTGGTTGCCTGTAAAGTCGGTATTCGGGCGAAAGTTTTACGTGACAACGATTTTGAGTGGTAAAATAATTTTACGGAAGGGACGCGTGCCTTTCACTTTTTATGTCTGTCTCTCTCGCTCTTAGGCGGGCTAACCATGCCCGAGTGGAAGGGACGCGTGCCTCTCACTCGCTCTCGTTGTGAGCGATTAACGTGAGCGGAGCGTAACGCAGTTTCTTGAAGTGTCACCCGGCAAACCAATTTATAAGACGTTGTCACGTCAAAAATTCTATGAAAATGGCGCTGTTCTTCAACATTCTAATATTAAACAACAGAATGAGGCGTTTGAACTTCGATCAATTTTGATCGAAGCGTTTGAAGGACAAATGGAAGGCGTAGTAAGCAAAAAAATCTAATTAAGACTTTAAAGAAACTAAGCAATTTTAGTTCCACTACACGAGCATGCCGCAGTGGCGCCCTCCAAGATTCGCTCTCCATTCGTGGTCATTTATCTAGAGCTAGACCAACAAAGATCTGGTGGAGATGACGTAACGATCATCTGGGTGTGGGTGACGTCATCCAGACGTAACTTTTCACGGATTCTTCACTTCCGTCCTATTTCAGTACTGTGAGTTTACGTAACAGCTGTTATCGATTTACGTACTCGAGGTCAAACTCTGGTTGTCACGACAAACGTAACTGCGACACGGTCAAATATTGAAACTAAAATAACAATAGGATTCTAAGAAAAATCGGCAAATGGTTTCGGATATATCGATAGAGGCGCCACTAGTTTGATTTCCCGATAAGTTGGTCGACTCGTTTGACTGAAGGAAAATGGCCGCCAACGTGGCCACAGAATACGTGTCAGTGAGTATAGAACGACCCATTTTTAGCAATCGCTAGAGTATCTGAATAGGAATCGCTCTTGAACTATTAACCGTGTCTCGTCCTCTACATTACTAATTAGTTTCTACTGGTATAATAGCAATTCAATCCTATATTATACATACAAAGTTTTAAAGGTTTTTACCCGAATCACGTCGCGTCGGATCAACTCTACGAATTGAGTAGAAATTTGAAACACAATTACAAGGTAATCTGGAATAACACATACTTACTAAGTGGGTACTTTTTATAACGGGATATTTATGGGAACTGCTAGTACAATGTACCTACATTAATTAATTGCCTGGAGATACGTGCCTAAACCATACCTTACTACCATAAATAGGTAGTGTTCTTAATAGCCGTTTCAAGATCTTTTTTCATGATTATTATTAGTAGGTATATTATTTAGTGTTGACCGCTTGTAAATTATAATATTTTTGTTACATTATAACAGCGGAATTTCATGTACCTACTTACCTATGTTATTATGGGGAAGTATAAAAAAATGTTATAATAGCCGGCCCGCTATTGTGCTATTTTTTTTACTTTTTACGGTTTCTTAATGCCAGTCACATTGAAAGTCCGCTGTAGGCATTAGCACAGTAAACATATTATATGTATTTACTAATTACTAATTACTGTGGCATTAGGCTGCAGTCTTGGGCGCGACGATCGTGAGGGGCGCGCGGAAATGGTGTATTTGCTCTATTAATCTGGGATCATTGCAACGATGGGATACCCAACCAAGTCAAACAATATGATTAATAAATAACTTATTGGCGAAATGTATTACTACGTGTAATATTAACAGTTAAGTTTTTAACTTTTCGTTGGCTTCCATTTCTCGGTCCTTTTTAGGCTGACCAAACACATCTAACGGGGGCGCGTCCAGCGCTGGCTGTAGATGCAACCACATACGAGAGTATCTCTCTACTTAGTCTGTGCACATAAGCTTAAAGAAGTATAACCAAAGAGTTTAGGTACATATACTACGTATAGAGTTAGATTTTCCTTTGTGTCAATCGTAAGCAGATGACGTGCATACTTTCTGTGGCAACAGAGTGATATGCTACGACAAAAGTATGACACTTCCACAAGAGCGACAAGGCAAGAAAGATGATACCCGTGCTTTCGGTGTAAAGCGTTTCAGTTTGTGCTAACTCTATACTTAGTATATGTAAACTCTTTGAGTATATTTGTAGTATAACTCGATAAATTTCCCGATCTGAAATGACAAGGTAGACTCGAGGAGACAGGCGTAGCAGCAAGATTACGCAATGGAATCGATATAATACGTACAACACAGCAAGTCAGTCAACCGCATCTGTATTAGGAAGTTCACAGAATAGATTTGATTGAAAATCTATAGGTAGGTTAATCGCCGCTGCCAATTAGCTTAAACACATTTTTATTTGCATGTCACCACTCATTCACGCACCCATCGATAAATGGTGACCCTAGAAAATGAGCAAATAGGCAGGGGCTGCATAATTAAAATTAAAGTTACGGCTGGTAAAATTACGGCTAGTAAGTAATGGCTGGTCTAGTAAGTTATGGCTGACCATATTACAGTAAATGGCGGAGAGCCTTTCTTAAATACTTTTAAAGTAGCCTAAACAACAAACAAACTCTTCAGCTTTATAATATTAGTATAGATTTACGTACCTACTCATGCGTTTGTGTTTTGAAAACCGTAATTCACTTGTTTTTCACCACGCTGGCTCAGTGCGGGTTTGTTAACACATGACCTCGAAACATTCTATGTACATTTAAGTTTCTCCACGATGTTTTCCTTAACTTTTTTTTATTGTTAGCGGCATTACGCAAATGACTTCGAAAAGACAGTGGTGCGCGTGGGATTGTGGTCATCAAGCTAGATGACCATGTTTAGTAGACTTATTTAGACAACAATTCTTTGAAAATTTATTCCAAACTAGCAGTGCCCCCCGGTTTCACTCGCGTTGTTTCCAAAGTGGCTATCAAATTCCGAGTTATAGGTTTTCACTTCTATTGGCAATCCCTATGACTGCCAATATTTTTTCTGGAAACCATTAATAGTGAAGATTCTTAATAAGTTCTAGAGATGAGGTCACAATAGAAATGAGCTCGTTACCGATTTCATTTTCCAGAATCGACTAGCTGAGGTCATCGACCATCGACCGCCGAAGCGGAGTGATCTTGAACGCTAGACGATCCTCCCCACTCTTCTCTTTTTCGGGCCCGCAGCGCCACTATCCTGTTACTGTGCAATTTCAAATAGCTCTTAGTTATATGTTATGCTTAGTTCAAGGTTTTCGTCAGGATATTTTAGTGGTGGCGCTATGTAACAATGTAATGGCTGGAGATTGCTTTGAAGGGTACACAAAAACGTGTACTTCGCCGAAAGAACGACGCCAATTTAAATCTGGAACTAACTTTTTAACAGAATTCTAATAAGGAGGAGGTTCTGAATAGGCATGATTACTAAAAAAAATATTAATCAGTTGCATTATAAAAAAAATTGTACTTAAAAGTCTTTTTCCTTTGTTTCCAAAACAAAAAAAAGTGGTCAAGTGCGAGCCGAACTCGCCCATGAAGGCTTCCGTAGCAGCAAGTAACATAATACAAAAGTTCTTGTAGTTTGTTGTTACTTTAATCATTGTTTTAACAATAGTCAATTTATGACGTATTAAAATAAAACTACTTCCTACATCTGATTCAAACCAATTTTCGTTGATAGTTCATTCACATGGAAATGCAGTTACACACTTTTTAGCACTTTGGAAAAGTCCCTCGCGCAAACTATTCAGTTTAGAAAAAAAAAATGTTAGAAACCTTGATTATCATTTTTGATGACCTATCCATAGATACCCCACAAGACTAAGTGTGGTATTGATAAAAAAAAAATTGAGTTGCAGTTCTATGGGAACCCCTAATTTTTTTTGTTGTTTTTCTATTTTTGTATCAAAATCTTAATGCGGTTCACAGATTACATCTACTTACCAAGTTTCAATAGTATAGCTTTTATAGTTTCAGAGAAAACTGGCTGTGACATACGGACAGACATGACGAATCTATAAGGATCCCGTATTTTGCCATTTGGCTACGGAACCCTAAAAAATGACGACGATACAGAGCTTAGTTTCGATGGTTTCGAGTGACTTCACTTCATGGCACGATTTTTACGATGAAGTGACGTAACAACCGCACTCTGGAAGTTTATTGATATAACGATATAAGTAGGTATGTAGTAGTAAGTATCTTTGTCGTTTGTCGATTTTTAGGATTCCGTAGCCATATGGCAAACCTGTGGTGGGTTTGTCTGTCTGTCCGTATGTCACAGCCACTTTTCTCCGAAACTATAAGAGCTATACTATTGAAACTTGGTAAGTAGATGTATTCTGTGAACCGCATTAATATTTTTATAGAAAAAATACGATACATTTCGGGGGTGTCCCATACTTAGAACTGAAACTCAAATTTTTTTTTTACCATTAAAACATTCAAAACCATACGTTTGCGTTATCTATGGATAGGTCTTCAAAAATGATATTCTCAATATGTACCCCCCCCTGTAACTTCTAAAATAAGAGAATGGCAAAACTAATTTAAAAAAAAAATATGATGTACATTAGATACCATGTAAACTTTCAACGAAAATTAATTTGAATGAGATCTAGTAAGTAATTTTATTTTAATACGTCATAAATTCACTATTTATGATTAAAGTTACAAAGAGAACTAACAAGAACTTTTATATTATGTTACTTGCTGCTACGGAAGCCTTCATGGGCGAGTCCGACTCGCACTTGACCACTTTTATTAAATTTTAATGGTCTTGTTATGTAAACTTAGCCTATGGTCCCATCTAAGAAAGAGCGACTACCATTTTTAATCTACATCCAAAAAGGAAATCAGTCTTAGTAAAAGCTCACAGCGTCAGGTTAAATCCAACCAAATCCAATCGATCCAGTTAAACTACAGGGTCATGCAAATGTACTAAGCTTACCCAGACCGTTATACAAAATCTGCATAAAGGAAAATAAGATACATGCAGAGGAACATAATTTCTCCTATACTTATTATGTTCCTTCAACATAATATCTAAAAAGGGAGGAAAATGATATCTCCTGTATTATGTTCCTCAACATAATTTATACTTTTATACTAATACTAGATGTACGCCCCGGCTTCGCCCGTGAAACATATATAGCACTCATCGAGATCCCGCACATATCCAACGGTGAAAATATTTTAGAAATCGGTTCAGTCATTCCTGAGAATTTCGCTTTCAAACAAAACACCTCTTCAGCTACCTGCTACGCCACCTGTCGGAAATTGGTCGTACCAACTCAGAGATTAGCCAAAAGGTTTTATATTCAAGAGGTATGTAGGTAATCTGTGATATTCAAAGACGCAATCTTAGACACATGCTGTCATAATATGTCATGTCAAAGCACGAAACGTACGAAAACTCTCAAAAAGGAATATTCTTTCCCGATTTTGTTACATTCTTGATTCATGCTTCGCTTCTGTTAATAGTAGCGTTATTTTCTACAGCCAATAGCCTTCCTCGATAAATGGACTATTCAATAGGAAAAGAATCTTTCAATTCGGACCAGCACTTCCCGAGATCCTAGCGTTCAAACAAACAAACTCTTCAGCTTTATAATATTAGTATAGATTAAAATTAAACTAAACTATTCAGCTTTAGCTGAAGAGTTTGTTTGTTTGTTTGAACGCTAGGATCTCGGGAAGTGCTGGTCTGAATTGAAAGATTCTTTTTCTATTGGATAGTCCATTTATCGAGGAAGGCTATTGGCTGTAGAAAATAACGCTACTATTAACAGAAGCAGAGCATGAATCTAGAATGTAACAAAATCGGGAAAAAATATTCCTTTTACGTTTCGTGCTTTGACATGACAGCATGACAGCAAGATTGCGTCATTGAATATCACAGATTACATACCTCTTGAATATAAAACCTTTTTGCTAATCTCTGAGTTAGTACGACCAATTTCCGACAGGTGGCGTAGCAGGTAGCTGAAGAGGTGTTTTGTTTGAAAGCGAAATTCTCAGGAATGACTAAACCGATTTCTAAAGTTTTTTCACCGTTGGATATGTGCGGGATCTCGATGAGTGCTATATATGTTCCACGGGCGAAGCCGGGGCGGACATCTAGTATCTAATAAGGAACATAATATCGCCTATATTATGTTCCTTAAACATTATATCTATTATGGAAAGAAAATAATATCTCTTATATTATGTTCCTTCAACGTAATATCTATTAAAGGAAGGAAAATAATATCTCCTATATTATGTTCCTCAACATAATATCTAATAAGGAAGGAACATAATATCTTCTATATTATGTACCTTCCTTTATGCAGGTTTTTGTACTGGTATTACGGTCTGGGTAAGCTTAGTACATGTGCATGGCCCTGTAGTATAACTGGCTCGATTGGATTTCGCTGGATTTAACCTGATGCTGTGAGTCGTTCCCGAAAACGGTTTTACTAAGACTATGGATCATGATTTACTGAACGTTAAATGAAGTTACGGCTGGTCTAGTCGGACTAACGGCAACCCGGATTTAAATCCCAACCGCACCACTGTCATTTTTCTGTCTTTGAAAACATCGTGAGGAAACCGACATGTACCTAGAATCTTTCGAAGTCATGTGTCATCTACCAACCCGCACTGGGCCAGCGTGGTGGTTTGTGCATTGCGAGAAAATGCATATGCAATGCTGACGCATTTCTTTATGGCCAATGGGAAATGCTGCCGTTTTTCAAGATGACCAATGGCCATAGTCCCGAGTTTACTCGAAGATTTCTTATCACTCCCGAGCGTGACGCTAGAATTTAATTCACAGCCCACGAAAAACCCGCCTGTGGCGCGCAAAAAGCAGTTTTCACTTCAAAAAACTACATTGTGGATGTTTCATCTCGTTAGCTGTAGGCTAGCAGGGCCGCGGTCGTTGTGGCGCATCGTGACATAACTTCATTGATCGCTGGCGTAAGTGGAGCGAGCCAGTTCCTTCTAGCTTCTACCTGGGAATATCTCTAAAAACAGGGTCACAAAGGGAAAACACTGTAGTTACTGAGGTTTGATCACCCAGTAGGTACAAATATTTTTGTGATGAACGTAGTGCGCTAGGTTTTATTAAAAACAACTAGGTAAGTTAGTTAGTCACTTTTGTGGTGACATTTAGGTCAAAATGTTCATTTGGATGATATACCTAATATGATGATGGGATGGGTACAAAAAAACGTTATAATAACAAGGAGGGGGAAGGTGCCTCCAAAATATTTATATTTAAGACTAGCTGAGCCCGCTACTTCGTTCGCGTAAGCAGATGTTACTGACTTAAACATTAGTTGGAAGTATCGTACGTCAAAATATTTGGATTAGTAGTCATTGAAAAACCGAGTGAATTTGTTTTTCCACACATTTTTTTTTTAATTTTATCATCTTTTTTTTTTTTAATTAAATCAAACATACTTAGAAGCATCGATATAAACCAATGGATGTGCCCTGAGTAACTTGAAATTGGTAATAAACTGCGTCTCTATGTGTGTCGTAAGTAGTTTACACACAACCAATCTACTTGACCCCTAGAATCGCTAGCGGCGAGGTGTGCTGTGGTTCTACTTATTTTGGTTGTTGACAACGAATAGTGATAAGTAAAAAACGTCCGGCGTTCACCGCTTCCTGCAATCGACTGGAACGGAAAGAGTGAGCTCACTCTTCCCAACAATGACATGATTTCGTGCGCCCTGAAGTTTGGGAGAGCACATCTTTGCTTAGAAGGGTTTCGTAGTATCGAACATAGCCGCAAGTGTTAAGTTTGTATGATTTTTATAGGAGACATTATGAAAAATCTGAAGCTGATGTGCACGATCTGATACCTACTTATCTTGAAATGTTAATGCATGAATTTAATTGTAACACAGAAAAAAAATCAAAGAACGAATCCAAATTCAGCACCAAAATCCTTTTAGCAGCAAAAAACTTATTAGTACAATTTAGAATACCAGTAACGCCACCTATTGATGCAAGAAAAAATACATACAACAACAGCAAAACATCGATTTAAATGGCCTTTAGTGCTTTTAGATTTAAACTGGCATTAGCGCCATCTAATCTATACTAATATTATAAAGCTGAAGAGTTTGTTTGTTTGTTTGAACGCTCGGGAATCTCGGGAAGTACTGGTCCGAATTGAAAGATTATTTTTCTATTGGATAGTCCATTTATCGAGGAAGGTTATAGGCTATAGAACATAACGCTACTACTAATAGAAGCGGAACATGAATCAAGAATGTAACAAAATCGGGGAAAAATATTCCTTTTTGAGAGATTTCGTACGTTTCGAGCTTTGACATGACACATGACAGCATGTGTCTAAGATTGCGTCATTGAATATCACAGATTACATACCTCTTGAATGTAACCTTCTTTCTAAATCTGAGTTGGTCGACAAATTTCCGACAGGTGGCGTAGCAGGTAGCTGAAGAGGTTTTTTGTTTGAAAGCGATATTCTCAAGAATGACTGAACCGATTACAGTCATTCTTTCACCGTTGGGTATGTACGGGATCCCGATGAGGGCTATATATGTACCACAGGGCGAAGCCGGGGCGGACATCTAGTGAGAATATAATGTTGCTTGTTATTTTGATTGTGAACGCAAAGCACCTGTATTATCTACGCCAAAACGACTGCATATATTTTTCATTTTTGGCTTACCATCACATCAAGTTCCTTACCAAAATATATACTTAAGTATATTAATATGAAATTTTAGACTCGAAAGTTTTACGTGACAACGACTTTGAGTGGTAAAATAAATTTACGGAAGGGACGCGTGCCTTTCACTTTCTATGTCTGTCTCTCTCGCTCTTAGGCGGGCTAACCATGCCCGAGTGGAAAGGACGCGTGCCTCTCACTCGCTCTCGTTGTGAGCGCATAACGTGAGCGGAGCGTAACGCAGTTTAGTTAGTAGTAGTAGTAGTTTAGTATTAGTTAAGTGTCACCCGGCAAACCAATTTATAAGACGTTGTCACGTCAAAAACAGTGAATTAACAGATATCCTACATAATACATACAATAATACATTCATATATAAACCAAATAAATTAAAATATCCACATTGTTAAGTGCAAAAAAAGAAAAGAAAATAAAGAACAGTAAATTGATAAGTAACTCAACATATATAATGAGGCTACAATTTTGATAAATAGAGCTGTTTGACATGTTTTTTGAAGATTTCCAGTGATGAGGAACGTCTGATAGGCACGGGTAATACGTTCCACAATAAGCCTAGCTTTTCTCAATAAATGGACTATCTAACAAAAAAATAATCTTTCAATTAGAATCAGTAGTTCCGAAGAAAACCCTGGTTTAAAAAAATTCTTTTGTGTCATACGATCATTGGATTTTCTACATCCAAATACTTGATACAGATACTAGTGTCAACTTCTGAGTATCCATACTGGATCAAGTAGCGATGTGGTACAAGTATCATGTAACCGACTCTGTATTTTGATCCAAAATCATAATTATAACCGTCTCGAGGTCGACTTAGGTTTTCGAAGTGAAAACTTCTTTTGGCGCTCTACAGACAGATATTTCGTGGGATGTGAATTGAATTCTAACGTCATGCTCGGGAGTCATAAGAAATCTTCGGGTAAACTTGGGACCATGGCCATGTTCATGGCCAGGCCCTCCGGTTTCACCCGCGTAGTTTCCAAAGTAAGCTATTAAATTCTGAGTTATAAGTTTTCACTTCTATCGCCAGTTCCTATGACTGCCATTTTTTTCTTTTATAGGTGTTCATTTGACCGCCATTTCGCCTGATGTTAAGCGATGATGCGGTCTACGATGAAGCATACTTACTTGGAAGAAACCATTTCTGTCACGATTTTAAGAGACGAAGATAGCTTGGACGTTCTTATCACAAATGTCACACTTCTTCGTTCGAGTCTTGGGAAAGTCAACCATGAAACGATGTCTCTTTTTCGAGCTACGAGCAGATCAGAAAAAGGACAAGATCGTGCAAACTCCAACTCTGTAAGTACCTACAACTCTTATAAACACTGATGTATAAAATCTGAAAAAAAAAACGGTAGGTAATTTAATTTTGTGGCAATGTCCAAGACGTTCAAGATGTTCGAATAAAGGTGTCGTTAATTTCTCTGACATTTAAAAAATATGACATAGTAAATAACATATTAAGCCTAAAATATCAATCTTTTTTCAGCCTACTTTTAAACATATTTTTGTATAATTTTATCTGTCTACACTATGTAAGTAAATCAGTACTTTTTTGCTACGCGTTACGTCCAAAATTAGTGCGACAAAACAAATGAATCAAACGAAAAGCTAAAAAAGTCTCTGGGACAGTCATTAACGGCGTCAGTCGGACAGTTAAAAATAACAGCAGATGCCACGAAACAGCTGATGGCTTGGAGACGGCCATAGAACCGTGGATTGTGTTATAATTAGAACTAGTTACTAGTAATCGTTTACGTAAAGGTTCTGTTTGTCTATGAAATATTTTTATGATTGAATACCTGTGCGCGATTATACGCTGGTTATCAGGTTTTTTAATTTTTTATTTATTCACACAAAATCCACAGCCCTTTTAAAACAGATTTTTAGACAAACATTTTCATTAACTTACAAACTATCTTACGGCCAATAACGGATTTACATTTTTTTGTTTTGTGTTAATTTCACGGAACCCTTTCTTTCCTCAAGTAAGAGTAACCTAAGTTATGCATTAGAACGTCAGCTATCTAGTCGTGAAAGCCTCGTCATAATCAGTCGAGCCGTTTCGAAGATGAACAAACAAACAGACAGACAGACAGTATTTTAGATACAGGTACCGTGTATACTTTCATTTGAACTTAGTAAATACGAGCTGTTAATTTGATATTAGATATAGACACTCCAATTTTATTTACTTTTTTTTAAAATAAAGAGTGACGAGGCGATCAGGTCATGTGCCTGATGGTAAGCAAGATGCCTGACACATAACAGCATAGTGACACGCAGCTATTGGAACATGAAGCGTCCAAATCATTACATAACACTGCACTGCGTTCGTCACCCAAAGATCTTATATCTCTAAGCGCTGTAATTTATCTGGAAACATTGCCTTTCAAACCGGAACACAGTAATGTTTGCAAATTACTGCTTGGCGGTAGAATAGCTGGCAAAGGTGTGGTACTTCCGCAGGTGGAATCTGCCAAGAGTCCTACCACTACAAAATAGATAAAGAAACCTATGGTAGATGGTAGACGGCCTCCGATGGTTTCATCTGGGACTCTGAACCTTCTTTCATCACAAGGATATTATCAAGATCCTCTACCTGTCGAAAGCTGGCAGTTTTCACTATAGAAGTCCCGGAGAGATATCCTTCATTAACCCTCAATTTCAAATAATAAAGGTTTAAAAGTTATACCTACTTTTTCTTCGAAAAACATTGCCGAGCGATCGGAAAGCTAAAACATTAGAGATATTGCAATAACTACTTTACTATATAAACATTATGAGTTCCAATCGCGAAAGCTTAAAAACAATATATTGCAATGATATCTATCAATAGCCACAACCACAGAAAACGTATTTATCAAGGGCCGCTTGTAGGTCGCAAGGTAATCCACGAGTTAGTAGGTCGTGACCTACATAGCTTTAGTCATCGATATAACCAATGGATGTGCCCTGAGTAACTTGAAATTGGTAATAAACTGCGTATCTATGTGTGTCGTAAGTAGTTAACGCATAACCAATCTACTTGACCCCTAAAAATGCTAGCGGCGCGATATGCATTGGTTCTACTTATTTTGGTTGTTGACAACGAACAGTGATAAGTAAAAACGTCCGGCGTTCACCGCTTCCTGCAATCGACTGGAACGGAATGAGTGAGCTCACTCTTCCCAACAATGACATGATTCCGTGCACCCTGAAGTTTGGGAGGGCACATCTGTGTATTGAGATCTTTGGCTTTAGTGCCTTCTCTACAGAAACATTAAACAGAATATTGTTAGATACTTCATACCTATATTCCGAGAGATGACACCAAGTTTGGCTAGGTATTTGATTACTGAGTACAATACTCTTGTATGGAGTACTGTTCGCACCTTTGGGATGGATCGGCTAAGTATCAGCTGGAGGCTCTGGAGTCGATCGAGAGACGCGCCAAAAGGCTCATAGGCAATGACACTCGTGTGCGAAAAAGACTTCAAAGTCGTGAACAATGCCGAAAAATTGCTAGCCTATCGGGTTTTTATCGGATGCACTTTAGAGAGAGTGCTTCTGATTTGCATGATCTAATACCACCTTGCCCTTTTTTCTATCGGAATGCTCGCAGCTCGAAAAAGCGACATAGTTTCATGGTTGATGTTCCAAAGACACGAACGAAGAGATTTGACTCTATTTTTGTGATAAGAACGTTGTGGCTGTGGAATACGTTGCCTGAGCGGGTATTCCCCGATGATTACAATCGTTGTGTCTTCAAATCGAGAGTGAATCGGCTTTTTCTAGGTAAACACGCTCCATCGTAGACCGCATTGTCGTTTAACATCAGGCAAGACGGCGGTCAAGTGTAAACCTATAAAAGTTAAAAAAAAAGCTAAAAAGCTGCCCTAAACCTACGGCTCCTATATAACAAGGAGCTGCAGACCTGGGTGGGGGATAGCGGGGCAAAATGAATCTCCCTATTGAGATCATGATTTGAAATGTTGAAATGATTCTGATTGTTGATTCTGAATGTGAAAAAAAAATGTATGAATCGCCGATTCTGATGAAATTTATATTGGACCACCTTAGAAGTTATATATAATATACTTATTTGTTTCTACCAAACAAAAGAAATTAACAGAGCCTTTGTTGTAAAATATAAAAAACACAAAAATACTGGCAAGGGTGCCGTACTGCTTTAGGCGGGCTTTGCTATTAGTAGGTACATTTTATTCAGTAATTTACTCAGTCAGATGACATCTGCTCTACCACTCAAATCAGTCAGCCGACAAAGCCCCTCTTGCTTTTGCTGGTACCCCCAATAATAAGTCAGCCGACATAGATTCACGCGTTTAGAAGCGAACTCGATACCGACGCAAGTCGGTGGGTGTCTCACCCCCCACTCCGCTAGGGCACCAAGAGGTGCCAAACACTATGTCCCCCCGGCACTAGCCCGAGCCGTGGTCGAGCCGTCTGAGGCGCCCTCGTAGCTAGCAGCCGTAACGCGTCCCAGGTATCATCCCATGCTACAGTGCTAGCATATCAGTAGGCTTTATATAGGTTAGGTTCCTTTTGGGTCCTGCGCCCTCGGCGCTAACCCGAATAGTCAGATCGGTAGTAAAGGCGACTAGCGGCCAGCTGCCATAGGTTAATTAAAAAAAAAAAAAAAAAAATTCAGTAATTTATTCGATTTTTAGATTTAGGTACCTAAGTTCTTACAAGATAAAAACATTATAAAAACTTAAACTTAGATAGCCGCCAGCAGCGGAGCAGGGCCCAAGTTACCGGTGGTTAGATGGTTAGGGCTGCAGAGTGAAGAACCTCATGACGATGCGCGCTGTGTCGAGGATGACCGCTTTCTGCATCAGCCTTCTGATCCCTAATCCAACCGACTAGCGAAAATCTCTTGAGGTGTTGGTCGAGACTTTACGCTATAAGGTCGTTTGCTGCCACGACTATTGGGACTACGATAGTCTAATCAACTCTGGGATGTTGATGTCGGCAACCTCATGAGCCAAGTTAAAGTGGTTGTCCTTCTCAGCTTTCACGAGGTTCTCGTCATGTGGAATGGTGATATTAAAGATCACAGCCCGGCGCTGAGACCGGTCTACCAGCACTATATCAGGCTTATTGGCATAAGTATAACCACCCCAATAAATGTCCCCACTGCTGAAACTCGGGGCCTACTCTCGCAAGCTGAGAGCCGAGGCCATAATCCAACACGCTGGCTAAGTGTGACTTGGTGGATGACCTCGATACATGACCGCGATTCTAGGAACATGTCGATTTCCTCACGATGTTATCCTTTACCGTTTTTAAGTTTGCGGCATTACGCACATGACTTCGAAAAGCCAGTGGTGCGCGTGGTGGGATTCGAACCCTGGGCTCCGGATCGGCAGTCGCCGTTTTCCCGACTAGACTAGCCGTAACTTCGGATTATAGAGAATTTCGTTAAATTCTGATGGCACTGACAAACAAGCCCTTGTCGCCATCTTTGGTGTGAAGCACGTTTCGTTCCATCAATCAACACATTGCGTGCGTCCGTCGCGCCAAAAAAGTCTTCATCACAAAAAACTGTAACTTATATGACTACGTAAAACGAAACGTCTTTCCGCCGAACCGGAATTTTATTAGTAGGTTATTTAGCATTTCATCCGTGCGAAGCCGGGCGGGTTGCTAGTTATTATTATAATACAGGTATCACAGGTACACTGATAATGCCATAGCGACAAGAAAGCGTAAGGCGCGTGATTTGTCATCTTATCTAATCAAATTCAATGCCAACACCTTTGCCTACGTTCTGAATGGCTGGCCGTTTATGACGAGCAAATAAAACGTTTTCATAATTTAGTAGGTAAGTAAATTAGGTTTTTTACGTGCTACGTACGGCTAAAAGGTGACTTTAGATGTGCGGACGAGGTGACCTATCAATCCTGTTATTCATTTACCTAAGTGAAAACCTCATTAGCTATCTTGAGCACTTTATAATCGACTTCAAAAAAAGAGGTTTCCCTATTCTGTTTTATGTTCTCTCGTATGTACGCCATAGGTTGGGATCCTACTACCATTTCGTAGTGGTAACTCTTTGCAGAGTCCGCCTGAGTTAGTACTACACCTTTGCCAGTTATCCTATCCTATCCGGCAAAGCAGTAGTGTGCAAACATTACTGTGTTCCGGTTTGAAGGCCAATGTTTCCAGAGAAATTACTGGGCTAAGAGATAAAACATCTTGTAATTTTTTTTTTTAACTTTAATAGGCTTACACTTGACCGCCATCTCGCCTGATGATTAAGCGACGATGCGCTCTACGATGGAGCGTGTTTACCTAGAAGAAACCGATTCAATCTCGTTTTGAAGATACCAAGATTATAACTATCGGGAAAAACCCACTCAGGCAACTCATTCCACAGCCTAGACGTTCTTATCACAAACGTAGAGTCAAACCTCTTTGTCCGTGTCTTTGGAATATCCACCATGAAACGGTGCCGCTTCTTCGAGTTACGAGAAGCACGATAGTAAAAAAGGCAAGGTGGTATAAGATCATGCAGATCAGTGGCACACTCTCCGAAGTGTATCCGATAAAAACCCCGATAAGCTAGCAATTTTGCGGCGATGTTCAAGACTTTGAAGTCTTTTTCGCACTAGAATATCTTTGCCTATGAGCCTTTCTCCGGGTGTCGAGCGCATTGCAGTAGGTGATGGTTTGGACTCTTCATGTTCCGATAGCAGCGTGTCACTGTGCTGTTATGGGCAGGCATGTTGCTTACCATCAGGCACATGTCTTGGTCGTCTCGTCATCACTCTATACTATAAAAATAATAATAATAAGGTCCGCCAGTAGTGAATCAATAACCTACAATGGTTCTTATTTTGTCTGGTAGATAATAAATACCTTTGGAGTACGAATACCCTAAAAATGAGGATAATATAAGGAACCACAATGAATGTCTCCGCGAATAAGAAACAATAGGTACCCCAGCAAATTCGCTACAAGAAAACGAAAGAAATAGGTAAATAAAAGAATTTGAAACATTTCTGGGAATTTGTACCTACTGTTAGCTCAGCCGTGACGTAAAACGGTGCACTTGCGTAAATTACGGTAAATTTCAAGGTATCTGTGTCAAACTGTGCTTCTGTGTGCATCGATATAAACCATTAATGTGCTCTGTAAAATCTTGGGGGGCTACTAGTAAAGTATTTTTTGCTCGATTTATTGTATTTATATTTGTGACACCCCCCAAAACCTGAGGCTGCGTACTGGTGACCCCCTCCAAAATTCGAGGCTGGGACCGCGCCTGCTACCTAGGTGATTTACACACAACCAATCTACATAAACCCTAGAATTGCTAGCGGCGAGGTATGCTGTGGTTCTACTTATTTTTAACCCCCGACCAAAAAAAGGGGTGTTATAAGTTTGACGTCGATGTCTGTGTGTGTGTCTGTCTGTGGCACCGTAGAGCTCAAACGGATGGGCCGATTTCGATGCGGTTTTTTTTATTTGAAGGTTAATATCCGTGCGGATGTTCTTAGCTATGTTTGGTTAATATCGATTCAAAATGGCCGCCTCCACAAAATGGCGGACAAAATATTTCTTCACAAGCTACCGCAATATGGGCATCAAATGAAAGGGCTTGAATAGTAGAATACTATACACTATAACAAATTTCAAATCCAAGATGGCCGCCACCACAAAATGCCGAATTGAATTATTTTTTTCACTACTAACTCAATATGGGTATCAAATGAAAGGGCTTGACTAGTAGAGTACTTTGCACTATGACATATTTAAATCCAAGATGGCCGCTACCACAAAATGGCGAAATACATTTCTTTTTTCACATCTCCCTTAATATGGATATCAAAAGAAAGGGCTTGACTAGTAGAACGTTATACAGATAATCCGAGATCCGAGGTAGTCGGGGGTTAATCAAAATGTTTAATTTTGTTTTTGATAACGAATAGTGATAGGTAAAAACGTCCGGCGTTCACCGCTTCCTGCAACCGACTAGAACGAAAAGAGTGAGCTCACTCTTCTTTCTTTTTCACCACCATTATAATATTTGTAGTGCAATATCATTTTCGCTAAATGTATCTTACTTATATATACATATAGTGGTGATGTATCTATACCTCAAATAAATAATTAAAAGCTATTTTATAACCCCCGACCAAAAAAAGGGGTGTTATAAGTTTGACGTCGATGTCTGTCTGTCTGTCTGTCTGTGGAACCGTAGAGCTCAAACGGATGGGCCGATTTCGATGCGGTTTCTTTTATTTGAAAGTTGATATCCGTGCGGATGTTCTTAGCTATGTTTAGATAATATCGATTTAAGATGGCCGCCTTCACAAAATGGTGGACAAAATATTTCTTTACAACCTACCTCAATATGGGTATCAAATGAAAGGGCTTGACTAGTACAATACTATACACTATAAAAAAAACAAATCCAAGATGGCCGCCGCCACAAAATGGCGAATTTTTTTTTTTTTCACTACTACTTCAATATGGGTATCAAACGAACGGGCTGGACTAGTAGAATACATTGCACTATGACAAATTTCAAATCCAAGATGGCCGATTCCACAAAATGGCGATATACATTTCTTTTTTCACAACCATGTTACATCCCTACTAGTCACGTGACTTTTCTTTGTCAAACCAATGAAATAGTTACCTAATAACCTTTATCAGTGAAGTTCATACTTGTTTGGATGATAGCGAGCGCGTATCGCTCGGTGCCTGATAGCAGCTTGGAACTGCGATTAGCGAAACACCAAGTCACATTCCACAGCACATTTGGGCGAAACTACAAGAACTTTTATATTATGTTACTTGCTGCTACGGAAGCCTTCATGGGCGAGTCCGACTCGCACTTGACCACTTTTGTTGTATGTAAGTATTTCTGTATAAAAACCAAGCACACTTCATCACACCGAAAATGCATCCACGCGCGTTAATGCAGATCACGCACGCGGGGTCACAGGGGACATGACCCCCCCCAAAATCGTATACGTTCAACTAAAAATCTAAAATATCAAGTCAAGTATTAAGTATTTTGTACTCGATTTATTGTATTTCTACTAGTGACCCCCCCCAAAACCTGAGACTTCGTACTGGTGACCCCCTCCAAAATTCGAGGCTGGGACCGCGCCTGACGCACCTACAAGCGGAGAAACACGCGTGGGATACGGGTGAGACGCAAGGTATGGCACACCGAGCCCCGCAGTGCCGGGCTTGGGGTGTGTTGGAACCGCCGTGAATCCAAGAAACGCAATAACGCGCGTGAGTGTGTTGAAAAACTCGCACGATGTTGCAGATCTTCTCTCCCGCAAGTACGCGCGTAGATGCATGGATATGCTACATGCAGCGTGGTACGTGTCAGTGTGGCTGGTCTTAGAGGCTCATTTTCGATAGGCTATAGATACGTCCTGAGACTAGATGGAGTGACGATATTCGAAAGGCAGCTGGTGGCGGTTGGAGACGTAAGACCGAGGACCGGGCTGAGTGGCGTATCATAGGGGGAGGCCTATGTCCAGTAGTGGACGAATACAGGCTGATGATGAGTGTTGTAGATCCCTTGAAATAAAGACATTTATACTATTATACTAGAAACATCTTTATTGTCCCGTCAGCGACAGAAATGCGGCCGTGGTGGAGGCTCAGAACCGGAGGGAAGCGGCGTAAAAAATAGCAAATGATAATGTCAAGCTGATTACTAGCGGAATCCCAACCGGTAGTGATCGGGTCAACAGACGAAATCGGACTGACACTAGAATTAGGTTTAAAATATTCTTAACTATTATCCTCTTCTTCTCCTAATCCAAGAAATATGTTAAAAAAGATAACCCAAAGGTCACGAACCCCGGAGTCTGTGGAGATTTTGAAGTGAAAAAATCTTTAAGCGCGCCAGAGACAGATTTTTCGTGGGTTGTGAATAGAATTGTAGCGTCACGCTCGGGAATGATAAGAAATCTTCGGGTAAACTCGGGACCATGGCCATGTTCATGCCACGCCCTCCGGTTTCACCCGCGTAATTTTCAAAGTAAGCTATCAAATTCTGAGTTGCGAGTATAAGTTTTCAGTTCTATCGGCATTTCCTAAGACTACCAATTTTTTTTATAATAAAGATTGACGAGACAAGCAGGACATGTGCCTGATGGTAAGCAAAAATCCAGTGGAGTTGTCAATTTAAATTAAAAAAAATCGTTTTGAAGTGAAAACTTCTTTCGGCGCACCACAGACATATTTTTCGTGGGCTGTGAATTGAGCTTAAACGCCACGTTCGTAAAGGAAAGAAATCTTCGAGTAAACTCGGGACCATGGCCAGGCCATCTAGAAATGCTGACGCATTTCGAGATTGCCTTGGCAATGCCCTCCGGTTTCTCCCGCGCAGTTTCCAAAGTCAGCTATCAAATTCTGAGTTATAAGTTTTCACTTCTATCGCCAGTTCCTATGACTGTCAATTTTTTGGATATTTTTTTTTTGTATTCTGAGAACGCCAAATAGTAAAAATGGACAGATTTTAATCGCAGTGATATATCATTTCTGATAGCTTAAGCTCCTCAAGATAAAGTAGATAGATATCCGCATTGCGTCAATATTTTTAGGCATCTCTTGCCAAAATAGATGTGAGAAAACCTTGCGTTGCCAAATGTGTTGTAGGTATTGTATAATACTTTTTCAGAATGCAATAATACGACTGAATAGCGTATTTAATTTTGAAGTTAAAACTTCTTTTTTTTTTCTTTTTTTTCTTCTACCATACACAGATTTTTTGTGGGCTGTGAATTGAGCTCAAGTGTCACGCTCGTAAATGAAAGAAGGCTTCTGGCGAATTCGTGACCATGGATGGCTATCTAGAAATGCTTTTTTATAATACAGAGTGACGAGTTGAGCAAGACATGCGCCTGATGTTAAGTAACATGCCTGCCCATAACAGTTAAGTGCCACGTAGCTATTTGAACATGAAGAGTCTAAACTCACTGCCTACCACTGCACTGCGCTCATTACCCAGAGATATATGATGTTTTATCACTTAGCGCCCAGTAATTTCTCTGGAAACATTGCTCTTCAAACCGGAGCACAGTAAATTCTAGGCACTGTTTGGCGATAGAATAACTAGCTAAAACGTAGTCATTCCCCAGGAGGACTCTGCAAAGAGCCAAAAAACACTACACTAGCACTAAAGGAATTTTAATCACCCTTGCTAGGTCACTAGCCCACCAGACATTCCGACGCATGGGACTAGGAGCCAGGCGCGGTCCCAGCCTTGATTTTGGGGGGGGGGTCAAGTCCCCTGTGACTCCCTTCGGACCGCGCATGCTAGGAGCCTTCTCTCCCAAGGAGTCAAGGCACGCTGGCCCATTGCGGGTTGATGGAGACGTATGATTCCGAAAGATTCATGGGAAATGGACATTAATTCATTCACAAATTACAAAGCATGGAAAAAAAACCTCTTAACGACGACGACGAACGCAACGCTAGGTAATCCTTTAGACTCTTCGTTCTCATATAATTAAGTAGTGATTTTTAGTCGTAATGCCCATTGACCCACGACGAAGCCGGGATAGGTTGCTAGTATGCTAGTAGGTATACATACATGATAAAGAGACAATTAGTTGTAACAACATCAATATCAAGAGTGCCCCACATTAACCGATCAAATAAATTACGTCGAATGAGGTAATGGAAGAAAGTTGGCCATTATCTCATGCTATCGGGTTGAGTAACCACTTTAAATGTGTCAGTCTACACAAGTACGCAAATCGCGTATTTGAACCGAGTTCCGACTCGGATGCCGCGCTCTCTCCTTCAGTTAGGCCTCAGACAAACTGAGGCTTAAGCTGGCCACACTAACGAGAAATGCCATTAATTATCGCGATAATGGACGTTAACCGTTACGTTACGTCCATTAGGTGTATTTTACACCTACGGGTAACGTCCATTATCGCGATAATTCAAGGTGATTCTCGCTAGTGTGGGCCCAGCATTAGGTTTTTTTTATAGTTGTGACATCATGGTCCTGGTAAGCAAGACAGTGACAGAGTGACACGCAGCTATTGGAACATGAAGAGTCCAAATAATTACCTAGCACAGCACTGCGGTCTTCACCCAGAGATAAAAGACGTATCTCTATGCCCTGTAATTTCCAACCCCAAGCAGGTATCAATGCGCCTAAAAAAAATAACTTGCAGAAAACCCGTGACACATAACGACAGGCGCCTATCTTTGCTACCTTGAGTTAAAAAAAGTTTGGCAAACGTTACGACCTTTCCGCGTCAAAAAACTGACTGATAACCGAAGGTCGTGTGTAAGACAGGTTGAATTTTTGGCGCTAGTCGCTGTGCAGACAGCTATTTCGCTGCCGGTTGTAGGAAGCTATGGAGTTACGTAGTTACGAGCAGGAACTGGCTGTTAAACCCGCAAGTCTCTCATTCTTTCAAGTTCTACTATCATTATCAGCCGGTATTCGTTCACTGATGGACATAGGCCTCTCCCATGACTCGCCACTGAGCCCGATCCTCGGTCTTTCGTCTCCAACCGCCTTTCGAATATTGCATTCCATGTATAGACTTCAATAATTTATTTTCTTTGAAAAAATTAAACCGATTTCAATTTAAAATTCAGTGCAAACTGAACCAAACAGACCACATTCCACAAGAAGCAATAGACTGCAGGCCCGTGAACAAAATTTATAGGTCAAATGAACCACCAGGAGACCCTATGATAGAAGGGTATAAAGTAAAAAAGATTTAGCAATATGCCGTCACTTGAAGCTGTCCAACAGAGTGCAGTTGAAAAGGGGGGTTGCAACCCTCGATCATACCAATCAACGATATTTAACACTGTAGGTATTTCAACCCGCTGAATTTGAAATCCGTTTGGCTCTTTTTTTTTAGAACCTGACTAACAGTAGCTGGTTTGGGTGAGCCACTACTTATCTGACTATTGAGTTACCGCCGGTGGCGCAAGACTCAAAATAACCTAACCTGACATTCCTACTTACGAATCTGACCTGTAAGAAAATTCGAACTAGCTAGGAGAGATCTAACTCATACATACATACTCTAGCCGAGTGCTATCGGATCGAGCGCGGCCGTATACCGCATGTCGCGGCGGGCAGTGACGCAGGTACGGCGACTAACTTACTACTTACTTACTAACTAACGCGCCTCAGACGGCACGGCCTCGGCTCGCGTTGGCGCCGGGGAGTTCATCTGTTTCGCTCGGTCAACCTCCAGTATAACTGCATTTTTTCGCAGTTTTTTGTCTTTTTTTTTGTATTCTACTCAAAACTGGAGGTTGACCGGGTCAAACGGACTTAAAATTCGGGTTCAGCTAGTCGAAATACATGCCCGTAAGTGGGGTCAGATCAAAGTCTAGACAATTTTTGTTTTATTTTTGACCCGCGGTGTAAACATAGATTCCTACCAGGTAGGTATGTGTGATATATAAGTATTTTGTAACATACATCCAGCCGCCTGTTATGTCACGCGCCGCCGCAGTAGAGTACCTAATTTAATTTTCAAACTTGTAAAAATGCCAATAAACGTAGATATTTCTGTACCACGCACTAACATTGTTTACTTTTATATAGAAGGATTTCTTCACAGTTAGTTCGCGTTTTGATGCAACTGTAATGTCGATAGGTGTACCTATTGCCAACACGTCGCTTATGCAACTGTTTTAACCCTTCGATATAAAAAAATGGGTGTGCCCTCCCAAACTTCAGGCGCATGGAATTATGTTATCGTTGGGAAGAGTGAGGCATTCATTCCGTTCTATTCGGTTGTAGGCGCGGTGATCGCCGGACATTTATACCTATCACTATTCGTGCAGCAACCAAAATAAGTAGAACCGCAACATACCCCGTCGATTCTAGGGGCCAAGTAGATCGGTAGTTGTAATCCACTCACGATACACACAGAGACCCAGTTTGTAATAATTACAAGGTGCTTAGGGCACATCCATTGATTTAAATCGATGTTTTAACTTTAACCTACCTACTCAACAAAGTAAATATAACAATGCTATCACCGCACCGCGGCCTTAGCCACGTAGTTCCCGCTCCGGTAATTTCCCAGATATAAAAAGTAGCCTATGTATTATTCCAGACTAAAATCTAAACGTGCTCGAATCTTGAACGCGATCCGTATAGACAGTCCGACGTGATTGAGCAACAAACATACAAGAATCGAAAATAAACAAATAATCAAAAGATACACACTTTCGCATTTTTAATAAGACTAGCGGTCCGCCACGACTTCGCCCGTGGTACATAATTTATAGCCTATAAGCACTCGCGAACCACGTACCTATCCAATATATCCAACGGTGAAATAATTTTTGAAATCGGTCCAGTATTCCCTGAGATCAAACGCATTCAAACATAAAACCTCTTCTGCTTTATATTAGGTACCTAAGTATAGATTTTTCAACCAGAGCGAGAGAAAACACAAACTAACTATATGCGCTAAAACTGAAAAAACTTGAGAGTCCTTGATTTTAACACATAAGGCGGGGCGCGTAATCACAGTTAGCCTAGGATGGTCGGAACTCTTAGGCTCTAGAGCAGCCTTTCCCAAAGTGGGCGATAACGCCCCCTGGTGGGCGCTGCAGACCTAACGGGGGGCGGAAAGAGAGACAGAAAACAAATGGAGGCGTTGTGTAGAGTCTTGTAGGGCAGAGGAAACGTGGAAATGAGGAATTTCTCCGCGAATTTAACTTACAATGATTAATCAACTTCAATTGAAATTATAGTGGTTTTTAAGTAGGTAAGGTTTAGTGAAAAATAGGGCGCTAAGTAATAATTTATTCTCAAAGTGGGCAGAAGACAAAAAAGTTTGGGAGCCCTTGGCCTAGACTCTAGATAGAGCCTTAATCAGTCGCTGTTGAGTCACGCGAAACAGTTCAAACCGCAAAAAACTTATATTTTCACTTCAGAAATCGTTCTCTTAGTAACATAGTAGTGGAAGTCAAGTCCGATCACGAGGCCGCTTACATAAGAAAGGGCAGTCAAACAGCGTCCCATATGAACGGCGCGTGCGCATTTTGGCGTAGGGCCAACATTCTACGCACAGCCAAGGGAGCGAGATCTGGCGCAAGGTCGCCGTCTCGGGTCAAACAATCAATCGAAAGGGTTATATAATAGTACGTATTCTTTTAAATAAATAGTGACCCCTTTTTTGACCGACTTCAAAAAAGGAGGAGGCTCTCAAATGGTGAAAACCTTTTTTGGCGCGCCACAGACAGATTTTTCGTGGGCTGGAATTGAATTCTAGCGTTACGCTCGATGGTAATCACAGTTAGCCTAGGGTGGTCGGAATTCTTAGGCTCTAGAGCAGTCTTTCCCAAAGTGGGCGATAACGTCCCCTTGTGGGCGCTGCATGCCTAAAGAGGGGCTGTAAGAGACCCGGAAAAATAATGGGGGCGTTGTGTAGAACCTTACAGATTAGATGAAATGTTTAAGCTGCGCTAATATAGCTCACAATAATTATTTATTTCATTTGAGTTATAGTGGGTTTTAAGTAGGTGAAAAAATGGGGATATACATGGGGGGGGCATACGCTCGGGTATGATAAGAAATGTTCGGGTAAACTCGGGACTGGTCACTGGCCATCTAGAAATGCGTTAGCATTACTAAATGGCATGCCTTTGGTTTCGCCCGCCTAGTTTCCAAAGTAAGCTGTGAAATTCTGAGTTATAAGTTTTCACTTCCATCGGCAGTTCCTGGCTGCCAATTCTTGTTCTTCTATGTTCGTTACCCGATAGCTCCGGCTTCTTGTTTGGTAGATCATAGTTCAGAGGTCCCATATACATTTTCTCGAAATCGGTGTGTGTGGCAGTTTATGAAATATGAATAAAAAACGAAAATTTACTTTCATTTATGGGACTTCGTATAAAAATTGGTCGTGTCAGAGTCTGAATTTAACTGAAGTAGGTTTTCGTCTTTTATAGACATAAGATGAATTAACTCTATGCTCTGTAATTTATCTGGAAACATTGACCTTCAAAACCGAAGTTCTTTCTACAAATGTCAAAATATTACTTTTATATTTTATCGATGACCAAAAATTAAAAACATTTGTAACTCACGTAACTTTATTGAAATTAAATAATCTACTTACACTTTATACAGAGGCTGTTATAAATACAGAATATATTGGAATGATTTAAATCAGATTTTTAGTGTTTAACATTTTTGGGCAATAGATGTCGCTTTTACAAATTATTTAGCTAAAGCCGAACTTTTCTAATCAATTTTTGAATTTGTAATTTCTACACACGTACAATGCAATAAAATAAAAATTGGAACTATTACAGTCAGTATTTATTTTTCTTTATTGAAAGAAAAATGTTCCTTTTCTTCGACCAATTCCAAATTAGATAGTTTTATTTTAATTATAACTTATGCAGCACGGTATCGAATCACACAGTTTGAAACAATAAAACATGTGTATTTACAACATTATATTTTTCTTTGTTTGTTTGTTCGGTAATTAAAATAAATAGTCCGATATATATTACATCAAATACTTCGGGTTTAATAGAATTTATAACACTTATTACCTATTACCTATCCTCCGCACATTCACCGAAAAAAAACCAACCACGGTCGCTTTTAGCGATTGCTATTTAAGTGAAATTAATAGTTCTATATCTATCTAAGATTCTTCACAATGTTGTCCGAACTTGTGACATATTATTCGATCTAATTAAGGTATTACACATTTTTTTTTACTGAAATTAATGAAGTTCCAGTAAATAGTCGGTGAATGTGCAGTGGCTCAAGAATTATGTTTTACAGTGAAGTTTTCTGGGAATTGATGATTTCCACCGCTACGACCTCCGCAGGCCACCGAGAGGCCTAGGCCGCAGTTTTGTTGATGGCGTTGCCCTGAAACAAAACGACAAATTATAATCTATACTAACATTATCAAGTTGAAGAGTTTGTTTGTTTGAACGCTAGGATCTCGGGAAGTACTGGTCCGAATTGAAAGACTCGTTTTCTATTGGATAGTCCATTTATCGACTAAGGCTATAGGCTATACAACATTACGCTACTATCAATATGAGCGGAGATTTCATATTCGCTCCAAGTTATTTTCTAGGGCAGGGGTCACCAATTAGTTTCGCTCGGGGTCCATTTTCAGAAACGAAATGACCTTCGCGGTCTACAAATTTCATTAAAAAAATATTTACTAAACAAAGGTAATTACGGAAATTACAAAGGTATCTAGGTAGATATCTACTTATCTGTCTGAAGTTTGGAATGGAATTGGTGTATGTTGTGTAATTGGGATATATAGTTTCGGTCCGCACACAATGGATCGGCTGTCCGGACGAGGATCGCGGTACGCCATTTGGTGACCCCTGTTCTATGGTGTTTTTCAAATTTTATAGGCTTTTTTTGGTTACGTGTAAATTCGCTTGGTTTTGTTTCGAGGTGAAAGAACTAATTTGGCATCGCTTCTGCCTTGTGACCGTGGCTCGCCAATACACGGTACTAAACACGTACGGTTCCCGTACCACGATACCTGAACAAGCTGACTGTGTAATTAAAATTAGTTTCAACAATATTCAGCTGCAAATAAATTAATTTTTACTCCTTTGACCACTTTGGGAAGTGTCTCTCGCGCTAATTAGACAGTATTAAAAATATATATTAGAAACCAAAAGTCCCCAAAATTTATTGTTTTTCTTATATTTTTGCGTAAAAATCCTAATGCGGTTCTCAGTACACCTAGTTACCAAGTTTCGACATCATATAGTTTCTTAATATAGTTTTGGGAAAATGTGGCTGTGACATACGGACGGACAGACAGACATGACGAATCCATAAGGATTCCGTTTTACGTTTTACGGAACCCTAAAAATCAGTGTGCGATAGGGCACAAACAAGATTTCAGTTCAAAAAAATGTGTTCTGTAAAGTCGGTTGGTTTACGGACGATTCAACGTGACGTCATAACAAAACATTGATAGATGCGGCGCAAACGTACAATGATCGTTACGGGACAATGAGCGTAACGGGACACTTTTTCGTGCATGCAGCCGGCGTTCATCGATTTATTAGACGTTGTCACGTCAATCGTTACGGGACAATGAGTGTAACGGGACACTTTTACGTGCAAGCAGCCAGCGTTCATCGAGTTATTAGACGTTGTCACGTCAATCGTTACGGGACAATGAGCGTAACGGGACACTTTTTCGTGCATGCAGCCGGCTTTCATCGATTTATTAGACGTTGTCACGTCAAAAATTGGTATCTTGTAAATTCGGTTGGTTTACGTACGATAGTTTAACGTGACGTCATAACAAAACATTGATAGATGCGGCGCAAACGTACAATGAGCGTAACGGGACATAACGGGACACTTTTTCGTGCATGCAGCCGGCGGCGGCGTTAATCGATTTATTAGACTTTGTCACGTCAAAAAATTTTGATCCGCCGGTTGCGCGGCAATCGTTGTATAATTACGTGGTACGGGTGTGAGTATGATATATTTAGCGCACTCGCGCTACGATCAAGGGCGACGGATAGAGTTAAACGTCTATAGTCTAATAGAGAGTCTTTAACGGGAATAGATGACCCTAGTTTTTACGACTGCCCACATGAAGGGTAGTGTTTTTCGAGAACATACATTATTGCATCAATACCTTTAAACGACCAAATCTTGTCAAATCAAATCAAATATATAGAATCTGAATCTCAGAAACGGCTCGAACGATTTTCTTGAAATTATGTATACAGGAGGTTTCGGGGACGATAAATCGATCTAGCTAGGTTTTATTTTTTTTTAACATCATTTTATGCGCGTTTTAAGCCAATGAAAAACTCCTACAATGTCATTAGAATACGATAACTTATTTCGCCACTGTTCTTTAAGTCTAAATGGCTCAGACGGAATATGCTCGCCCTCGGAGTCAACAGGCCCCGGTTCGAATCCTGATGGTTACACTCGGGACTTTTATTTTTTTCTGAGAAAATCTTATACTTAGAGCCTTTTATAAACGCATTTAATTCGTATCTAAGTAGATCTAAGTCATCAATCACTACGTAATTCGTAGCTGCCTAAATATCATTTTAAAAAACCGAGCAAAGCTCGGTCAACCAGGTACTTTTAATTAACCGTTTCGTTATCGTCGTACCGAAGGTTTCGTAAATCAAATGATATTCACACTCAAAAAATATTTTCAAACTTTTTTTTAATAAGAGGTGACGAGACGAGCAGGTCATGTGCCTGGTGGTAAGCAACACACCTGCTACGTAACAGCACAGTGACACGCAGCTATTGGAACATGAATCGTCCAAATAATTACCTAGCACTGCACTGCGCTCATCACCCAGAGATCTTAGATGTTATACCTCTAAGCCCTGTAATTTCTCTGGAAACATTGCCCTTCAAACCAGAACACAGTTCACACAGAAACTGTGCGTCAGTTGGAACTTACACAGTAGCTCTATCTTGCTTTTCGTAACAAAAATTACAGACACCGTTTGAAACAGTTAGTTTTATCGCAAAAAAATAAAGTTTGGTTACAGTAATTTTAACGTTTTCTCACTGTCAGAACCAAAACGGTTATAGTAACTGTTTAAAACGGTTACGTTTGCCGATTGCAAAGGTTGCCTCTGAATGATTGATCGGTAAAAATAAAAGTGTGGTGGTTACAGTAATTTTAACGTTTTCTCAAAGTCAGTACTAAAACGCTTCAATAACCGCTGGGGGAGTAAGGTTGCTCGAAAGGCGACCACAAACCGGCAGACGCACGTATGTAAGACGGCCCTCCCAGACGAAGCCCCCCCCCCCCCCCATGATAATATTGTCTCTGTCGCGGAGAGTCGGTGAATGGAGGCGGCACAAGATCGATCATTGTGGATTTGTGGAATTCTTTGGGAGAGGCCTATGTCACTATGTCCAGCATTGGACGACTGCAGGCTACAAATGATGATGAACAGTGACATATACAATTTATATATAGCTCATGTAAAGCGTTCTGTGATAAAGGCGCGAGTTGCATGAACCCCCCCCCTCCGACCAAAAAAAGGGGTGTTATAAGTTTGACGTCGATGTCTAGCTGTGTGTTTGTCTGTGGCACCATAGAGCTCAAACGGATGGGCCGATTTTGATGCGGTTTTCTTTATTTGAAGGTTAATATCCGTGCGGATGTTTTTAGCTATGTTTGGTTAATATCCATTCAAGATGGCCACCTCCACAAAATGGGGGACAAAATATTTCTTCACAACCTACCTCAATATGGGTATCAAATGAAAGGACTTGACTAGTAGAATACTATACATTATAAAAAAATCTAATCCAAGATGGCCGCCACCACAAAATGGCGAATTATATTATTTTTTTCGCTTCTACCTCAATATGTGTATCAAACGAAAGGGCTTGACTAGTAGAGTACATGTCACTATGACAAACTTCAAATCCAAGATGGCCGCTTCTACAAAATGGCGAAATACACATCTTTTTTCACAACTCCCTTAATATGGGTATCAAATGAAAGGACTTGACTAGCAAAATGTACAGATAACAAATCTGAGGTAGTCGGGGGTTAATCAAAAATTTTAATTTTGTTCTTGTTGTTCACACAAAGCGCCCGAGAAAGAAATTTTCTTTTCTGAAATCATTTGGTTTGTTTGTATGTGATAAAAACCCGGCGCCGGCGGTCACGAGTTCGATTCTATTAATACACAGACACACCGACTGCAATACGCAAGTAGTTACGTATAATCACGTGATCATATGGTATTCCGAGCGGCCGTAGTTATTATCTGCTTGAGTATCTACCGAAATATTGACCAGAAGCGTGTGAAGAGAAGTAGGTAGCGCGAGATGCGATATAATTTTTAAGGTTCCGTAGCCAAATGTCAAAATACGGGACCCTTAGAGATTCGTCATGTCTGTCTGTCCGCACTAAGATAATGATACAAAAATAAGAAAAAAAATTTAGGGGTGTGTTCCCAACATAGGACTGAAATTCAATTTTTTTTTTATTAAAACCATACGTGTGGGTGTCTATGGATAGGTTATCAAAAATGAATTGAGGTTTCCAATATTACTTTTTTCTCAACTGAAAAGTTTGCGCGAGGGACTCTTCCAAAGTGGTAAAAAGTGTGCCCCTGTAAAAATAAGAGTTTGACAAAAATAAAATAAAAGTGTATGATGTACGTTATCATGTAAACTATCAACGAAAATTGGTTTGAGTGAGATCTAGTAAGTAGTTTTATTTTAATACGTAATAAATTGACTATTGTTAAAACACTGATTAAAGTAACAATGAAGTACAAGAACTTTTGTATTTTATGGTACTTGCTGCTACGGAAGCCTTCATACGGGCGAGTCCGACTGGCACTTGACCACTCTTTGTAGTAAAACGCACCGTCACTGACAAACACTGCACATCACATCCTCACCAACAGAGTGGTTTACAACTGGCACAGGTTGCCTGAGGATGTTATTTCAGTCATTTAACTCTGTCAAGGATAAACTGGACAAATGGATAGCAAAAGACAATTTAATTTTAACAGATTTTTTTAAACAAAAAGTGATGAGACGAGCAGGACATGTGCCTGATGGTAAGCAACATACCTACCTGCCCATAAAAGCAGTGACACGCAGCTATTGGAACATGAAGAGTCTAAATAATTACCTAGTCGCCACCCGGAGATGTAAGGTGTTTTAACCGACATCCAAAAAGGAGGAGGTCATCAATTCGACCACAATGTTTTTTTTTATGTATGTTACCTGATTTCTGGAGATAACCGATTTTAAAATTTCTTTTTGTGTTCGGATGGGTATGCTTCCCGAATGGTCCCATATAAATCTTACCGAAATCGATCGGGTGGTTTTTGAAATATGAACCATAAACTAAAATTTGCGTACAATTTTCTGGATGACGTAGTTGTAGATTTCATGAAAGTTATGATACTCGATCCTGTCAATACGAAATTGTGTAAATGCATTTAAAAACATTTTTTTTTTCACTAATAAGGGTAACCGGAGGTCAAATCGGAACACAGAAATGTTTTCACAGTACTGCTTGGCGGCGGCAGCATAACTGGCAAAGGGGTGGTACTTCCCCAGGCGGATTTTGCAAAGAGCCCTACCACTACAAAAAATATATTTCATTCCACCTCAGCGAGGAAATTACTAAACGCAAATTTTTAAATGTTTTCGCGCTAAGCAAATTAAAAAAAAGTAAGTACACCAAGGAGGTTCCGAACTTGAGTTTTTAACATATTAAAAAAAAATTTGTATGATGCATTCGGCACCAAGGAGGTAGAAATAAATAGGTTGAATTATGTTTTGAATTCAAAACCTCAGTACACACGATGTTCTAAATTCAAATTTACTTTAACCTCTAGAGGGTACAAGAACAAAATTGAAAATTTTGATTAACCCCCGACTACCTCAGATTTATTATCTGTACCACATTCTACTAGTCAAGCCCTTTCATTTGATACCCATATTAAGGGAATTGTGAAAATAGAAATGTATTTCACCATTTTGTCACTTTCATAACTCTGAAACAGATGCCGCCTCAGGCTATATAGACTACTGGTTTTCTACATAAACGACGTTAAAACAGGCTGCTAGTCTATTTCTATACTAGAGATGCGCCCAGTAACACTTTTGCCGAATAACGAGTACCAGTTCAATATTTTTTAAACCGAGTACCTACTCGGCCGACTAATTCGGTTCAATGAAATTCCCATTTCAGTACAAGTACAAACAGGTTACATTAACTATTCATTAATTAGCATAATTTTGATTTAATTAATTGAGATAGTCAAAGATTTCCTAAATTAGTAATAAATACTTTTTAAACTTTTTTTTTAATTAATGAGTGAGGAGACGAGCAGCACATGTGCCTGAAGGTAAGCAACATGCCTGCCACATAACAGCACAGTGACACGCAGCTATTGAAACATGAAGAATCCAAATCATTACCTAGCACTGCACTGCGCTCGTCACCCAGAGATTATCACTATTATTAATTAGCACTATTGTTATAAATATATCTATCAACCTAAATGTATTGCTTTCCTTGAACCGAGTACACTCGGCATTCAAACAGAGTTATTCGGGCCGAGTACGAGTATCAAAAAACCCCCCGAGTACGCGAGTATCAACCGAGTACATACTCGGCCTATCTCTAATCTATACTAATATTATAAAGCTGCAAAGTTTATTTATTTGAATGCGCTCATTTCAGGAACTACTGGACCGATTTCAAAGTGGTCGATCCCTGAGTGTTGAGGCTGTATATGTAACACGGGCAAAGCCGGGGCGGACCACTAGCCACTTGACAGTCCGCGCTAGCAGACTTTTTTCCGGTCAACTGTCCCACGCTGCCGCGCGATTGACGCGTATAAAAAACCGCGCGACCGCTCCCGATAAAAACGTTCATTAAAAAATAATTATAGAAACTAAAATAAAAATACATTTGGATTGTTACTGAAGCAAAGCATAATTTTAGCTAAAAATATGAACTTCAAACTTACGACTTCATAACGACAAACAAAATTGAAACTTAAATTTGTATTTTTTAATCCTGATTTCCCGCCAATTTTATTTTATTACAACAAACTTACGCTATCTGTTAAAGTTTCATAAATTCATTGAAAAACTAAGCTATATTTCCTTTCAAATAATGATAAAATATAACGAAATGATACATGAGAAGTCTACTAAATGAAATGATTGAAATGATTCCTCACAACGCGGCCATTGTTCCCGACGCGACAGCGACCAAATTCCCAATAATTCAAATGGCCGGAAAAAATCAAAACCGGGTTATACGCCATCTATGATACTTTCTGAAGATTTAAAACCACAGTCAATATACATTAGGGAATGCAGAACCGGTTCCGTTTTGGAGAACCGGGATTTTCGGGACCTTCGGGCTAAAGAACCGGGATTCCCGGGATTTTCGATACTTTATACAAGAAGTTATGAAATACATTGCAAATTTAAAAGTGTTAAAACGGCGAATTTAAGAAAAAGCCAAAATGGCAGAGCAAAACAAAAACCTTTAATTCAAATCAAATTAACATTTTATTTCTTGTTATCATTCTTATTTAGTGTAAAGAAGTATGCATTTTCTATATGCTACCAGCAAAAATTTTCTACCTAATCCTTTTTTTTTTTTTTTTTTTGACGGGTGGGAAATCCTTTGCGGATACCCGGCTTTGCATTGGGGTGCGGCCGAGTTATGTGAGATCTTACTCACTAAAACCCCCTCGGTGGCCTATATCTGTGCCTAGGAGGAGGACGCCGGGATCTCCGTTGGAACGCACCGGCGTCCTCTTGACACTTTGCCTAAGGCACCTTCCTTGGGTGATGGACTAAACGACATGGGCCGCACCATGCCGTAGCCTTTCCTTTGATGGGTTCGCTATTCATAGGACGTTAGGCCCCCAAGCCTATCCGTCTACGAGCCCATAGATACCCTTTTAATCGCCTCGTACGATAGGCAGGGTATACCGAAGCCGAATTCTTGTTAAGACCCCGGCTCCAGGGTCAAGGGGGGCTAAGAGCCACCGCCTCTACCGCCTCTACGCCGTTGACGTCTCCGTGTAGGATCAGCCCTTTCGCGCTGTCGCTCGGCGTCTTCCTTCTGCGAAATTACCATTTCGCAAAAGTCAACTACTGCTTTCCACGCTGTTGTATCCGCCAGCATGGCTGATATCACTTTTGGCAGACACAGGTCCTGACCTATTTTAGCTGTTAAGCCCTGACGTTCCGAGATCCACGCTTCTACCTAATCCTACATAATATCAGGTCTTAACATATGGGGTGCATGGCTCGGGAACCTCCACGTGGTGCACCCTGGGCGTCACCGCTATCATCCGCTGATATATCGACCAAGTAAAATTCTTAAGTCTTTCAGATGAGGGTCCTCCACGAGCACTCTGATTCGATTAGCAGAGTACTCGGTGCTCGGATATCCCTAGCCGGGGTGGTGAGGGCGGACCTCTCTCTGCCGATCATTTCTGCCGTGAGAGATGAAAGTATCTCGACATAAAGTGGTCGCGTGAGTTAAAAGAACGAGTTAGAAACCTCTCGCTCCCTAACTGAGGCGGAAACGGACAGGGGGGCGAGCCTAGAGTCGTCACTCTGGACTCGCACCCCGTCACCACAGGAAGGCCTGGGGCGTCGAATGTTTAGGGCCGTCCAATGCCACACCTAGGGATAGGACTTCGAGGAGGTGACGCGCCGCTGATCTTCGGCGCGTCACTAGACCCAAATGCGGAGGTACTAACGCCCCCTGCGACGCGAGTCCGCAAGGACAGTGGCAGGTGGATCAGGGTCGTTGACGGGAGTGCGAAAAGCATGTCCGTGCATGGTGGGTGTGCAGGACGGCGCTATGAAATGAAGATAGTTAATGTAGTATAGTTATAAGTTAAGAATTTTAACTCTGTTAATTAAGTTTTTGCTTGTCCGTATTTTAGAGTAAAATTAAATCAAAAGTGGGCCGGGGCTCTCATTCAGGTAAGGCAGCGCAGTACCTCTATGTGTGCGAGAGGGACGCACAGAGCGGGATGCCAATAGTTTATTCTCGCGCTGCCATTGGCCCGCCAATCAGAGCCCTGGTTCATCTTTCGCGGATTTAGTATAAATATAGAACGAAACGAAAATTGTCATGTAGTAACCTGCCAGCAAGCTTCAAGTAAACACCTGAAAACAAGAAATTGACTTTGTCCTCCAATCCAGTCCTACAGCTAACTACGTGACCGTCGAACAGTCCGGAGCTCCCGGGCTCCACACATCATCGAGTACATCGGTGGTCACGTACATCGTGGTCCTTCGAGCCGGATCTGAGGACGTCAAGTTACTGCGCAGCGCTCGCCATGCCGATCACAAGATCTACGGGAAAGGGCCGGGTGATCATTCCCGAGAACCTGGACCCTTTCCACACTTCATCGAGCGACACACTCAGCACCGCGCGCGCAGCTACATCTTCAGCAACAGCACAGAAGCCTGCTACTACATCAACGCCCCTACAGGGCGCCTTGCCATCTGCCGAGCGAGGCGCCAGTGCGACGGTCAGCAACGCCGAGCCTATAGTCATAGAAGCCGAGGCAGAGACACGTCGTGCAGAGCCGCGCGACGTGCCCCGCCCGTCAACCGCGTCACCCAGCACGCGTCACCGAGCACGCGGTCAAACCGAGCCGCGAGAATAGCACGAGCCAAGGAAGAGCTCGCTCGCCAGCAAGTCAAGCTGGCCGAGGCCCGCCTAGCCGCCCTAGAGGCGGAAGACTCCGACGACGACATCTCCGTGTATTCGAAGACAGAAGCCGACGAGCGCGTCGATACTTGGTTGAACCAGACCGAGAAGCCGCCGCCGACGACAGAGAAGCTAGACCTCGAAGATCAGAAGCCTGAACAACCGCAAGTACTTTCAACACCGGCGGGAGCCGGCGTCCAGTCCGACATCTCACAGCTTGCGTCGGCTATCACACAGGCCGTCAAAGCTGCGCGTCAACCCAAGTACGTCGAGCTACCATTCTTCAGCGGTCACCATCAAGAGTGGCTATCATTCCGAGCCGCCTTCTTCGAGACAATGGACACCTTCACCAACATCGAGAACCTGAACAGATTAAGAAGAAACTTAAAAGGAAGAGCGAAGGAAGCAGTAGAAGGGCTGCTTATCAGTAACGCCGAGTCAACAGAAGTCATGAAGGTGCTGCAGTCCAGATTCGGAAGACCTGAAGTCATCGCCACGACAGAGATAGACAATCTTAAGTCTCTGTCTCGCCTCACCGAGTCGCCACGTGACATTTGCATTTTCTCAAGCAAAGTCACGAACGCCGTGTCTACACTTCGAGCTCTGAACTGCATACACTATCTCTACAACCTAGAAGTCACCAAGATCATGGTCGAGAAACTCACGCCGACGCTGCGCTACAGATACTACGACTTCGCAGCGCTACAACTCAAACAAGATCCAGACTTAATCAAGTTCGAGAAGTTTTTGAAGAGAAGCTGAGCTGTGCGGTCCATATGCACAGCCCGAGTCGGTGGGTCCCCAATCACAGCCCACTCAGCAACACAGAAGAGCACAGAACGTGCACTCAGTCTTCGAGAAACAACAGTCGTCGAAGTGTGCCGTCTGCGATAGTTCGAGTCACCTCACTACAGAATGCGAGAAGTTCAAGACAGCCGACGGGAACGAGAGATGGGACATCGCCAAAGAGAAACGTCTATGTTTCCGTTGTCTACGCTTCAGAAACAAAACGCACAGCTGCCGACCGAGAACCTGCGGCGTCGACGGCTGTAAATATACACATAACAAGCTCCTTCACGTCGGAAGAACAAAGAAAACAGAAGAGGTCAGCGAGAAACAACAGACAGAGGTCATCAACTCCGCCTGGACCGGGACTAACAAACAGTCCTTCTTGAAAATCATCCCGATCCAGGTCAAAGGGCCAACAGCGACCGTCGATACCTACGCCCTTCTAGACGACGGCTCGACGGTGACACTCATCGACAACAGTATATGCGAGAAGATCGGCGCGACGGGACCTATAGACCCGCTGCGCATCGAAGCCATCAACAGTTTGAAAACAACAGAAACATCATCAAGAGTCGACTTCATCGTACGAGGGCCGAATCATAGAGAACAACGCATACAAGCGAGAACAGTCAACAATCTGCGAGTGTCTACGCAAGAAGTTCCGAGAAAACTTATAGAAAATTGTCAACACCTGCGAGACATCAGCAGCCTCCTCGCCTACGATGAAGCCAAGCCGCGCGTGCTCATCGGTCAAGATAACTGGCATATCCTGGTGGCAACGCGAACAAGAAGAGGCCGCAGAGACCAACCGGTGGCATCACTCACGTCACTGGGTTGGGTACTACACGGGGGCCACACACGCACCCTCGGCCATACAGTACACTTCATATCGCATATGACGGAAAACATCGATGTCAAACAACAAGAGGAAAATACAGAGAAGATGATGAGAGACTACTTCAACATGGACGCGCTCTGCTTAGCGCCGAAGAAGCCGAAGACAGATCCAGAAGAGCAAGCCCTACGTATCTTAACAGAAAATACAGTCCACACAGAAGAAGGAAGATACCAAACTTCGCTACTCTGGAAGAAAGAAGACGTCGTTTTACCTAACAACTATGAAAACGCCTTGAAACGACTACACGGCATAGAACAGAAGCTCGACCGCAACCCATGTTTGAAGCAGAAGTACACAGAACAGATGGAAGCTCTCATCGAAAAGGGCTACGCCGAACACGCCCCAAAGTCAATAACAGAATACACACAACCGATTGCAGCGCCAGCCGATACGGGCGAAGAGAGAACTAACAACATAACAACATACGAGAAACGCAAGTTATGTCTATCTGAGGGACTTCCTGTAACTTCGCGATTCTCCAACTGGGAACGACTTCGACACGCGACAGCCCGAGTCCTACAGTTTATACAGCTGTGTAAAGTCAAAACGCACAATGTACACTACAAAAAGACGAAGAAAAACAATGAAAATGACCCAGAATGGGTGAAAAGTCAAAAGAAAAATAACACATCGCCGAAACACATAAGAGAGAAAGAGATAGAAGATAGAAAATTTCACCCAATGACAGCCGAGCTTTTACGAACAGCTGAGGAGTTACTTATGCGCTCTTCACAACACGAATCGTTTACAGAAGAGATAGAAAACATCAAGAAAGAACATAGTATCAAGAAAGATAGTCGACTTCGTCAATTGAGCATAGAATACATCGACGGCGCGCTACGACTAAGAAGCCGCATTAACGCAGTCGAGGCGTCCGATACAGTGAAGAGGCCTCTAATATTGGACGGCGATCATCCTACCGTGAAGTTATGGATAAAACACGTTCATAAACATATTCATCACTCCGGTATCGAGGCCACATTGAACGAGTGTCGACAACAGTACTGGATTCTGCGCCTGCGCCCCGTGATACGCACCGTCGTGAAACAATGCTTTGTCTGCCGTATGAAGACCCGCCAGCCGCCGCATCCGAGAACGGGTGACCTACCGCCGTGTCGCTTAGCCCACCATAAGCGACCGTTCACCTTCACTGGCGTGGACTACTTCGGCCCACTGAACGTGACAGTAGGACGCACGCGCCAGAAGCGTTACCTCGCTATTTTCACTTGTCTCACTACGAGGGTGGTACACCTAGAGATGGCAGCGTCGCTCAGCACAGATTCAGCGATCATGGCCCTGCGAAGAATGATCGCTCGCCGCGGCTGTCCGAGCGAGATATGGTCGGACAACGGAACGAACCTGAGGGGTGCCGATCGAGAACTCAGAAAGGCGATCGACGACGCGACGGCCACGGAAGCGGCGAAGAGGACCATCTCCTGGAGATTCTTGCCTCCTGGAGCCCCATTTATGGGGGGTGCATGGGAGAGAATGGTGCGCTCAGTCAAGACCGCACTAACAGCCACACTTCATGAGCGAAGCCCGGTCGAAGAGGTACTCACGACTCTCCTCTTAGAAGCCGAGTACACTGTCAACAGCCGGCCATTGACCCACGTGTCGGTCAGTCCAGACGATCCAGACGCCCTGACCCCGAATCACTTCCTACTCGGGGGTCCGGCGCGCGTCCCTACGCCCGGCGAGTTCAACGAAAAGGACGCGATATCAAGACACAGCTGGCGCGCCGCGCAACGACTCGCCGACCTATTCTGGACGAGATGGGTCCGCGAGTGCCTGCCCGAGTTACAACATCGGAGAGAGCCACATGGACGAGGACCACCAGTCAACATCAATGACTTGGTACTCATCGTCGACGCAAACCTGCCCCGTAACACCTGGATCCGGGGCAGAGTCATAGCTACATACCCCGGGCCTGACAACGTCGTGCGAATCGTCGACCTTCAAACAAGAGGCGGCGTGCTGCGGCGACCGGTGCGGAAGCTGGTGATCCTGCCGATCGAGAGCGCCGTGCCAGCACCTACGGAAGCTGCGACAGGGTCGCACGGCGGGAGGAATGTGCAGGACGGCGCTATGAAATGAAGATAGTTAATGTAGTATAGTTATAAGTTAAGAATTTTAACTCTGTTAATTAAGTTTTTGCTTGTCCGTATTTTAGAGTAAAATTAAATCAAAAGTGGGCCGGGGCTCTCATTCAGGTAAGGCAGCGCAGTACCTCTATGTGTGCGAGAGGGACGCACAGAGCGGGATGCCAATAGTTTATTCTCGCGCTGCCATTGGCCCGCCAATCAGAGCCCTGGTTCATCTTTCGCGGATTTAGTATAAATATAGAACGAAACGAAAATTGTCATGTAGTAACCTGCCAGCAAGCTTCAAGTAAACACCTGAAAACAAGAAATTGACTTTGTCCTCCAATCCAGTCCTACAGCTAACTACGTGACCGTCGAACAGTCCGGAGCTCCCGGGCTCCACACATCATCGAGTACATCGGTGGTCACGTACAGTGGGCATATGTAAAAGTATTTCCACCACATAAAACAAAAACAAAACAAGAACAAAATTAAAAATTTTGATTAACCCCCGACTACCTCGGATTTGTTATCTGTACAACATTCTACTAGTCAAACCCTTTCATTTGATACCCATATTAAGGGAGTTGTGAAAAAAGACATTTATTTCGCCATTTTGTGGAAGCGGCCATCTTTGATTTGATATTTGTCATAGTGCAATGTATTCTACTAATCAAACCCTTTCGTTTGATACCCATATTGAGGTAGTAGTGAAAAAAATAATATAATTCGCCATTTTGTGGTGGCAGCCATCTTGGATTTGTTTTTTTTATAATGTATAGTATTCTACTAGTCAATCCCTTTCATTTGATACCCATATTGAGGTAGGTGAAGAAATATTTTGTCCGCCATTTTGTGGCGGCGGCCATCTTGAATCGATATTAACCAAACATAGCTAAGAACATCCGCACGGATATTAATTTTCAAATAAAAAATACCGCACCGAAATCGGCCCATCCGTTTGTACTCTATGGTGCCACAGACACACACACAGACAGACAGACATCAACGTCAAACTTATAACACCCCTTTTTGGTCGGGGGTTACAAAGGTATTCACATACGAAATTGGTGTTTTGTCGTACTGGCCACTATGATATCAAATATCTCTTCTTGGGTTAGGAATTCCAATTTCAAATTTATACAGCTATTTACTGAGACGATCTTCTTAGCATTCCATTCCATGGCCATCAAAGATAGAAATGCAGTCGTGGTGGAGGCGCTGAGCTGGGAGGAGGCGGCTTAGAAAATAAAATAGGATATTATAGGATAATTAGAATGAAAATGTTCCCTACTCCCCCCCTATTTCCTTTTCTTCCTAATCCAAGATTCATGTAAAAAAAAAAGAAAACAAATGACAAAGGTCATGGACCCCGGAGTCTGTGGAGTTGCTAAATTTAATAAAAAAAAAAAAAGCATTCCATGGATTCACCGTGCGGGTGCCGGGTTCATCGTGTGGCAGAGAGAAAACCCGAGTAGATCCCGAGACTTGTGACTCGGGCGTAGGTTTAAGGGGCCCCTTTTTGACGTACAAGGGTATAACATAATAAAATTCAGCACTATGCTGTCACTTGTAAGCTGTCCAACTGAGTGCAGGTGAAGATAGGGGATTGCAACTCTCGATCATTTCTCCTTGTCGCATGATTTTTGTTGCATGGTGTTACGGAATAATGAATAAGAAGCGGTATTGGAACCCTTTTCCCTTTAAACCGGAAGAGACGATCTTCTTAGCATTCCATGGATTCACCATGCGGGTGCCGGGTCCATCGTGTGGCAGAGAGAGAAAACTCGAGTAGATACCGAGACTTGTGACTCGGGCGTAGGTTTATGGGGCCCCTTTCTGACGTACATTAACACTCACCTTCACTACTCGTTTTTCTCTCCCTGCCCAGCCAAATCTGATATGAGCCTACTAGTGCAGCTTTAGATACTCGTTCTAGTATAGAACTTACTGCACTTCTGGATAACCAAGGTCTTTCAGCAGGTTATAGAGAGATTTTGCTGGTATACCTCTCGCTCCCACTTCTACAGCGTATAAACTAGCTACATAGCCGTTTTTTGTTAATTCGTTTAGGTCGTAATACTTATTTTGTTTCATCGCGTGGTCTTTAGGTATATTAGTTTCCCACGGTACGGTAAGTTTTACAAGAACTATGCGTTTCGTAGCTCTAGAAAAAAACGAAACACCCACATCCTCTGGGATTTTGTAGTGCTTTTCATACGTGTCCATTAAAATAGTCCAATCAGGTGCTGTACCCAGGATTGAGTAAGGCTTGTTCCTGGAGTTTGAAGTTGAGCCTTCTTTTACAAAGTTAATTTGTCTTTTGTTTGTCGTCAATCCCTTTTGGGTTCTAGCTACTGAAAGGCTCATGGCTTCACGTATGATTTCAAGTACTCTGTCATGACGCCATGAGTAATGACCCCCCATTAAGGAGCACCTTGCATCCCACCAATATGTAATGTGTTCCGTTTAACGAATTGTTTATAGTAATATGTTTCTATAATGCCACTGATATACTTAAGAACCTTGATGATATAAATAAAAATAAATGAATAAAATAATCCATGAAGCATTTCTTATTTATAACAACCCTACAAACGTCACTGCGTCCTCGTCGTCATTTCTCGCAAGTTTAGTTTTAAGTAGTGGTAGGAATCTTGGCAGAGTCTGCCTGAGAAAGTACCATTCCTTTGCCAGTTATTGTACCTCCAAGCAGTAATGTGCAAACATTACTGTGTTCCAGTTTGAAGGGCAATTTTTCTAGAGAAATTACAGGGCTTAGATATACAACATCTTAGAACTCTGGATGACGAGCGCAGTGCAGTGCTAGGTAATGATATTGACTCTTCATGTTCCGATAGCTGCGTGTCACTGTGCTGTTACGTGGCAGGTATGTTGCTTACCATCAGGCACATGTCATGCTCATCTCGTCAATTATATTTAAAAAAAAAGTTCAAAAAATGTGTTGCCTACTAGTAGTATTTCCTTATACTGTGCCATGAGAGGTAAAATATTTCTTATTTTCTTGAAGTTGATTGAAAATAAAATGATAACTTACCCAGGTGTATTGAATCCAGATGAGAGTTTCGTTGGTGAGTCTGGGCCCGATGAGGGGGGTTCATTTGCGCCATGTACGCACACAGCCAGCTGAAACGTAATACCAACACATCACACACACTTTCAGGGAGCTTTTCTTATTCATTGGGTAGGGAAACAAATAAGATATAGGAGTGAAGGTATCCTTTTTATTTTATGAAAATTTTTAATGTTATTTTTTGCCCTAACTGTGAAGGAAAACATCGTGGGGAAAACAGCATATATACATTATGTTAAATTAATCATCTTTTAAGATATATGTTTGAAAAAAGTATTCAATCAACAAAGGTAACAGACCCCAGAATTGGTGGAGTGCTAGGTAAACTCTTCATGTTCCAATAGATGCATGACACTGTGTTGTTACGAGCAGGCATGTTGTTTAGAATCAGTCCTGTGCCTGATAAAAATACTGTGAAAAAGTCCCTTTCATTCTTTTTAAAATAATAAATGCACAATTTACACGAGCAATCGAGAGAAGTATGTTAAGAGTAAAAAAACGAGATAAAATAAGGCACTTAAAAATTTGGGAAAAAACTAATATAACTGATGCTCTCACACACATACTCAATCAAAAGTGGAAATGGGCTGGCCATGTTGCTCGGATGTCAGATAATAGATGGACAAAAAGAACTACTACTTGGCGAGGACCAGACAGCAAAAGAAATGTTGGAAGACCAAACAAGCGATGGGTAGATGACATAACACAAGTAGCAGGCAGACATTGGGAAAAAATAGGAAAAAACAGAGAGGAATGGTTGAAATTGGAGGAGGCCTTCACCCAAAGAGGGATCCATGATAATGCAACTAACATAAAATAAGTTAAATCATACTAACAATACTAACGTTTCTGTTGTTATATTTTCACAGGCCGTCAAGTGGTGAGTCTGTTTCGTCCTACTCTACGTGTAGTAGAACTAGTGTGTCGACGCGCTCATCCGACATGGAGCATTGAAAATTAACTTATTTTTTTTATAATAATAATTTGTCACTCCATTTTTCGTTTTATTTTAGTGCTTGTTCACGTAGAAACGCGTGGGCGCGGAGGCGGGTGCGGGCGCGGTATGCGTGACGAGCGGCGTACTCTTGTCCGCAATAACCTTGACCGCTAATTAAACCGCACGTCCGATTTGTACGTGAACACACGTGCGTCATATGTTTGATATTTCATGACCGCGCTCGCCACCGCACCCGCAAGTCAATATGACAAGCACTTAAACTTGAGTTTTTATTAACCGACTTCCACAAAAAGGAGGAGGTTATCGATTCGACCCCTATGTTTTTTTTAAATATGTATATTGTATTTTATACCTGATTTCTCGAGAACCCCTGCACTGATTTTAAAATTTATTTTTGTGTTCGGATGGGTATCTTATCGAAATCGGTCGGGTGGTTTTTGAAATATGCACAGAACACTATTCTGTGGAAATATGAACCATAAACTAAAATTCGCGTACAATTTTCTGGATGACGTAGTTGTAGATTTCACAAAAGTTATGAAACTCGATCCTGTCACAAAATTGTGTAAGTAAATGGATTAATAAAAACTAGTTTTACACTAAAACGGGTAAAATAAACTATTATTTATTCGTACACAAAATTAAACCGACTTCAAAACCACAAATAGGCACTCAAAAGCGAAAAATTAACTAAAATCATTATTATAAGCGCTACTCATTCATCTATTTGAAGTCGGTGCCAGTCAGGTCAAAAAGTTAGTAGATTGATGCTAATTAGGCACATGGTAAGTAGGCACAGGTAAGTCTAGTCTATCTATCCACTACCTGTAAGATTTGACTGTCACCGACTTCAAATAGATGAGTGAGTAGCGCTTATAATAATGATTTTAGTTTATTTTTCGCTTTTGAGTGTTTATTTGTGGTTTTTAAGTCGGTTTAATTTTTTGTACGAAAATAGTTTATGTTGTGGGATTGGTTACTCATTTTTTTCTTTTATATATTAGATTATCTGTTAATAATGGTAATTTTACTCTAGACTGACTGTAATAAGTAAGTCTTACCACTACAATGGACGCTTGCTGAATCACAAATCGTGCAGTCAACATGGAGCATACCTACTGACGTGTCGGTACAATGGTGCAAGTCTTTTTTCTGTGAAGGATATACTCTTATATAAGAAACTATCTATGAGGATCTATGAAGAAATACTTGAAATGTCTGAGCAAGAAAATTGACAGAACTTTGATGTCCATAGTCACTTTCTTCTTTTGACTTTCCAAGCCAGGCTGTCAAGTGTTGACAAAATGTCTTAGGTAGTAAATCTCCAAAATTATTTTGTAAAATAAGCAAAAGTGTAAAAATTCTAGTGAAATATGCAATGTGCAATGTGTATCTGATGTCCGGGCAACTTAAGCCCGTGGCTGATTACTCGGTTGTTTTGTTTTGGTTCGCTATATGCTCGGCTTATTCAATTTTACTGGTTGTATCTGCATTATACACGCTCTGTAATTACCTGTGAGTCTCGTGTTATCATTATTTTTCATATTTAATCACTTATTAATTCATAAACATCACAATCATCAGTCATGATATTCTAACTATCTTTGATTCTAACTAACAAAATCAGTGTTTTAACCCCGTGTGTTAGTGATCAGCTCCTTCCTATTGTCTCTATGTTGGTATTCATCACCTTATGATACAAAATATGTGTTTTTAAGCCCCCTGCACACTAGGCAACACGGATATTGAGTCTGAAGCTGCAATATTGAGCTGCCGGTTATAGGAGCCATTAAAGTTCTCCGTACCCATCGAAAGATATTTTGTCAAAAAATTTCGGAACACAAAATTCGTCTGCCTGCTACGACAAATGCGTGGCAAAGGTGGCTGACTGGAGGCGCATACATTCACCTTCACTCGCTCGCTGGCTTGGCTGCTAAGCAACCAGCCTCTACTGCTATGGCTGCCTCAGCCTTGGACTCGAGGCCAAAGGCTCCAATAAAACCGTCATATTTATGTTCCACTGGCTGGGAGCCTACAACTTAGCTGCAGCAACCGAAATATTAACAGCCAGTAACGAAATATTCGCAGCGCCGATGTTAACAGCCAGTTGGGACCTTTACGTCGAGCAACATAGAAGTAAAAGATATATAGTTAGATGGATAGAAACTATTTATTGTTCACAACATAAAAACTGAAATAAATATACAAAAAAGATAAATTATTAAAACTAGTGAAACAAATGGCGACGTTGTCGCCAAGCAGTAATGTTTGCACATTACTGTGATCCAGTTTGAAGGGGATGTTTCAAGAGAATTTACAGGGCTTAGAGATGTAACATCTTAGATCTCTGGTTGACCAGCCCAGTGCAGCGCTAGGTAATGATTTGGACTCTTCTTGGTCCAATAGCTGCGTGTCACTGTGCTGTCGTATGGAAGGCATCCAGGCTCGTATCTTCACTCTTTATATAAAAAAAGGGAGCGATCTCTTCCAGACAACCGGCAATTGTTTACCTTTTATATTGTAAAAAGCGAAAAGAAAAGGAAAAACACTGTTGTGAAAAACAGTGAAAAAAAAACTCTACAAGAATGTCAGTCCAATCGTTTAAAGGCCGTCTTTTTGAAGTGAAAACTTCTTTTGACGCGGCACAGACAGATTTTGCGTGGGCTGTGAATTGAATTCTAGCGTCGCGCTCGGGAATGATAAAAGATCTTCGGGTAAACTCGGGACCATGGTCATGGGCCATCTAGAAATAGAAATGCGACAGCATGCCCCATTGGTCACCTAAAGATGCGCCAGCATATCTAGATGCATAGCCACTCTCTCTGGTTTCAAGTTCCGGTTTCCGTAGGTAGTTTCAAAAGTAAGCATCAAATTCTGTGTTATGTTTTCACTTCTATCGGCAGTTCCTATAGCTGCCAATTTTTATTTTACTTGTATAGGTTTACACTTGACCGCCATCTCGCCTGATGTTAAACGATGATGCGGTCTACGATGGAGTCTCCCTGGATATCTCGAAGGCTTTCGACAGGGTTTGGCATGATGCCCTTATAAGCAAGCTTTCTAGTTATGGTTTGTCTCCTGGGTTTATTGCATGGATATCGGACTTCTTGAGGGGATCGGTCCATACGAGTCGTCATTGATGGCTGCTCGTCGGATCAAATGGCTATCAATGCCGGAGTCCCTCAGGGGTCGGTACTTTCTGCGACGCTCTTCCTGCTACATATCAATGATCTGTTAAAGCCCGGTATTTTTGGGTACGCAGATGATAGCACCGTCGTAGAGAGTTACATATCTAGCGCGAGAGCCAGTGGGCAGCAAACTCAGGTATTGAGAGAGAGTTTGATCGAGCGTTTGACCTTGACCCTTGAGGCGGTGTCTAAATGGGGCGATGCCAATCTGGTCAAGTTCAACGAGAGTAAGACGCAGGCGTGTCTTTTCTCCGCAAAACGGAGTCCATTTCAACTGACTCCTACTTTTCGAGGTGTGTCCGTGCCGGTTTCTGACCGTCTTGAGCTTTTGGGCGTCACTTTGACATCTACGCTCAACTTTGGCTCGTATATCGAGTCCAAGGCTAAATTAGCTGCCAAAAAACTGGGTGTCCTTTCAAAGGTGCGAAGGTACTTCAAGTCTGAACAGTTGCTCACATTATATCAAGCACAGATTCGCTCCTGTATGGAGTACTGTTCGCACCTTTGGGATGGATCGGCCAAGTATCAGCTGGAGGCCCTGGAATCGATCGAGAGACGTGCCAAAAGGCTCATAGGCAATGACACTCTTGTGCGAAAAAGACTTCAAAGTCTTGAGCATCGCCGAAAAATTGCTAGCCTATCGGTTTTTTATCGGATACACTTCGGAGAGTGTGCAACTGATCTGCATGATCTAATACCACCTTGCCCTTTTTTCTATCGGAATGCTCGTAGCTCGAAAAAGCGACATCGTTTCATGGTTGATGTTCCAAAGACACGAACGAAGAGATTTGACTCTAAGTTTGTGATAAGAACGTCTAGGCTGTGGAATACGTTGCCTGAGTGGGTTTTCCCCGATGGTTACAATCTTTGTGTCTTCAAATCGAGAGTGAATCGGTTTCTTCTAGGTAAACACGCTCCATCGTAGACCGCATCGTCGCTTAACATCAGGCGAGATGGCGGTCAAGTGTGAGCCTATAAAAGGTAAAAAAAAAAAAAAAAAAAAATGGAGCAGGTTTACTTAGAAGAAACCGATTCACTCTCGATTTGAAGACACCAAGCTTAGAACCATCGGCAAAAACCCACTCAGGTTACTCATTTCACAGTCTGGACTCTAGACATTTATATTACACTAGTGGCCCGCCCCGGCTTCGCACGGGTACATACACACACACACCCTTTTTTTTGTATCGGGTTTAAAAAAAGTAAAATTATAAAGGGAGTTAGAATTTTTTTTATGATTTTTTTTTATTAATGTTGTTTTGTATTTTTTATTTTAAAATTTTATACATATATAAAATTATTTACAAAAAAAAAGCCATTAGTTTTAGTGAGTCAGAGCTTCCCTGTAAACGATATTTGAAGTAGTTTTATTTTATGGCAGCGAAATAAATTGATTTTCAGGAGCTCCGACACGTGGGCCAACATACAGTTGGCCATGAGTGAAACATTCTCTTTGTACAAACATTCTTTTCGTAGGTCGATCCCTAATAATTCGAAGGTTTGGCCCTGGGACTTGTTAATAGTTAACGCGAAAGATGATTTCACCGGAAACTGAAGTCGTTTAAAAGGGATTGGCAGATCAGTTGGAATCATCGGTATCCTCGGTATATGAGCTAGTTGACCAGCTGCTGGGCCAGTGATAAAATTTTGTTCAGCAAGCCGCTGCGAACGCTCGATACTTGACTCTCTAGCACGCGATTGCGACGCGTATTCTCTCCGACTTGCAAGGCGATTTTCAGTTTCTGATGAAGATTCCTCATTACGCCGTATTTTTATTGCCCTCGCCTGGGAACTATGTTTAGAAAGTTGATATCTTTTGGCATTTTAGGGCATTATAAAATGAAAATAGAAGGAAATAAATAATTAAACAGGCTTTACTAAATTTTTGCTTATTGAACTATATGAAGTACTAAGCTGTTTGAATAATTAAAATATAATATTTATTATCAGGTAAGTAGTAGGTACTTATTGAAAGAAAATTAAAAATATGGGCGTAGAAAACTACCTTTACTAAATTTTTGCTTAAATTTTGAACAGGAATGAATACCCATAAAATACTACTATAAGCAGTTTGAAAAGTTACATTAAAATATAATATTTATTATCATATACTTATTTACCTACGAAACGAATTTAAAGCGAATTCAAAAATTTTTCAAGCTAAAATCATACGATCACGCACACGACCGCTGCGTAGGGAGCCGATCGCGCGAGTGAGCCGCGCGGCACTTTATTTTATTACATTGACTCGCGACACTTTTTGTAGATAATGATGAGTTCTGCAAAGTCGTAGTAAATGATTTTGTTCTATCATCAATAGTTTTCGCAGCACACGCGACGTAAGGAATTTTTCAGGTCTTTTTTTTACACCTTATGTTACATTATTGGAGTTTTAGTAAGGATTCCTAATTTTTTTAATATAATATAGCCTATGTTACTCGGGGATAATGTAGCTTTCCAAAGGTGAAAGAATTTTTGAAATCGGTCCAGTAGTTTCGGAGCCTATTCATTACAAATAAACAAACAAACAAACCTTTCCTCTTTATAATATTAGTATTACACAAGTAGTCAAACCTCTCCGTTCGTGTCTATGGAACATCAACCATGAAACGATGCCACTTCTGAAAATTTTAAGAAACTAGCGACCCACCCCGCGCGATTTCAATGTTGAATCTCTTAACGAGTGCCTACGTGCTAAAAGGCACCTCTATGTAAAGACTCCTACCCTTTGTGGTTTCTGATGTTACATGATCATTGATATTTCACCTTCATTTATTATTAATAATAATAATGTTGATTCCACGATCATAGTCCCAATAGTCGTGTCGGCAAACGGTATTATAGCGAAAAGTCTCGCCCAACATCTATAGAAACTTTCGTTAGGCAGTTGGATCAAGGGTCAGATGCAGAAGGCGGTCATCGTCTGGAGGTTCCTCACTCTGCAGACCTAACTACCGGTAGCTTGGGTCTTGCACCGCTGCTGGCGCCACCCTAGTTTTAATATGCAATTATAATGTTCATTTTCTACATATATTGTAAAAAACTTATAAATTACGTGCAATCTAAATACGTCTGGCAGCTACGATAAATTTAATGCATGGTGAGCAGACTTTCAATGCAGTCACATCATTAAATTTGTCGTGGCTGTACGTATCTTACTAGCTTATAATAACCATGTAATCAGGTAACATTTTAATAACTGCAGCCAGCCAGGACAGGAAGTTATTTATTTTACAGTAGTGGTCGTGTAAAATGGCTCATTCAAAAACTTTTTCAAACCAAATCTAAAATCTACTGGTTCTTTCTTTCATAGTTGTAAAACTGTTAGTAGACCGTCTGGAAGTATCACGCGTTTCTGGTTATTCTTACCGCAATGCATTAATGTGTAAATTTAGCCATGTTCAAGTTTTGAAAGGCAATAATACAGCTATAAATAGCTGGCCAAAGTTATAAAACCTTTGACGAGTGACGAGTGCACTACAACTGTAAAGCAAGGTAGTGAATTGATCTTTGATTTCTTCATGTCATAACTACCTACGTCGCACAGTACTTTTTAACCGACTTCCGAAAAGGTTATCAATTCAACCACCACTTTTAGGGTTCCGTAGCCTGTCAATTCAACCACCACGTTTAGGGTGCAAAATACGGGACCCTTATAGATTCGTCATGTATGTCTGTCTGTCTGCCCGTTTGTCACGGCCACTTTTCTCCGAAACTATAAGAACTATACTATTGAAACTTGGTAAGTAGATGTATTCTGTGAACCGCATTAAGATTTTCTTACAATAAAAAAAAAAACAATACATATTCGGGGGTGTCCCATACTTAGAACTGAAACTCAATTTTTCCCCATCAAAACCATACTTGTGGGTTATCTATGATAGTTCTTTAAAAATAATATTGAGGTTTTTAACAAAAAAAATTCTAACTCTATAGTAACTGAATAGTTTGCGCGAGCGATTCTTCCAAAGTAGTAAAATGCAACCCCCCCCCCCTGTAACTTTTAAAATTTAAGAGAATGACAAAACAAAAAAAAATCTATGATGTAGGTACATTACCATGTAAGATTTCAACGAAAATTGGTTTGAATGAAATCTAGTACTGTCAAGGAGTAACATGAAAACATCGCTGTAGTCCGGTTTGAAGGGCTAAGTAGTTTTATTTCAAAACGTCCAAAATGTACTTTTGTTAAAACACTGATTATGTAACAACGAACTACAAGAGCTTTTATATACTTTTATATGTTACTTGCTGCTACGGAAGCCTTCATGGGCGTGTCCGACTCGCACTTGACCACTTTTTTTTTAATGTACCTACTATGTTACTCGTACTCATCGAGCAACTCGATCTTCCGCGCAAGCACGGAAGGGAGAAGCCTTAGCTACAAATATTGTCCAAATGTTTCTGTCATTTCTTGCGGGAAGGGAAGTTGCACACTAGCGCAAAGCCGCACTATTACATACAAAACATACCTGTACCGGTCCATTGCCGATCATACTCACACTGCCAAATCACTAACATATAAAAAATAAAGCACCATTCACAAATCTAGCCCCGCCCTCACTCCACAGTATATTATCAAACTCATTGGTCCACGTGGACTTGTACTTTGACAGAGGGGAAACGCTGTGTATACTTACTCACTTCCGTGTTGCTCGCTGCTCGTACCTGATTTCTCGAGAACACCAGAACCGATTGTAATAATTATTGTTTTGTTTGAATCGATATACTTCCTAAATTGACCCATTCAATGTGCATTGAATTGGTGTGGTGGTTTTGGATTTATAATGAGGGAGTAGAACTTATAAGAATTATAATAATTTATTGTTCGCTTATCATGATGATGAAGATGATATCAAAAATGATTTCACTATCGGAAAATATGTATGTTTCTGATTCCTGAGTGGTATAGGCTATATATGTAGCTGGGGCGGATCATTAGTATGTACATACCTATTAATTTTGGATATTTACCACGTTGTAGTGTTTTTTTTCAACGATATAATTATCGTATCGTAGATTAAAGATTAGTTTTCACAACACTAACTGGCAATCGCAGTCTATAAGACGTTTTTTTAATTTAATTCTTTGTGCTGGCAACACTATGTCAAACGCGATCGCTTGACGACCGACCGTTGTTTCAATTTTTGAACATTATTTTTCTCTCAAAAATTTATTTGTATGATTTTAGTTTAGCGATCAATATGTTCTTAATTACGATTTAACTCAGTGGTCGTATTTTTAGTGTGTTCTTTATTAAATATGGACGATACTACGCAAAGCAGGACTTCCGATGTCGCCTCCAATGCAGCGACGTGAGTTTGTTTACTATCTCCACTTGTACAGTTTCTTCAAAATATTTTGAAAACTGTTTATAAAAAAGGAAGTTTATTATTAAGTTGAGTCTAGTCATCATTTCTTTAATTACGATCTGTTTAAAAGTTGCAAAAACGATAATGTTGTAATATTCAAAATTGCGTGTCGAACTGGGTTGAATACGATTCTCAAAAGAACAAGGCTGATCTACTTATACATAAACTATTTTTTACAAAAAATTAAACCGACTTCAACACCACAAATAGGCACTCAAAAGCGAAAAATAATTTAATATAGGTAATTATTATAACCGCTAATCACTCATCCATATGAAGTCGGTGCCAGGCTAGTTAAAAAGTTAGTAGATATACTATGTACGAGGTAGTAAGTAAGTAGGCATAGGTAAGTAGTATCTATCTACTACCTGTTAGATTTGGCTGGCACCGACTTCATATAGATGAGTGAGTAGTGGTTATAATAATTACCTATATTAAATTATTTTTCGCTTTTGAGTGCCTATTTGTGGTGTTGAAGTCGGTTTAATTTTTTGTAAAAGATAGTTTATTTTACCCTTTTTAGTGCTAAACAAGTTTTCACTAATGCATTTACACGATTTCGTGTTGAGATCTCAATACATGAATTAAACCCCAAACACTGGGTAGTTCCTGTAAGCTGTTAAGAAATTCCCTTGACTGTCCTTTATCTTCATCATCAGACCACTAATGACAGTCACAACCCATCTATGTAAAAAGTTCTCATCAATACAAATTCATCGAGCCCAAACACAAGGTAACTACTATGTACCGTCGAGGAGTTCCCTCGACCGTCTTCCCGTTCCCTCATCAGATCGACTCCAGACCATCTTTAAACTATACTGCTTTAAAATGCTCAAGCAAAAACTTAATTAACGCACTAGTCATCTTTACAATTTTCGAAAGTTATCCTCGATTTCTCTAGGATACCATCATCAGATCCTGGTTTCCTTATCATGGTACCACCCTTGGAATATCTCCTTTACAACAAAAAAAGAATCATCAAAATCGGTTCATAAACGACGAAGTTATCCGCGAACACACATAAAAAAAAAAACATACATACGGTCGAATTGAGAAACCTCCTTTTTTGAAGTCGGTTAATAAATAGGCATAGCAGCTATATCACTTAATCGCAATGAATGTATGCAATCATATAGAACGTAACTGCAGAACTATTTTGTAGTTTTCTGGTGTATAAATTAAAATATATTCCTATTTGAATGTTTGAAATTTGAATATAAGTACAACGCACGCACCTGAAACATACTGCTGGGTACTGCTCTACTGCTGAGGGTTTAAGGAAATGCCTGATGTTTGAATGTATTACTTTTTAACCGACTTCAAAAAAGGAGGTTTCTCAATTCGACCGTATGTATGTTCCTTTTTTTTTTTTTTTATGTGTGTTCGCGGATAACTTCGTCGTTTATGAACCGATTTTGATGATTATTTTTTTGTTGTAAAGGAGATATTCCAAGGGTGGTACCATGATAAGGAAACCAGGATCTGATGATGGTATCCTAGAGAAATCGAGGATAACTTTCGAAAATTGTAAAGATGACTAGAGCGTTAGTTACATTTTTGCTTGAGCATTTTAAAGCAGTATAGTTTAAAGATGGTCTGGAGTCGATCTGATCTGAGTCGATCTGAGGGAACGGGAAGACGGTCGAGGGAACTCCTCGACGGTACATAGTAGTTACCTTGTGTTTGGGCTCGATGAATTTGTATTGATGAGAACTTTTTACATAGATGGGTTGTGACTGTCATTAGTGGTTTGATGATGAAGATAAAGGACAGTCAAGGGAATTTCTTAACGGTTTACAGGAACTACCCAGTGTTTGGGTTTAATTCATGTATTGAGATCTCAACACGAAATCGTGTAAATGCATTAGTGAAAACTTGTTTAGCACTAAAAAGGGTAAAATAAACTATTTTTGCAAAAAATTTGACCGACTTCAACACCACAAATAGGCACTCAAAAGCGAAAAATAATTTAATATAGGTAATTATTATAACCTCTACTCACTCATCTATATGAAGTCGGTGCCAGCCAAATCTAACAGGTAGTAGATAGATACTACTTACCTATGCCTACATACTTACAACCTCGTACATAATATATCTACTAACTTTTTAACTAGCCTGGCACCGACTTCATATGGATGAGTGAGTAGAGGTTATAATAATTACCTACATTAAATTATTTTTCGCTTTTGAGTGCCTATTTGTGGTGTTGAAGTCGGTCAAATTTTTTGTAAAAATAGTTTATTCTAAGTAAATCTCAATGGGTATTGTACTCTCAAAATTATATCAACTTTTAAACAATAAACTATTTTCGTACAAAAAATTAAACCAACTTCAAAACCACGAATAGGCACTCAAAAGCGAAAAATAAACTAAAATCATTATAATAAGCGCTACTCACTTATCTATTTGAAGTCGGTGCCAGCCAAATGTAACAGGTAGTGGATATATACTACTTACCTGTGCCTACTTACCATGTGCCTACATAGCATCAATCTACTGACTTTTTGACCTGACTGGCACCGACTTCAAATAGATGAGTGAGTAGCACTTATAATAATGATTTTAGTTTATTTTTCGCTTTTGAGTGCCTATTTGTGGTTTTGAAGTTGGTTTAGTTTTTTGTACGAAAATAGTTTATTTTACCCTTTTTAGTGTACAAGAACAAAATTAAAATTTTGATTATCCCCCGACTACCTCAGATTTGTTATCTGTACAACATTCTACTAGTCAAGCCATTTCATTTGATACCCCTAATAAGGGAGTTGTGAAAAAAGAAATGTATTTCGCCATTTGATTTGAAATTTGTCATATTGCAAAGTATTCTACTAGTTAAGCCCTTTCATTTGATACCCATATTGAGGTAGTAGTGAACAAAATAATGTAATTCACCATTTTGTGGTGGCGGCCATCTTGAATTTGAAATTTATTATAGTGTATAGTATTCTACTAATCAAGCCCTTTCATTTGATACCCATATTGAGGTAGGTTGTGAAGAAATATTTTGTCCGCCATTTTGTGGAGTCGGCCATTTTGAATCGACATTAACAAAACATAGCTAAGAACATCCGCACGGATATTAACCTTCAAATAAAAAAACCGCATCGAAATCGGCCCATCCGTTTGAGCTCTACGGTGCCACAGACAGACACACACACAGACAGACAGACAGACAGACAGACATCGACGTCAAACTTATAACACCCCTTTTTTTGGTCGGGGGTTAAAAATTGTTTGTCTATTAGTCATTTCGAAAGAGTGTGCAAAACAAAAGGTTTCGGTATTTATTGCTTCCACATGTTCATTAGTTAAATTGTTAACATAAACAATACATAAATATGTCACCTATTGTTTGCTTCTTCGAAATTCTTTAAACCTTTGCGGCGGTTAGCCTTAAGACAACGGGTTACTTGGATTATAAGTTTTTGATCATTAAGACTAGAGGCCCGTGAAAATTTATGTGTCATATGAACCACCAGGAGACCTATGTAGGGTATAAAATAATAAGATTCTGCACTATGCTGTCACTTAAAAGCTATCCAACTGAGTGCAGGTGAAGACAGGGTTGCAACACTCGATCATTTCTCCTTGTCACATGATTCTCATACGGCACTGCGGAATAATGGATTAGAAGAGGTATTGACCTGTCCCTAACATAGACCCTTGATATCTTAAAACCTCTATAACTTAATTGTGTTTCCCTTGGACTTTAAACTTATCGAGCTTCTACTGTATTAAAATTGGTTTGGACAATCTTGAGAAATAGAAAAAGATACGTGGTCAAATTGACAACCACCTCTTTTTGGTAGTTGGATAAAAATAGCAAGCTAGTAGAACTATAACTGAAGTGAGTTCACATTTCAACCTAATTGTTCAAACGGTTCATCGTAAGTTGAGCAAAATACATCAAAACTGTTGCATCTATATATAATACTAGTGGCCCGCCCCGGCTTCGCACGGGTACATACACACACACACACCCTTTTTTTTGTATCGGGTTTAAAAAAAGTAAAATTATAAAGGAGTTTGAATTTTTATGATTTTTTTTTATTAATGTTTTTTGTATTTTTTATTTTAAAATTTTATACATATATACCTAATATTATTTACAAAAAAAAATCCATTAGTTTTAGTGAGTCAGAGCTTCCCTGTAAACGATATTTGAAGTAGTTTTTTGTGGCAGCAAAATAAATAGATTTTCAGGAGATTTACAGTTGGCCATGAGTGAAACATTCTTTTCGTAGGTCGATCCCTTATAATTCGAAGGTTTGGCCCTGGGACTTGTTAATAGTTAACGCGAAAGATGATTTCACCGGAAACTGAAGTCGTTTAAAAGGGATTGGCAGATCAGTTGGAATCATCGGTATCCTCGGTATATGAGCTAGTTGACCAGCTGCTGGGCCAGTGATAAAATTTTGTTCAGCAAGCCGCTGCGAACGCTCGATACTTGACTCTCTAGCACGCGATTGCGACGCGTATTCTCTCCGACTTGCAAGGCGATTTTCAGTTTCTGATGAAGATTCCTCATTACGCCGTATTTTTATTGCCCTCGCCTGGGAACTATGTTTAGAAAGTTGATATCTTGATCTTTTTGGCATTATAAAATGAAAAATAGAAGGAAATAAATAATTAAACAGGATTTTACTAAATTTTTGCTTATTGAACTATATGAAGTACTAAGCTGTTTGAATAATTAAAATATAATATTTATTATCAGGTAAGTAGTAGGTACTTATTGAAAGAAAATTAAAAATATGGGCGTAGAAAACTACCTTTTACTAAATTTTTGCTTAAATTTTGAACAGGAATGAATACCCATAAAATACTACTATAAGCAGTTTGAAAAGTTACATTATAATATAATATTTATTATCATATACTTATTTACCTACGAAACGAATTTAAAGCGAATTCAAAATTTTTCAAGCTAAAATCATACGATCACGCACACGACCGCTGCGTAGGGAGCCGATCGCGCGAGTGAGCCGCGCGGCACTTTATTTTATTACATTGACTCGCGACACTTTTTGTAGATAATGATGAGTTCTGCAAAGTCGTAGTAAATGATTTTGTTCTATCATCAATAGTTTTCGCAGCGCACGCGACGTAAGGAATTTTTCAGGTCTTTTTTTTACACCTTATGTTACATTATTGGAGTTTTAGTAAGGATTCCTAATTTTTTAAATATAATATAGCCTATGTTACTCGGGGATAATGTAGCTTTCCAAAGGTGAAAGAATTTTTGAAATCGGTCCAGTAGTTTCGGAGCCTATTCATTACAAATAAACAAACAAACAAATCTTTCCTCTTTATAATATTAGTATAGACTAGCTGTACCCTGCCACTTGTTAGCATTCCATGGATTCACCGTGCGGGTGCCGGGTCCATCGTGTGGCAGAGAGAGAAAACCCGAGTAGACCCCCAGACTTGTGACTCGGGCGTAGGTTTAAGGGGCCCCTTTCTGACGTACATCAACACTCACCTTCACTACTCGTTTTTCTCTCCCTGCCCAGCCAAATCTGATATGAGCCTACTAGTGCAGCTTACTCGTTCTAGTATAGAACTTACTGCACTTCTGGATAAGCCAAGGTCTTTCAGCAGGTTATAGAGAGATTTTGCTGGTATACCTCTCGCTCCCACTTCTACAGCGTATAAACTAACTACATAGCCGTTTTTTGTTAATTCGTTTAGGAGGTCGTAAAACTTATTTTGTTTCATCGCGTGGTCTTTAGGTATATTAGTTTCCCACGGTACGGTAAGTTCTACAAGGACTATGCGTTTCGTAGCTCTAGAAAAAAGGAAAATGTCCGGTCTGGATGACGAAACACCCACATCCTCTGGGATCTTGTAGTGCCTTTCATATGTGTCCATTAAAATAGTCCAATCAGGTGCTGTACCCAGGATTGAGTAAGGCTTGTGCCTGGAGTTTGAAGTCGAGCCTTCTTTTACAAAGTTAATTTGTCTTTTGTTTGTCGTCAATCCCTTTTGGGCTCTAGCTACTGAAAGGCTCATGGCTTCACGTATGATTTCAAGTACACTGTCATGGCGCCGCGAGTAATGACCCCCCATTAAGGAGCACCTTGCATCCCACCAACATGTGCCTTGCTGTACATATCGCCTCTCCACAAGTATAGCAACATTTTTCAGAGGTTTTTCCCCACCTTACCAAGTTACTCTGATCAGGGAGGGTCATTTGGAATGCATTTAGATAAAATTTTAATAAGGCAGAAGACCAGTCATAGATCAAGGTGCGCCACTTTAGAGCTAATGGGATACAGAACTCACCTATGGTTAACCCCTCACTTTGCATTTCTAAATTCATAGCGTGCCCTTTGTAACCGTCATTTTCGTCTTGTTGTAGAAAGGTTTTTACCATGTCTTATCTTATACCTTTAAACGAGCAATTCTTGTAGGTATATATATATAGAATCTGAATCTCGGAAACGGCTCGAACGATTTTCATGAAATTATGTATACAGGGGGTTTCGGGGACGATAAATCGACCTAGCCAGGTTTTATTTAAAAAAAACGCCGTTTTATGCGCGTTTTTAGACAATGAAAAACTGTTACTTAAAGATTAGAATGCGACGGTAAATTTCGCGACGTCGCGCGACAGTATATTAGCTCAGTCGGGAAGATGTGCGGTCATAATATGGTAGGTCCGGGTTCGAATCCAGCCGGCCGCCTCATTTTTTTTGATAAAATCAGTATATATTTAAGTAACCGAGGAAAGCTCGGTTAACCAGGTACTTAAATATTAATGGGGTTTATGTAACGTTTCAGACGTAAGCGTCGCTCATCCATCCTCAAGAGCCAGCGTCCTCCGCGGGCGCCCTTCTGTGAGCTGGAGTTCAACGTGTGCACCCCGACCGACACCACCAAGAGTCGTCGCGTGAGCTTCTCTCGCCGCACTGGGGTCGCGTGAGTAACTTACTAACTTAAGTAAACTGTTTTTTTTTGTTACTTTAATACCGCCAACTCGCCTGATGTTAAGCGAAGATGCGTTCAAAGATAAATAAATATTGGTGAACAATTCACACAACACTATCTGACCCCAATCTAAGCAAAACTTGTGCTATGGCGGCCAGATAGCTGATATAATAGTTGTAATTACGTACTTATTATACATAGACACAGTACAAATATTTGAATTCATCACGCAAATACTTGCAGTGGATGGGAATCGAACCCACGACCCTCGGCTTCGCAGGCAGAATTACTACCCACTAAGCCACAAGGCCAGTCAGATGTAGCGTGCTTAAGGTACAAGTTCGCGCTGAGACCGCGACAGCCACTGAACACTATTAGAGTAAGATCCCAGAATCGCTAGACGTCACGTATTTTCTGATGAACGAAATATGTACTTACCATTAAGTATAGTTAGTACGTACTAAGAACACATGCTTACCCACTAACTTGCTTAGATGGCCAATTTTGAGATATGGAGTCCAGAAGGTACATAAAAAACATTTACGTACGAGATTATGAGTTTAGGGGATGACTGGCCCCTTAGATTGGCTAGATGTCCGCCCCGGCTTCGCCCGTGGTACATTCCGTTGGATCCCGGACATATCCAACGGTGAAAGAATGACTGAAATCGGTTCAGTCATTCCTGAGAATATCACTTTCAAACAAAACACCTCTTCAGCTACATGCTACGCCACCTGTCGGAAATTGGTCGTACCAACTCAGATTTAGAAACAAATTTGATTAGCAAAGGGTTTCAATGACGCAATCTTAGACACATGCTGTCATGTCAATGCACACTACGAAAACTCTCAAAAAGGAATATTTTTCCCCCGTTTTTGTTACATTCTTGATTCATGGTCCGCTTCTATTGATAGTAGCGTTATGTTCTTATATAATGAAAAATAAAAGTCGGGACATGCAAATAGTAAACATTTTCAAAGTTGTACGGTAATCGTCGTATAGATAGATAAGTGTTAATCTATACTAATATTAGAAAGCTGAAGAGTTTGTTTGTATGTTTGAACGCTAGGATCTCGGGAAATACTGGTTCGAATTGAAAGATTATTTTTTCTATTGGATAGTCCATTTATCGAGGAAGGCTATAGGCTATAAATATAACATAACGCTACTATCAATAGAAGCGGAGCATGAATCAAGAATGTAACAAAAACGGGGAAAAACATTCCTTTTTGAGAGTTTTCGTACTGTGCTTTGACATGACAGCATGTGTCAGAGATTACGTCATTGAATATAAACCTTTGCCACAGATTACATACCTCATATTTGCTAATAAAACTTTTTTGTTTCTAAATCTGAGTTGGTGCGACCAATTTCCGACAGGTGACCGGAATGACTGAACCGATTTCAGTCATTCTTTCACCGTTGGATATGTACGGGATCCCGATAAGTGCAATATAATGTACCACGGGCGAAGCCGGGGCCGACATCTAGTGTATAATAACCACGTAAGTATTCGTAACCATACATATTCACAATCGTACGCGTTTGTTACATGAGTAAAAAATACTTCGACTGTGACTTTATTCTGTTCCAGAGAGTTTGTCACGAACGAAGCCACAACAACATGGAAGAACTTCTATGAAGAGCACAACAAGTCTCTGGAGTCGTCCGGCAATGACTCTGGGATGAACCACGCAAAGCAACCGATAGCCCACCTCGGGAAACGTATTTTTGATCAACAGTTCGAGGAAGTCGAAGCTTTTGATTTCGCTGGAACGCTTAACCCTGGCATCAATATTAGCACATCTATAAACAATATCCACTTTGAGCAATTAGAATGTACTGAATCTAAATTGACAGCTCCACCTAGTAACTTTGAGCTCAGCGCTTTGACGGAAACGCAAAGCAAACTGTTTGGCAACAACCACACTATGACGTGTACTGGTGAAGCGTCAGGTCGTATCGACGTCAACTTTTCTATGGTTCAACAAATTGGCGAGAAAGACGATTTAGATGAAATACAGAAAGATCTACAGCGGCACAGTAACGTGGTCTGCCAAGGTCCTTTTACAGGACAGAATATATCTGAGTATATTGAAGTCGATCTCAACATGACGCATGTTGCTCCCAATGATGAATCCAATATGTCTATAACAGACACCATCAGCAGTCCAAAAGTTCAAGACGTATCGAAGATCTCTGCAGTTGATAAAAAACTCAGTAATAGCAAAGATTGGGTCGCAGATAAAGAAAATATCGTGATAAATCCGTACATTGCACCACGGGAGTCGGTCAACTTTGCAGTGACTGAAATGCCAGAAGAAGTCCTTGTGTTTGATGGCAAAAGGTTGATTGTTGAAAATTCAAGTAAAGACGACTTCCGGAAATCGTGTCTACCAAATAACCCGCCGGAACGAGTCCCGCAAAGAAAAACTATAGTAATTAACTGTAACGATGATTTACCGAACTTCACTGAAGAAGCACAAATTTCGAAAAATCAATCCTGTTTTATAGAGATGCAACCAAATTGTGTTTTAGAAGATAAATCTGCACATCACTGTCTTGATGAAACTCAAAATAAACATAAAACTATAATATTTAGTGATGATTTCGATGATATATCCATCACTCAAGCAGTTCCTAATGCATTATCCGATGACAAACGTGAGACCATAGTATATGAAGATGAAGACAACATATCGATGACTCAAGCTTTACCTACAAAAATTATGGACAAAGAAAAAAGAAGAACCATTGTGTATGAAGACGACAATGCTGATATATCTATAACAAAAGCTGTACCAGCCAATGTAATACTTCGCAACGAGAAAAGAAACGCAATAGTATTTGAGAACGAAGCTTGTAACATATCGATGACACAAGCTATTCCTACTAACATCATTCCAGAAAATATAACCAAAAAACATTCAACTCTTCTTGAAGAAAGTGCTGAAAATACAACACTCTCACAATCGAACCATGACCTTAAAATCGATAACAAGGAATCGCGACAAACCATCAATAAAAACGGGATTGATAATGTTAGTATAACCTCACATAACTCAAACAAACATGATGCACCACAAAGAAGAACAACAGTTGTATTTGATAACGATTTTGGTAATATATCCGTAACTCAAGCTTTACCAACGAACATAATAATACAAAAATCAAACACTACCGCATACGGAAACGATGGTAATATATCTATGACGCAGGCACTACCTGCGAATATCCTTTTAGGGAATACTATGGAACCAAATAGGCGAAGAACAGTTGTATATGAAGACGATGCAGGAAATCTATCTATGACGCAAGCAGTATCAAATCAAGTAATCCAGAACTTGGCACCACAGAAAAAAGAAAGCGAAGTACTAAATCCTTTAGACATTGATATTAATATAGAATTACCCATCATCAGTGTGAGTTCCTATAATGGGAAATCACTTTTGCAGAGTATTCACGAAGACGTATCTAATAGCCAAGCAAAAGTAAATGAGGAACCTAAAGAACAAAATGACGTAAAACACGTAGATAATATAAAAGAAAATAAAAGGCAAACAATAGTGTTTCAAGATGATGCCGCTGAAATATCAATAACTCAAGCAGTTCCCGTCAGGCAAGTAATCGAAAATATGAATATACTAAATCTGGAGTTTGTAAATTCAAATAAAGATGAAAACAAGAGAAAAACAGTGATTTTCGACAGTGAAAATGGTGATATATGTATGACTCAGGCTGTTCCAATAGATCGGGTTATCGATATCATACGCGAAAATAAACAAAATGAAGACCTCAATAATTATTCACAGATTAAAACATCTCACGAAATGATACTAAATAATATAAGAGACAGTCCTAATAGTTCTGTAATTGATATTATCGGAAAAGAAAATAGTCACATTGAAACCATAACTGACGTTTTACATCCTGGAGATACTACAAACAAAAGAAGAACAGTAGTGTTCGAAAATAACGATGCAGACATATCAATGACTCAAGCTGTCCCTATGAACAAAGTTATTGACGCTATACAGAATAGAAATCAAGATATTGAAGCGAACTATGATTCTTTACAGCAGGATTCAACTAAAAGAAGAACAACAGTTGTTTTTGAAACGGACGATGGTGATCTATCTATTACACAAGCAGTTTCTATGAACAAAGTTATGGACGCAATACAAAAAGAAAATACCGCTTTTGATGAAACAAAAACCGTACTTAAAGAAGATCTAACAAACAAACGAAGTACTGTAGTTTTTGAAAATGAAGAAGCCGATGTATCTATGACTCAAGCAGTCGACACAAATAAAGTTATAGAAATAATGCAAAATAAAAGTCTCGGTTATGAGTTAACCAATGAACAATTTAAAGAACAAACAACAGATAAAAGCCGAACAATAGTTTTTGAAAATGACGAAATAGATATATCTATGACTGAAGAAATCCCTAGGAACCAATTTACTGATAAGATTCCAAAAGAAGATCATATCGAAGCGATAGAGATGCCGAAACGTGGAATAAACTCGTCTTTAAACGAAGAGCGTGAAGACAACGATGCTGGTATGTCTGTGACACAAATTACTAGTCAAAATCAAGCACATGATAAAGTAAGAGATGAAAATAGCAAAAGCATTTCACAACACAAGTCTGAAATCACCATAAATGATAATGAAAACGCTACAATAAATATGTCATCGCAAGAAATAGAATGTGATGAAGGAGACATTTCCATGACACAACTTGTTTCTTCGAGCATAATTTCAATAGAAGAACAAGAAAAAAGACGACCAGAAATAGTGGAAAGTGTTGAAACGCTATTAGAAAATAAGGACCTGTTTATGGATATAGACAAATTAATTGGTGAATCAAATGAAAACAAAAGTACTGTAAAACTCATTACAGAAGATCATGACATATCTATGACAGATATAAACCATACTGATTATGTAGAAAAGAAATCCAAGGCGTATGATGACTATGTCTGTGTTACTAATACGACTCGAGAAAGTTTTACTCCGATACAGTTAGAGAGATCGGGTGTAAAAATTGAAGAACCGGTTGCGACACCGTCTAAACCTATACCTTCTGGGCTAGCGACGATTCAGCGAGATATTAATAATGAATCCAACTGCAAAGACCTAAATTCCACGAAACTCGGAACGCAAAACTACAATGACGTTATAGTGTATCAATCCATGACTCGTAGCATTCAGAAAAGTTTGAAAAGCACAGACAAAAGAGATTCTTTAATCAATAAACGAGATACATTAGGATATAAAGAAGGCGATTTAGATTTTGATAAAGTAAGCAGCTCAGAAACAAAAGAATTTGAAAAGGAACCAAATAGTACAAAAAGCGAATCTGACAGTGTGGACGTGAACGAAGACACAAATAAGAACGTTGTTGTCGTGAAAGCTGTTGATTCTAAACCGAGTAATTCTATTCTCGATGATTTACTTGATATGTCTCAGTCTTCATTAGAAGGCATAGAAGATAAAAAGGTCATAACTTTCATAAACTCCCTCCCTAAAATCTCGGAGGATTTGAATAAAGTTGAAACAAACACAACAAACTCGATGGACACAATGTTTTATATCACAAGGAATAGTGACGAATCTGAAAGTACTTCTAAAACAGCATCATATAAAGAGATAGGACAAATCGAAGATAAGTCTCCGCTAAGTATTGAATATAAAGATGACGATGAACCGGCAATCGTTAGAAACGTACACACGGATCTATCGACTATAAAAAGCATAATCAGTCGTGATCGTTCTCCCAAGAACGATCTGGAGCCGGCTGAAGAAAATGCCGGTTGCAAAGTATCCTTAGACACGTCCAGAAGAAAGAGTTCAAAATGCGTCAAATTGGCGAACGATACAACTGAACTCCTAGAGATGTTATCGGATTTCACCGAGAGAAGAGTCTCTAGAAATGTACCTCTAGACCACATAAAAGAAATGCCGGTTCCTGAATCGCTGTTATCGTTAGAGAAACGAATAGAGAAGAGCAAACAGGAGTCACGATTTAGCCGAGGGAATCTGAAGAGGCAATCGATGGCTTTGAGCCGTGAAGACTTGATGAACAATCTGTCTATGGCAGCTGAAGCATTGCAGAGATCGAGATCAGATTTCGACGAAAGCGACAGCATCGAAGAAGTAAAAGAAACACCTAATATATCAAAAGAGCACAGAAAATCCGTCAAACTAAGCACCGATGTCGTGAAAACGCTTCAGTTTGAGGACGATTCGATTACGGAAAAAACTGAAAGTCCATTGAAAAAGACAGCTTTTGGGGAAACTTCTTACATGAAAGACACAAAGACTAGAGTGATACCGGATTTCTTAGGTGATGTCTCCGATGGCATTAAGGAGTTAATGGATGACTTAGTCAAGCCCATTTTAGATGCACAACCGTTTGCTAGAATGCCAGAACGGAAATTTAAAAGAATTCCGTCTTCATGCAGCACAGAGGTCCAAGCAAACCTTCTCACTTCGAGTCAAATCGATCTAACTACGGAGTTGTATTCAACCACCACTTCTGTCTGTGAGATTAACAAAATGAGCTCAGTGGAGATTATCACTGATGCAGTGAACAGGTCCATTACAAGGACTACCCATCCTGCTAAATCTACTCCAATGGTGTCAGAATCTGAGAAAATGCCAGAAATGGATGTTGCGTTTGATGACTCTGAAGAAAAATCCGTTAAAACGATTGCACCACAAAGGAAATCCGTTCCTCTTACACCTCAACTCGGAAACGTATTAATTTTCGATCAGCTCAATCCTTTGAATAACGTGCTTCTGACGGCGCCACCCATGTATTCTATTGACACCCACAAATATGATCCCATCGACCATCCACAATCAGAGTCTCAACCCATTCCTAAAGACAAAGTAGAAGACCAAGACAAAGTATCAAATCAGTATAATGTAGAATTCTTGATCCCTATTAAAAACAATTTGAAAACAAATGATAGTCCAAGTCCAAATATGACATCAAATATTAGCAAACCGGTTTTAATAGACCAGTCTACTGAACCAGAAAATCAAGTCTGTGATATGGAAGTCAATACGGTAATAGCAATGAAAGGTAACAATGAATTGCTCGAAGCTAGTTCATCTCTTACTCTAGTAGAAGACGACACAAGACGAAACATAACACAACGAAAGACTCGAGAAACGGCAATATCTCCAGTAACTATACTCTACAGAGAGCCTAAAAACGTAGAACAAACACCTACAGATGCAATAGAACAATCCTTGAAACCAAAGAAACGTGTATACAGTCCGATGAAAAAAGACCACAACTCCACTCTAGCTTTAGATGTAACACCAAAGCCAGTATCGAAACTGCAGAAGCGATCAATGAGCCCAGAACACGAAGAACCGACAAAACTACCAGCTGAACATGACAAATCTAAGAAGCTAGACAAATCTGTAAGCCAAAAACATGTAAAGGCTCAGAATAAAAAGCCCGGGACAACGGTAACCGTACAACAGTTGGTGACTATGGTACACAAGGAACCGATTCAAGGCAAAAAGATGGACTCGACCACCATTGAGTCGACATCGCCAGAAATGTCTGAAGTGGTTGGAACAGTAACGAGTTCAGAAGTGCTGAGCTCCTTTGCAAGTAGCAACAACCTGAGAGACGAGTCTCACACGTCATCGATCACGGAGAACTCCTCCAAAGCGGACTGGCTTCCGATGAGTATATCACATCTCAAGATGGACACCGATTCAGAGGAGGACATCTTGGCTACCATTGACGCGATGCCATTCATGGGGTAAGCATACACTATCAATTATTTATTAGCAAAATCAGCCCACACAATTTCTGTCACAAGGGGAAGTCAAAGCCACACGCAAACACGTTTAACGAGTACTTCTCATCTGTAGGCGCCGCGAGCGCCGGGGCGCGGTCGGCGCGCGGCCGGCCCGTCCTGCGCCCGACAAACAATTCCATGTTTTTACGCGCGGCCGAACCGCGCGAAATGTATTTAATTATCAAAAATTTAAAAAGTAAATATAGTTATGGTGTAGATGAGCTCCCACCAATATTAATGAAGCACTGTGCTCAAGAATTAACTCTGCCGTTTTATTTACTCGTAAATCAATCCTTTGCGGAAGGGACCTTCCCAGATCTATTCAATTCAATTCAATTCAATTCATTTATTCATACCATAAATTCATAAGAACACTTGGTAACGTCATTTACAAAAAGGCAAAGAATCTGTGTACATAATATGATAAAATAACAACGTCAAAATGAATAAAGCAGCTGTAAAGGGGCCTAGTCAATTACATGCAGCTGTAAAAAGGCTTTGTCGAAGACAATATAACAAATAATCAATACACACAGTATACAGATACTACATTAGTACAAACAATGTAACATCAAAAGTCTTAAAAATCTATTATTTTACCTTATTACAAGATTCTAATTTCGACACATTTCTCTTCCATACGTTACTATCTTTAACAAAGTCGTCTATATTATAATATGCCTTGCTCAATAGGTAGCTTTTTATTTCATTTTTTAAACTTGGTTTCATTGAGGCCTTCCACTTGTACAGGGATTGCATTATAGAAGCGAATACCATTACATTTGAAAGAGTTATTTGTTTTCTGAAGTCTGCACTTAGGAAATACAATTTTGTGTTTATGGTGCGCTTTTGGATTCAGATCAGTTAATTTCTGCAGACGACTTATATATTAAAACAAGCCCTGGTAAAACCAATTCATAAAAAATCATGCAAATTAGATCCCAGCAATTACAGGCCAATCGCGTTATTGCCTACCTCATCAAAAATATTTGAAAAGGCCATGCAAATCCGTTTGAATTCTTTTTGCGAAAAGTATGAGATCTTTGATGAGTCCCAAAACGGTTTCAGAAAAAATCGCTCGACTGTGTTAGCTGTGTATAAATTAATTGACAAAATATTAAATATATTAAACGATAAGGAATATGCAATTGGAATCTTATTAGATATGACTAAGGCCTACGATAAAGTCAAATTTGACATTTTACTGGACAAATTACATGGTATAGGTGTACGAGGTGTAGCACACAAGTGGTTCTGCTCGTACCTCAAGGGTGCATGAGCAATACGTAGAAATCGAAAGTTATGACGAAAACACAGGAATTATAAATATTATAAGATCTAATCCTATAAAAATAAATCATTCTATACCCCAAGGTAGTGTCATTGGCTGTATCCTTTTTCTAATTTATATAAATGACCTCCCAAAAACAATTGACAAAACATGCATATTATTTGCAGATGACGTATCAATATTGACTTCTTGTAAAAATAATAATAATTTAATTCAAACCCTAATTGACATTTTTAATAATTTTATCAAATGGATGACTGATCATAACCTTGACATAAATTTAGTCAAAACAAATTTAATTCAATTTAGACCCCATCAAAAACCCCCCCTTGACATCAATTTTTCTTACAATAATTATAAATTTGAATTTGTTGACGCGGCTAAATTACTAGGAATAGAAATCGACACACATATCAACTGGAAACGACACATTGATAAATTAAAAACTAAATTATCTAGCTTTATTTATGCCTTGAGGGAATTGAGAAGGGCGACAGACTTTAACACTGCTTTATCAGCCTATTATGCTTATGCTTTCTCCTGGCTTAATTTTGGTATAATTCTTTGGGGAAATAGTGTTAATGCTAGTGATCTATTTGTTATGCAGAAAAAATGCATACGGATTCTGGCAAACATTAAACAACCAAACATTAACATAGCCCAGTTCCATAAAAATATTTTGTCAAATTTAAAATTCTAACCGTAGCCTCCATGTACATTTTGGAACTTTGTAAATTTGTGCGAAGAAATCCGCTATTCTTCACAAGACTGACTGACGGGCGAAATTACCCTACTAGATCCAACCACAAACTCAATCTGAATCTACCACATTCAAAATTAACATTGCATAGCTCGGGCCCAAATTCAATGTCAGTAAAAATATACAACAAATTGCCCTACAAACTAAAACAAATAAATTCTGACGAAAAGTTTGTCAAAACCTTAAAAAATGTATTACTCGAGAAAGCTTACTATACAATAGACGAATATCTTGCCGACAAATTAATAATAGAATGAGTCGATCCGCTCCGCACGATACGAATTATATTGCCACACCCAATCAGGGTAATTATGGTAACTACATAATATGACATGATGTACTTATTAATAAGACCAAGAAATGTACCATAATATTAGCAATAAATGATTGAGTATTGAGTATTGAGTATTGAAAGCCATAATCCACCATACTGGACCAGTGCAGGTTGGTGGAAAACGCATGATCTCTAAAAATTCTAGGAATAAGTGTGCCTTTTTCATCACAATGTTTTCTTTCAACGTTTGAGCCAGTAGTGATGATATATTTGTAATTTATTTATTGAATAATAGGTGAGCAGTATTTGCTGATATGCCTATATCTCAGTGTTGAAATAACAAATTATACGTAATAGGTGTGACGACAGGTCCTGCAATTATATTAAATCTGTACTAATATTATAAAGCAGCTTGTTTGTTTGAATGCTAAGATCTCGAGAAGTACTGGTCCGGATTGAAAGATTCTTTTTCTATTGGATGTAACAAAATCGGGAAAAAATATTCCTTTTTGAGAGTTTTCGTACGTTTCGTGCTTTGACATGACACATGACAGCATGTGTCTAAGATTGCGACTTTGAATATCACAGATTACTACCTCTTTATTATAAAACCTTTGCTAATCAATTTTTTTTTCTAAATCTGATTTGGTACAACCAATTTCCGACAGGTGGCGTAGCAGGTAGTTGAAGAGGTGTTTTGTTTGAAAGCGATATTCTCAGAAATGACTGAACCGATATCAGTCATTCTTTCACCGTTTTATATGTACGGGATCCTGATGAGTACTATATAATGTACCACGGGCAACGCCAGGGCGGACATCTATTGAGTAAGGCTTGTTCCTGGAGTTTGCAGTTGAGCCTTCTTTTAAAAAGTTAATTTGTCTTTTGTTTGTCGTCAATCCCTTTTGGGCTCTAGCTAATGAAAGGCTCATTCATGGCTTCACATATGATTTCAAGTACTCTGTCATGGCGCCGTGAGTAATGACCCCTATTAAGGAGCACCTTGCATCCCACCAATATGTGCCTTGCTGTACATATCGCCTCTCCACAAGTATAGCAATATTTTTCAGAGGCTTTTCCCCACCTTACCAAGTTACTCTGGTCAGGGAGGGTGGGTCATTTGGAATGCATTTAGATAAATTTTTAATAAGGCAGGAGACCAGTCATAGATCAAGGTGCGCCACTTTAGAGCTAATGGGATACAGCACTAACCTATGGTTAACCCCTCACTTTGCATTTCTAAATTCATAGAGTGCACTTTGTAACCGTCATTTTCGTCTTGTAGAAAGGTTTTTGCCATGCCTCGGTCTTCCCTTTTCTTTCTCGCACCGAACCCAGCAGTATTTACTTGTGCACCTGCCATAAATTGTTTATGGAATTGAAGTCTGGATTCCAGGTCTGAAGCAGTTTTGTCTTTTGGGAGATATGTAATTAATTCGTCTTGCGACTTTCCCAAAACATGCGTTTTTGTAACTCTTAGATGTTTGTAAAGTTCAGACGGTTTCTTTAGTTTCAGCCCAAAACTATTGTGATCCCTAAAAAGAGTAGAGGGATCAGCCGGATATGACAATCCGAACCATGACTTCAATATCTTTATGACATTGGCATCTAGCTTTGCCAGGAGAGTTTTACCGATGTCATATACTAGGAAAGGCCAAGTTAGACGTGATGTGAGATAGTTGCCATAAATCCATGCTTTTTTGAAATTGCTGATAGGCTGCTGGTCTACCCTATTGAAGTTGTTCATGAAATTTTTAATAACCACCTCTAATGATGGTGTACGTCCTTTGTGATCTATCTTTCTACCAAGAAATTTGAAAGGCACTGCCTCTGCAATTGTGGCAACTCCTTGGCCACTTATGGAGAGTCCCGGATTGTGCTCCAAATTTTAGCCCCATCCATTGATACATCTATCCATAGAATACATACTTTTTTATTGTATTAATAATGAGTATCGAGACGAGCAGGACATGTGCCTGATAGTAAGCAACATACCTGCCACATAACAGCACAGTGACACGCAGCTATTGGAACATAAAGAGTACAAATCATTACCTAGCACTGCACTGCGCTCGTCACCCAGAGATCTAAGATGTTATATCTCTAAGCCCTGTAATTTCTCTGGAAATATTACCATTCAAACCGGACCACAGTAATGTTTGCACCTTGCTGGTTGGAGGTAGAATAATTGGCAAAGGTATGGTACTTCCCCAGGCGGACTCTGCTAAGAGTCCTACCACTACAAAACAACGGGATCTACGAGAGGCACAATATAGTTCATAGTTTATAATAATAGGATAATCTACATAATGGATAGATTAGAAATGTATATCTATAATATAAAAATGAATCGGAAAATGTATTGGTAAGCGCATAACTCAACAATGCCTGGACGGATTAGGCCAATTCTTTTTTTAAAATATTCATTGAAGTCCAAGGATGGTTTTTACGGTGAACAAAATTCGAATAATAGGCGTGTCGACAGGTCCTGCAATTATATTAAATTATATGATATAACGACAGTATTTAAATACAATGAAATGTGTACCAATTTTAATTTTGATATTTTTTAGTTTAACTTACTTTATGATCATTCAAAGCTAGATGGACAAGTCCATTTTAAAAGTACGAAATTATTAGAAAATGAATTTACCATTGGATAACCCATTCAATTTCAAGTTACTTTTGTTATGAAATCGTTTTCCTAAACGCAATATTTAATATAGCTACCATACAAACTTTACGCGCGACGCATAGAAAATACGGCACTGTGACGTCACGCTTCGTAGTGTTTTTGTATGAAGCGTTTTTAGGAGAGTCCAAAATTGTGATTTTAAAATCGTGATATCACGGGAAGTTTTTAAGATAACAAAGTAATTCATTCATGTATGTTTCAGTTATTGAGTAGTCTTTTGATGGCACATTAAATCAAAAATGAGTCGACACGCCTATTGCCGGGAATAATAATGTGCCACAGGGCGGGCCGCTAGTCTTTTATAGAATTAGAATTAATGGTGTATATCTTTGAATCGGTTATCGTCCAAATTCTTTTGTTATTGCTGTGGAAACCCCAGTTTAAATTGACATGATGTGGCACCGTCAGGGGCCCCGACTGCCAGTGGGAGAGTGTGTCGCGCTCCGCGTGGACGCTGCTGCTGTTGCACTCGCGGCTGCGGCTGACGCTGCGGTTCGCCGGCGACACGCTGCGGCACGACACGCCGGTCTCGCACCTCGAGCTAGAGACGCTGCACCAAGGTTGGTATACCAAGCTAGGAGACAGGAAAACAGTGACACTCCGAGAGTAGGTAGGAGGGGTAAACCGCTTCGTTACGTAACGCGTTACGGCTTCGTTACGTAACGCGTTACAGCACCAGTCTCGAGCTAGAGACGCTGCACCAAGGTTGGTATACCAAGCTAGGAGACAGAAAAACAGTGACACTCCGAGAGTAGGTAGGAGGGGTAAACCGCTTCGTTACGTAACGCGTTACGGCTTCGTTACGTAACGCGTTACGGCACCAGTCTCGAGCTAGAGACGCTGCACCAAGGTTGGTATACCAAGCTAGGAGACAGAAAAACAGTGACACTCCGAGAGTAGGTAGGAGGGTAAACCGCTTCGTTACGTAACGCGTTACGGCTTCGTTACGTAACGCGTTACGGCACCAGTCTCGAGCTAGAGACGCTGCACCAAGGTTGGTATACCAAGCTAGGAGACAGAAAAACAGTGACACTCCGAGAGTAGGTAGGAGGGGTAAACCGCTTCGTTACGTAACGCGTTACGGCTTCGTTACGTAACGCGTTACGGCACCAGTCTCGAGCTAGAGACGCTGCACCAAGGTTGGTATACCAAGCCAGGAGACAGAAAACAGTGACACTCCGAGAGTAGGTAGGAGGGTAAACCGCTTCGTTACGTAACGCGTTACGGCTTCGTTACGTAACGCGTTACGGCACCAGTCTCGAGCTAGAGACGCTGCACCAAGGTTGGTATACCAAGCTGGGAGACAGAAAAACAGTGACACTCCGAGAGTAGGTAGGAGGGTAAACCGCTTCGTTACGTAACGCGTTACGGCTTCGTTACGTAACGCGTTACGGCACCAGTCTCGAGCTAGAGACGCTGAACCAAGGTTGGTATACCAAGCTGGGAGACAGAAAACAGTGACACTCCGAGAGTAGGTAGGAGGGTAAACCGCTTCGTTACGTAACGCGTTACGGCTTCGTTACGTAACGCGTTACGGCACCAGTCTCGAGCTAGAGACGCTGCACCAAGGTTGGTATACCAAGCTAGGAGACAGAAAAACAGTGACACTCCGAGAGTAGGTAGGAGGGGTAAACCGCTTCGTTACGTAACGCGTTACGGCTTCGTTACGTAACGCGTTACGGCACCAGTCTCGAGCTAGAGGTTTGGTACCAGTTGGGATGGTGTGACGTCACGTCGTTAGGAGCTGATAACTATTAGTTGTTCGACAGTAGGAGACAGATCGCATACCGCCACTGTTGTTTCGACGTTGAAAATTACCAAAATGCATGGGTGTACATTTTCATGCGTTTTTATGAATAAGAAAAGTGCATGGCTCTAAATTTTCATGTGTTTTATTACAGAGAAGAAATAAATTTTCACGTGTTTTTATGGACAAGATCCCATGATACTGTCCATAAGAACACATCTTGTCCAAAATAGATGCCATCTCTAAATTTGCGAAGAAACACAGGGCTCTAAATTTTATTGCATTTTTTTATTGTTATAGTTAAAAAGAACCCGATACCTGTGCGTCTCGTTCGCGGTGGATATGTTGCATTTCTACATGGGCCGCGGGTGCGCCCGCGCATATGACGTGTGCAAGATGGTGCGGCGCAGCCCATGTAGGGACACGTTGTCTCCTCGGCAAACGACGCGTCTTTACTGACAGTTGTTTGATAGTAGAAGACGGATCGCATTTGTTGTTTGGACCACTGTTGTTTCGACGTTGAAAGTTACAAAAAAATGCATGGGTGTACATTTTCATGCGCTTTTTTACAGAGAAGAAACATGCATGGCTCTAAATTTTCATGTATATTTTTAGAGAGAAGAAACATTCATCATGGCTCTAAATTTTTTAAAGGGAAATCGTGGCGGCTCTTAATTTTCATGTGTTTAGAAGACAAGATCATGGCTCTAAATTGACATGCAGTTTTAAACAACCTTTAAATTATCTTGTAACACTTTTTGTTATAGATAAAAAGAACCCGATAGTGTACCTGTGCGTGTCGTTCGCGGCGGAGATGATGCGTTTCTACATGGGGCGCGGGTGCGCGCGCGCGTGCGACGCGCGCAAGCTGGTGCGGCGGCTGGCGGGCGCGGCGCGACTGGCCGCGCAGTGGGCGCGCGCGATGCACGACGCGAGGGATCGGCTCGCGTTCTCGCTCACTCACGACGGGAAACTGGTGTTAAAGGTGAAAAATATAGATTTCTGTTTATAAAAGAAGAAGAAAAGAGGTCAAGTGCGAGTCGGACTCGCCCATGAAGGCTTCCGTAGCAGCAAGTAACATAATATAAAAGTTCTTGTAGTTCGTTGTTACTTTAATCAGTGTTTTAACAATAGTAAATTTATGACGTATTTAAATAAGACTACTTACTAGATATTATTCAAACCAATTTTCGTTGATAGTTTACATGGTAATATACACTGTGTACTTATTTTTATTTTTGTCATTCTCTTATTTTAGAAATTCCAGGGGGGGGGGGCACATTATACCACTTTGGAAGAGTCTCTCGCGCAAACTATTCAGTTTAGAAAAAAAAGTGTTAGAAACCTCAATATCATTTTTTAAGACCTATCCATGGACACCCAACACGTATGGTTTTGATGGAAACATTTTTTTTGAGTGTCAATTCTAAGTATGGGACACCCCTAAAATTTATTGTTTTTTTTATATTTTTGTGTAAACATCTTAATGCCGTTCACAGAATACACCTACTTACCTAGTTTCAGTAGTATAGCTCTTATAGTTTCGGAGAAAAGTGGCTGTGACATACGGACGGACAGACAGACATGACGAATCTATAAGGGTCCCGTATTTTGCCATTTGGGTACGGAACCCTAAAAATTATTAAAATTCATATTTTTGGTTTATGTAAAACTTTTTGTATTTTTTTTTGTTGTTTAAATAATTATTTTTTGTTTAAAAATATACCTTATTAGATTTTAGTTAGTTAGAGTTAGAGTTTTAGTTAGAGCTTTTTTTTGACGTGACAACGTCTAATAAATCTATGAATGCCGACTGCATGCACGAAAAAGTGTCCCGTTACGCTCATTGTACGCTTGCGCCGCATCTATCAATGTTGTGTTATGACGTCACGTTAAATTATCGTCCGCAAACCAACCGACTTTACAGACAACCAAGATTTTTACTTATTTGCAATGGTTTTTGTTTCTTGTAACACCACATCTTTTTTATCCGCCATTTTGTGTACGCGGTCATCTTGAATCGATATTAACTAAACATACCTCATGAAGCACCATAACGTTTTATGAGACACCCCCGTCCCCCTAAATAGGCAAGACGACTCATTTTTTATTTAATGTGCCATCAAAAGGCTACTAGATGACTAAAACATAGCTGAAAGAATAACTTTCTTATCTTAAAAACTTCGCGTGACAACAAGATTTTAAAATCACAATTTTGGACTCTCCCAAAAACGCTTCATACAAATACACTACTCAAACGTGACGTTACCGTCTGGTATTTTCTTAGCGTCGCGCGTAAAGTTTGTATATTAGCTAAATTAAATATTGCTTTTAACTGGTTTCATAACAAAAGTAACTTGAATATAATGGTAAATACATTTTCTAATAATTTCGTACTTTTAAAATGGACTTACCCCACTTTGAATGATCATAAAGTAAATTAAGTAACAAAAAGATATTAAAATTAAAGTTGGTACATATTTTATTTCATTTAAATACTGTTAAAGTTGGTACATATTTTATTTCATTTAAATACTGTTAAAGTTGGTACATATTTTATTTCATTTAAATACTGTTTAAGTTGGTACATATTTTATTTCATTTAAATACTGTTTAAGTTGGTACATATTTTATTTCATTTAAATACTGTTAAAGTTGGTACATATTTTATTTCATTTAAAAAAATACAAAAATTCCGGGATCAGTCGTCATGCCTATTGCGTTACGCAATACTTGATTTATTTGACGCCGCTTTATTTGTCGTGTCAGGTGGCGAACGTATCGCTCCGCACGGTGTGGGAGGTGAGCATGCGCCTCGAGCTTACCGTCGACGACGCGCGCTCGCCGCCGTGGCCGCGCGCGTGCGGCGTGCGCGTCGCGAGCGTGCTGAGCGCGCGCGCGCCGCCCGCGCCGCCGGCGCTGCCGCGCGCGCTCGCCGGCACGCCGCGCGACTGGGGGCACGCGCCTAGGACCGTCTGGTGAGTCGCCCTGTTACCACAATAAGTGTGCTCCTATAAACTATGAACATTTAAATGTTAGCAGTTTGGGAGTGTTGTTTTAGGGCTGACGTTTTGAATTTTATATTGTTAATGTGGAATTGTCAGGTGAGACGAGGACCATCCCTATTAGCATAACGTTCGATGAAGAAGGGGCGAGACGCGAGAAGCGCGCTCCAAAACTGCGAACACGGAAATGTTAGCAGTTTGGGAGCGTTGTTTTAGGGCTGGCATTTGTATTTTATTTTGTTAACGAATCAGAATCATTTATTGCTAAACATAGCTAGTTTATTGCGCTTAATTAATACATGTCAATTAAAAAAAATGTCATAAACCTAAATACTACAAACACAAGTTTGGAGTCATCAATTTAGTCTCCGCACTCGTCAAATCGCCGACCAAAAGTGCCCATCAGACTAGCGGCATTTCCCCGCTGTATGGCCAAAGAAATGTTTTGGGTCAGATAGAGACCCGAGCGGGGATCACGTCCTCTGTCTGAAGACGACCCAAGTCGGCAACAAAAGCCCTCGCCTCAGAGCCCCGGGGTCCACCCGTTTCCACGGCGAACGGAGCGAACTCGTAAGATGATTCCAGGGCAGAGTATTTGAGGTGTTTGCTTCTAGCAGCTGCCTCCGCGCCCGCACCTGCCACTCGCTGAATGGCAGGAAGGTGACTGGATGCGAAGGTACTGACACACGTGGCGTCCCAAATGAGACATCAGGCGAGATGGTGGTCAAGTGCGAACCTATTATAGTTAAAAAAAAAAACCAAAAAGACAGCGACCTCTCCGCCAAGGAATCAAAGTTAGTCCGTCAGGCCGCTTATCGTCCGAGCGAGACAAACCGGAGCATGCCCAGATGCTCCAGTACGCAGGGGATTTCGGCCGATCTGAGTGCTCTTCGAATGAGCTCGTTAAGAGCATGGTGACGCGGTCGTCGTCCCGCACAACGGGAACAACTGAGACTGCAAGCCAGTAGCATCCACCATCGCCCCGCAAACACACCTGTGAGGTTCACACACGGCACAGCCGAGACGAAGCCCCACCGCCACCCTAATGGAATCGTCGTTAATTGCTAAACTGTGTACATAAGATGGTACTTAATACAATATTAAAGAAACAACAGTTTACCCATTTCGGGCGATCCATCCAACGAGGAATGGTTTGGTACACTCCGCGAGGCATAAACTGAGCTTTGCATTTGTGTGAGTGTACATGGATAGTGTAGGTGTGACAACCGGCCTTAGGCGCGGCGCCATTCTGTGTCGCCGCGCTCCTGCCTGATTGGTGATCACTCACACTAATGCAAAGCTCAGCCTATACCTCGCGGACAAAATTTCAAGCTCCTGCCTGATTGGTGATCACTCACACTAATGCAAAGCTCAGCTTATACCTCGCGGAGTGTAAGTCAGTGTATGTGTGTGATGCTAGACCATCTGGTAAGTCATCAAATGCCGTGCATGCCGCGTCACCCGCGTGATGATGTATGAAATGTACAAAAATATAGTAAACTAGCTGTACCCTGCCACGCTTCGCTGTGGCACATTATGATGCAAAAATTAGATAAAAACAATCCTTGATGTGGATTATATATCATTGTAAAATTTCAGCTCGATCGCTGCAGAACTTTTTTGAGTTTTTGAAGCGTACACAAACCAACGTAACATTTTTATATATAGAGGTTTGAATTTTCAGTCTATCATAACCAAAGATCTCAATACATAGATGTGCCCTCTCAAACTTCAGGGCGCACGGAATCATGTCATTGTTGGGAAGAGTGAGGTCACTCATTCCGTTCCAGTCGGTTACAGGAAGTGGTGAACGCCGGACGTTTTTACCTATCACTATTCGTTGTCAACAACCAAAATAAGTAGAACCACAGCATACCTCGCCGCTAGCGATTCTAGGGGTCAAGCAGATTGGTTATGTGTAAACTACTTACGACGCACAAAGAATTAGTTGCCTAGATAAATCGATTAGATTTTAAGGCAAGTTATGTTATATAAATATTTGTACTTTTATTTAAAAAAAAAAGAGACAGTTTATTACCAATTTCAAGTTGCTCAGGGCACATCTATTGGTTTATATCGATGATCATAACTAGATATACGATGTGTAAAAATTCGATTCATACTAAACAACAATTGTTCTCGTCTTTTCCAGGAAAATATTCCGGTATCTGAAGCACAGGAAACGCGAGGACGACACTATACTTCACGTTTGAGCACGTTTAATTTGTAAGAGTATATATTGTTACTAACTGCTGGATCCGGGTTCGCTCGGACATTGTCCTCAAGACCTCAGAAACCTTTGCCTCACGCACTACAGTTTGGCCACAGATCATCACATGTTTTTTTAATGCATAGTTTAAAATTGTTTAAAGGACATACAGACAAACATTCATTTTCATAAATGTATAGATTATCTGTATTAACGGTCTCCTTTTAACCAAACTGAAAAGGTTAGGCTTTGTTATTGCAGTCCTTAAATTGGAGCAAAAAAAAAATTGAAGTGAGAAGGACTGCTGATAGCAATGAAAATTTATAAATTAGAATTTAGTACAGCAATGCCCAGACTTACGCTACTTCGACTTACGCTAATTCGGAGATACGTGTTTTCTCATTTGCCCGCTCCTCTTGTCAGTCTTTACGATAAGCACAGACGTGTTTTACGTTAAATTGTTTTACGTATACAGCCCTCAATATTTATGTATCTTTAAATAAGCCACCCGAAAGAGAGAAACGAACCGTTTACACAAACTTTATGCGTATTTACCTATGAGCAAATTCGAAACCCGACTTACGCGGATTCGGCTTACACGATCAGCGGTCGGAACTATATATCGCGTAAGTCGGGGCTATTACTGAAACAGCACTAATGTTGCACAATACGTTATCTGTATGGCTACTGATTTCTGTGCAGGTAAGTGATGCAAACTTACGATATTTCATCCTATCATATCAGTTATAATCGTGAAAATTTAATAACTATATATCGGTTATATCAATCAATACAAATATTGTAAATAGATAGATAGATAGAAATTCTTTATTGCGACACAAACAAATTAAAATATTACAAATAAACACTTATTAACTAGTGCCACAAGTGGCGGCCTTATTGCTAAGAGCAATCTCTTCCAGGCAACTAGCAAAAAGGAAATGTTGATGTTGTTGTTGAAAGTAAATGTTGAAGTTGAGGCGTTTGCTGCTCAATCATGTCGTAAAATCTGGACGGATCAGGTTTTAAATAAAATACAGTCTGCAGTCGACCGTGGGATACTTTTTTCCCATTAAGAAATCCATAAGGAACCGTCCTTATAATTATCTACTATTCTGAAGTCCATGTAGTAACTGTATTGATTCGTCTTCACTTTGTAATTTAAGTCGGAACTACTTCATCATCATCATTTACAGCCTTCTTTATCCCGAAGTTGGTGTAAGCCTCTTTTAGACCCTATGGTGTCAAAAACTTACGAAACTCTGCGCTGTTGTAGAAGGCACAAGCCCCTGATATCCTAAACTCATTTGCGCAGTTTATAGGCTCTCTTTTATCCCGTCATCTTCCATATCATGTGTTACTTACTTTTGATAAATTTTAAGTTTGTTGTATAGTTAAAATAAGACTGCTAATTGTATTGTTATTAGTGATTTGGACTCTTCGTGTCCGAATGCTCGAGCGACACGAGGCTAGTTTTTCAAGCTAGTGTTAGCAAGCTAGTATTAGCTAGCTAGTATTTTAAGCTTCGTGCAGACAACGCTACGCAACGCTGGTTTTGTCTACACCAAGCTATAAGTACTAGGCTAGCTAGCTTACTAGCATAGCTATATTAGCTTGAAAAACTAGCCTCGTGTCGCTCGGGTATTATAGCTGCGTTGCCCTGTGCTATTATTTACCATCGGGCACATATGCTCGTCACAAAACTGTATTATTAAAATGAATATTGTGACCATCTCTTGTAATATTTTTTTTGTTACATTTACACGGGCTTAATCTTTCTTGTAATTTGTATTTTTAAACCTAAAGGGGTGTACGTATTCACTCCGTATTTTGACGGTAAAAGCGTTCCGCGTTAATATTGCAAATAAATATAAATTTTTATACTTTCGAATTATGTCAAATTGTTTTGTATGTAAAATATGTTGTTTATGAAAGGAATACAGATAACATAATATTTTCGAAATTATTGCGAGTTAACCGCTTTCTTACTAGACATAAATTTGATAAAAAGAATGATCTTATACTTAGTTTGTATCGATTTTTTCTTAAACGGCTCATAGCTGTAAAAAGCGGTTTTATTAAAATATTTCGAAATATTATTTTGTTTCGAAAATTTGGCCGAAATAAATATCAATTCCGTTTTTTTGCCCGTGTCACCAAAGACTGTTGAATGTATATGCGAAGAGTACAAATCGAACTTGGAAATATAGGCCGTATGCACACTATCGCGTATTAGCATCGGCGATTTCGCGACAGCGTTCTTTGATGTCGTCGCTGGTATTTTTACTGGTCATTTTGGTCATTTATATTGGCTAGCGATTTTTTTAGATTTGTAATTGAGTTAATGATGTATGAATCGCATTTGACCATGAAGTGTCAAGTATGCTAATACAGAACGCACGTTTGTATTTGATAACTGTTTTTATTATACGTTCAGTCGGTGACGCAAAATAAAAAAATATCCACACAAAAAAACATCTAAAGCGCATGTTTGACACTACGTCGCCGTCGCTGCTCAACATATGCATATACGAAACCCCATATTTAAATGTAGTTGACAATACATGGTCATGTCCATTACTTGCTTTAGTGTAGTCGAGCTCTCACCGCTGTCGTGGCGTGCAAAAGAAAATTTTGCTGAGTGCCCAATTATGTGCGAAATGTAGTGCTCAGTCGCTGCATCGGACGTTCAAAATGTTACTTGATTGCCGCTATTGAGATATGGAGATTGGGCGCGTTCAGACTGCATCAAACGTCTAGCGATAAAATCGCCGATGCTAAGACGGAAGTGTGTTATCCGCTTTTAAAAATAGATCAGAATAGAAAAGTATTATGTAAGATGCTTTGTTATTTGTATAAGTAATTACGATTTTGGTACAAATGAAATACATATATTATTGTGAGTGTATTATTTTTATTAATTTCTACCTAAGAGACGAATTAACTTTTACCTAAAAGACGAATGAAATTATCACGTTAAAATCAAGTTTATCTATACTATTATTATAAAGAGGAAAGATTTGTATTTTTTGTATGCAACGAATAAACTCAAAAACTACTTGACCGATTTCAAAAATTATTTTGCCAATAGAAAGCTACATTATCACTGAGTTACTAAAAATAGGCTATGTTTATTACGAAAAAAAATAAGATATCCTCGGAAAATTTAACTAAAACCAACGCAAGGTGGAATAAAAACAGACATAAAATGGCTTTCATCGCATACGCTGCGGAAAGTACTAATGATAGACCAAAACAATATTATAGAGCGTATTAAAATCTACAAAAAACCTCGCGATACCATATGTCTAACTACAGTAGTTACGTCGCTACAACTATTTTTTTACATTTTAAAAGTAGATAAAAATGTCTATCAAATTCAGACCATGTTATCCACACATTTGTATGTATGTATCTTATCCAAATAAATTATTTCTTATTCAAGACTCTTTTAATACCTATTGATTACTTTTTTGAATTATTGAAGTCGGACATTCCATTCAAAAGGTATTACGAAGTTAAAAATATCAATCCTATCAAAATACGGCGCGCGGCGTGTTGGACACCGAGGCACGGGAGAGAAGTGTTTGCAGCTATGAATTGCAAGGCGCGCGTCTACTTCGCGCGGTCGTCTCGCTATGTAGTGGACGCAAATGATAATATCAAATATTAAACATTTTTTCGTAACACTTTTTTATGTTCCAATCAAAAAGTTTTTTCCGAACTGCTTTTAAATAAGTTTATTCTACCTTTATTGTTATTGTTTAAGTTTTCTCGCACTTTCCACATAGTAGTAGTAGTAGTAGTAGCGCTCCGCTCAGGCTTGTGGGCGGGCTGTTTCCGCAACTCGACGTCTTGGTGCGCCTGTTTTGCGTGCTTTCTACATAGTATTAGGTACATTAATTTTATTCCATTTCTGTTTCCTCACGATGTTTTCTTTCACCGTTTTAAATTAGAGGCATTACGCACATTACTTCGAAAAAACCAGTGATGCGCGTGTAATTTGAGCTGGGGGGCTCTGGATCGGCAGTCGCCGTTCTGCCGACTAGACCAGCCGAAACTTATGAGGGATATAGCTCATCCCCAAAGGTCCCCTTTACCCTACCTACTAAAGTAGAATAAAACGGATCATTAAGGACTACGTTGATGTGACGATCAGACATCTAGCTGTGTCAATAGATACAATAAGCAGCCCACTAAATATTCCCACTACTGGGACTCGGGGCCCTCTAAAATATATATCTCTCTATAAATGATAAACAGATGATTGGGATTGTTTGTTTTATTTTGGTCGTATGTCCTAAGCATGGCAAGTCTGCCAAGAGTGTGTTAAAATTTATAAGTCTAATAATTTTGTTTTATACTTATTTTCCACAATACCCGTGCGAAGCCGGGGCGGGCTGCTAGTCTGACATAATTAAACATTTACGCTACCTCTTTTTGTTTTGACAAGAACAAAATTAAAAATTTTGATTAACCCCCCTACGTCGGATTTGTTATCTGTAGGTACAACATTCTACTAGTCAAGCCCTTTCATTTGATAACCATATTAAGGGAGTTGTGAAAAAAAGAAATGTATTTCGCCATTTTGTGGTGGATTTGAAATTTATCTTAGTACAAAGTATTCTACTAGTCAAGCCCTTTCGTTTGATACCCATATTGAGGTAGGTTGTGAAAAAATATTTTGTCCGCCATTTTGTAGAGGCGGCCTTCTTGAATCGATATTAACCAAACATAGCTAAGAACATCCGCACAAATATTAACCTTCAAATAATAAAAACCGCATCGAAATAGACCAATCCGTTTGAGCTCTACGGTGCCACAGACAGACACACAGATGGACATCGACGTCAAACTTATAAAAACACTTTTCTTGGGTCGGGGGTTAAAAAAAAATTTACCATTTCGTGGTGGCGGCCATCTTGGATTTGAAATTTGTCATCATAGTATTTTACTAGTCAAGCCCTTTCACTTGATACCCATGTCGAAAGAGGTTGTGAAAAATACCTAATTGGCAGTCATAGAAAATGCCGATAGAAATAAAAACTAAAAAAATTAATAAGTAATAAGTAATTTTAAATTGAAATCGTTTTTTTTTCGGCGGAAATTAAATCTATTTTTTTCATCATAAACGCCGTTAAAATAATGTTTTCGCAGAGCGAACATAGATGGCGTTGTACGTCGTTAAAACACGCATCAGTTTCCGTTCGGTCATAGAATAGATAACATAGATAGAACGGACACTCCCCACCCCCCGCCAATTTCAAGCTTCCTCACCCCTCAGGCCGTTTCGGATACCCTAGGAGCACTCAACGAAGGGCTGGTATCGAACATCTAATTCCTAACGAAATATCATCATGGTGGGTTGTTGTGCTGTTTACGGCTGTCCGTCAACTAAACAGACAAGATTAACTTTATTTAATTTCTTAAGGACAAAATTATGTAAGATTAGAAACTTTTAAATAACGTTGCTTTATAATAACGTAGTAATTTTTAACTCAAAGTTTGTAACTTACACAGCCAGTTTTGGGCACGGATTGATAATGCCTGGAGGAATAATTATAGTGACAGAATAAAGTTTCCTTCTTGGGTAAGTGTAAAATAATATGCAAATGTGTACCTACTAACAAAAATAGATATCTAGGTACCTACCTATTGATCATCGGTTTCGTTTGATTTTATGCGGCAATATATACACCCTTTTAATTAGAATAGTATAATTTGGCACCATTATATATATGTAACTCAATATTATAGCAAGTTTATAAACTACTTTACCTCAACAGGTGAACTCAAGGGGCACAACTATTCAATAAAATAATTCAGTAGCCCTAGCGCTAACGCACACATTCACGCGTGTGTACGAACGACATCTGCGTAGTTGTGTGAAGAGTAGGTAGCTCCACAGCGGCGCTTGTATGGAGTTTTAGTGGAGTGTCCGGGGTGTGGTTCGGTTTAACATGGCATCGCAAGCGATAGCTGCTACAGCTGAGTAACAATAGCTGTTACTGTATCCCACTTCTGAGTTAATAGTATCGTATTTTTGAATTTGTTGGCCTTTTAGCTAACAATTATTTAATTGGAAAGTTTCTTTACCACGTATACGAATACGGTTTTACGGTTATGATTTGTTTGTATGGGTATGGGAACTAACTTCTTTATATTGTAGTAAATGGAAGCTGGTCATATTATTAGACAAGAGAACGAGCTCAGCGGCAAGATGCCTGAGAATCCTGCCCCGAAGGGTTCAAGCGTGCAAGAATAGTAGTGCGACAAGAACAAAATTAAAAATTTTGATTAACCCCCGACTACCACTTATTTGTTATCTATACAACATTCTACTAGTCAAGCCCTTTAATTTGATACCCATATTATGGGAGTTGTGTGTTGTACTGGCAATATAAACACAACTCTATGAAAGATAGTTTTTTTGAGTGTCTGTGGAACGAGAGTCTTTTATCTATGTTGTTGATCTGAGAATAAAAAATGGCGTGATGTTACCTTTTGCTGTGCGGTGATGTAATTTTATAAAAGTCTAATAAAAACAACCAAATACGTTCCTCCCAACCACTGCGCATTTTATTTCACTCTGCAGACCCATAACCTTCACATTGTGAAAAAAAAAACGTCCGGTCCGGTCACGTCTTTTATTTGGTTTGCCCAACGGATAGGTGAGCGACCCCGTCGCCTTTTACCATCGATCTTACCCACAACAACCAATTTATCTAAGTTGTCAGGTCTCCTGGCGATGTGACCAAAGTAACCTAGTACTCTTTGGTAACAGATAGTGGACATTCTGGTTTTGATCTTCAGTTGATCGAGAATCGATTTATTGGTTCTTTTTTGCAGTCCACGAAGGGTACACAAGTACAAAACCAGGTGCTCCATGACACCATTGCATCAATCTGTCGCCAGAACCGCTACCATTGACGATGGAAAATGGTCACTTGGAAAACGTTGATTCAATAACCAGTCAATTGTTTTTGTCTTACTGTTTTCCCTAAATTGTATGTATCCTACGGTGTGAACAATAATGAATTTCAATAATACTTATGTGTAGGCGAGCCGCTGATACGCTTTTTTCGCGCATAGGCCCGCGTTTGACCACCAACTCGCCTGATGGTAAGCGAGGCGACGGTGTGGTCGATGGTGCACGCTGATCTAGAAAGTAAACTTAAAGAAAGTACCTATTCACTCTGACTTTAAAAAGTTGTAGACTGTATCTCTCAGGGAACACAGAGGCCGACAACTTATTACACTCCTGATTGTTTGGTTGGATCTATACTAATATTATAAAGCTGAAGAGTTTGTTTGTTTGAACGCTAGGATCTCGGGAAGTACTGGTCCGGATTGAAAGATTCTTTTTCTATTGGATAGTCCATTTATCGAGGAAGGCTATAGGCTATAGAACATAACGCTATTAACAATAGAAACTGAGCATGAATAAAGAATGTAACAAAAACGGGGGAAAATATTCCTTTTTGAGAGTTTTCGTATCGTGCTTTGACATGACAGCATGTGTCTAAGATTGCGTCATTGAATTTAAACCTTTGCTAATCAAATTTGTTTCTAAATCTGAGTTGGTACGACCAATTTAGACAGGTGGCGTAGCAGGTAGCTGAAGAGGTTTTTTGTTTAAAAGCGATCTCAGGAATGACTAAACCGATTTCAGTCATTCTTTCACCGTTGGACATGTACAGGATCCCGATGAGTGCTATATAATTTACCACGGGCGAAGCCGGGGCGGACATCTAGTTAAATATAAAGCCAGATTTGGTGCAATTAAAAACACATTTTAAAGTTTTCTTTATTGTGTAAAATGAAAATGCCGCATTGCTGTCGCGGTCTACGTAGTCTCAATTTTCTCCGCAGCCATCGACTCGAGTAGTTTAGCAGTTTGCTCGAGCAGCTCTGTGCAAGTGTTCCGTTTCACCACGACGGCGGGCTCCGCTAGTAGCGCCCGCCCCCGCACCAGGCGCGAGGACTCGATGCGGACCACGGGGTGCGTGCTGAGGGCGGACCCGAACGACGCTATCGTATCATACGTACCGCTCGGTCTCACCACCTGGTTAAGAAAAACAATATGTACGAGTACAGCAATACCGCGACTTACACTACCTCGTTTTACGCGATTTTGGAGATACGTGGTTTTTCATTTGCCCACTCCGCACTGTCAGTGTTTGGTTTACGACAAGGTCGGGTGTATTCCTCGTGGAACAGTTTTACGTGTGCTGTGCACATTATTGATGTATCTTTAAATAAGTCGTCCAAAAGACAAAAAATAAGTCCCGACTGCACAAACCGTACATATTCATAATGATTTTTTTACCCCGACTTACGCGATTTTCGACTATCGCTATCGACCACCTATAGCGTAAGTCCGAGGTATTACTGTATAGGTATTAAAACTGCGTATTTATTCGACTCTTGGACCGGAAATTTGTCAAAGTGAAATCACCTTCAAATTACAGATTACCGTCTAACGCATGAGGTTGTAATCTTTCGGCAAGCGAGGTTGGTTTGTAATCTGACACCGTTAGATTATAATCTGACGGTGTTTATAATTTTACGGTGACATGTTGTACATTGTTTAGATAGATCCTATTCCAGATTCTGAACTCGAACGAATCAAGTCCGAAAGGACAATTCTTGTATGATTAATTAACAATTAATTTTTTTTTTTAATATTTAACTTAAATTGATTGAATTTTAGAAAAAACTATATAACATAACTTATAAATTTGGCTTTACTCAGTGCTTACTGAAATTTTTTAGGCAACCCATTTGCTATATATTTGTTGACATATTGAATTACATATAAACTACTTTTCATCCAATAAACAGCTCGGTGAAGGTCATTGTATAGCGGGATCTCCTACTATAAGTAAGTGTTATTGGGATATTAAGTGGTTTAGGAGTTAATGAGAAATCCAAAATAAGTTGAACTACCATTGTTTTAGCATCGTAATGAGTTCGAGATCAAGTTATAACAGACACGAGCTCAGCGTAAAATTTCTGGTCCTACAAAATAGTTTAAAAGTCCTCACCCTAGCAAATACTATGTTCTTGAGATCGAACTGCGGCAGCGGTTTGAACGTGATGTTGAATATACCGCACATCTCATCATCGCACGTCATCCGCATCGACAGGAGCCCTGTGGAAACAAACCTCTTAGAGAAAGATCCCAGAGCCGCCAGACATCACGTATTTTCTGATGGATGAAATGTGGACGATTGAGTAGAGTTGGTACGTACTAAGAATACATACTTCCCTAACAAGTTTGCCTAACAGACTCTTTAAAACTACCAATATATAGTTTTAAAGCGTCTGTTAAGGAAAACGGCCGACGGTTCTTAGTACGTACTAACTCTACTCAATCGTCCACATTTCACCCATCAGAAAATACGTGACGTCTGGCGGCTCTGGGATCTTGGACTATCTATTTGTACTGATCATAGGTGACACCACAAACGTTCTGTCATATTTTAAACAAGTTCTCAATTTGGTTGTACTTTTTTTTTAAGTATGTTACGCGGTAGCAGAGGGGGGGGTCACATCGTATAAGTTAAACAAAAAATCTAAGAAAATTAAAAATATCTAATAGTACATAGACTATTTTTAAACTCGGGAAAACAACTAGAACGGGAACTACGCGGGTAAAATCTTGGGGGGCTACTAGTAAAGTATTTTTTGCTCGATTTATTGTATTTCTACTGGTGACCCCCCCCTCCAAAACTCGAGGCTGCGTACTGGTGACCCCCTCCAAAATTCGAGGCTGGGACCGCGCCTGCGGGGTAGCTCCGCCATTTGTTCATCGATGTTGATGGTTCGTTTTTTGTTTGATAGATCATGGTTTAGAGATTGGTCCTATCTAAATTGTATCACAATCGATGTAGTGGTTTTTGAAGAATCAACAAAAAACTAAAATTTGGTTACCTTCATCTGGACGTTATCGGTGCTTGAAAAAATAAAAAATACAATTAGCTTACCTTTATCTGGACTACGTTAGAGTGGATTTAAAAATAAATAAATAAATATTGGTGGACAATTCACACCCAACACCGTCTAACCCCAAACTAAGCAAAACTTGTACTATGGCGCCCAGATAACTGAAATAATACTTATATCTAAAAAAAATATATCATTCTGTCGAGCGTTCGAGCTTAATTTTAAATTGACGTCGGTTTTTTTTTTTTTTTGAGAAAATTAAATATAATCTACACTAATATCTATGGTAAAGCTGAACAGTTTGTTCGTTTGTTTGAACGCTAGGATTTCGGGAACTACTGGTCCGAATTGAACGATTCTTCTTCTATTGGATAGTAGGATAGTCAATTTATCGACGAAGGCTATAGGAATATAGGCTATACAACATTACACTCCGCGAGGCATAAGCTGAGCTTTGCATTTGTGTGAGTGTACATGGATAGTGTAGGTGTGACAACCGGCCTTATGCGCGGCGCCATTCTGTCTCGCCGCGCTCCTGCCTGATTGGTGATCACTCACACTAATGCAAAGCTCAGCCTATACCTCGCGGACAAAATTTCAAGCTCCTGCCTGATTGGTGATCACTCACACTAATGCAAAGCTCAGCTTATACCTCGCGGAGTGTACGCTACTATAAATAGGAGCGGAGCGTGAATTAAGAATGTAACAAAAACGGGAAAAATATGTCTAAGATTGCGTCATAACATTATGTAAACCTTTGCAAGACTTTGGCTAATCATTTTTTTTCTAAAACTGAGTTGGTTCGACCAATCTTCGACAAGTGGCGTAACAGGCAGCTGAAGAGGTTTTTTGTTTGAATGTGATGTTCTCAGGAATAAAATTACTGAAGCGATTTCAATAAATTCTTTCACCTTGAATATGTACGTGATTTCTGATTGGTATGGGCTAAATATGTACCACGGACAAAGCCGGGGCGTACCGCTAGTGAGAGTTGTATAGTCTAATTAAATATGGTGGCAAAGTCTACCTGGCATTGAGTGGGGAAAGTGGTAGTTCTCAGCGCCGAGAGGGGTGGTCCGCCCACGCTGCATGTAGCACCCGAATCCATTGTCATGCACCACGTCGCCTCCGCTCCAGTATAGCTGAGGCACCTTCCTGGGAGAGAGTATTGAGATCTCTTAGTCAACGCGCGTTAGCACATAGCGAGATTTTGAAGCGAAATCTTCTTTTGGCAAACTACATACAGATATTTCGTGGGCTGTGAATTGAATGAATGAAAATAAATCTTCGGGTAATCTCGGGCCCATTCTGGAAATTCTGACGCCTATCTAGATGGCCAATGGCCACGCCCTCTGGTTTCACCCGCATAATTCCAAAGTAAGCTATCAAATTTCTGAGTTATAAGTTTTCACTTCTAACTGTAGTCCCTATGACTACCATTTTTAAAATCTAAATACATATTTCTAAAATATCGAATTTACATACTAATAGCATTTTTAACGCGGAGAAAGCAACTACTGCATCTGCTCGGGTATCGTAAATCGTAGGGTGCTATTAGTGAAGTCTTTTTTACACCACGCATTGTATTATTGTTGGTGTAATTACCCCCTCAAGTCTGCGACCGAGCCTACTCTGCAACATGTCTATCCATAAAAAAATGTATATCCATAACAGCACAGGGTCACGAAGCTGTTGGATCATGTTGAGTCCAATTTGTACCAAAACATTTGTACAATGTAGATACCAAGCTCTGCACTGCGCTCGTCACACAGATATAAGACGACCTATAGCAATGCCCTGTAATTTCTCTGGACACGTTAGCCTTCAAACCGGAACACAGTTCACTTTCGATTTGATGACACCAAGATTATGATCATCGGGAAAAATCCACTCAGTCTACGCATTTATTTATTTAGGTATACGAAACAGTACACAGTTATAATATACATATGTCAATTTTCAGTTTTGACCTAAACCAGTGCATTCTCACTCGCTCAAGGTCGCGTGGTTTTAGCCTACAGCTAGACCGTTCCTCGCACGGAACAAGTGCCAGGCGGTTGTCGAACGCACGTCTGAGCGCTCGCGCAACACGTTTCCCGCGCAAAAAATTACGTCGCCATATATAAATAAATAAATAAATATTGGTGGACAATTCACACACAACACTATCTGACCCCAAACTAAGCAAAGCTTGTGTTATGGCAGCCAGATAGCTGATATAATACTTAAATAGTTTTAAATACATACTTATTATACATAGAAACACCCAGACACAGTGCAAACATTTGAATTCATCACACAAATATTTGCACTGGGTGGGGATCGAACCCACGACCCTCGGCTTCGCAGGCAGAGCTACTACCAACTAAGCCACTAGGGCAGTCTGTATATGGATGCTCGAGTCAAAAAACAAAGAATTATAATTTTTTCCTAGTTGTACAAAATATACCATTATTTTTTTATATTTTTCTGCTAACCGTACAAAAAGTAGGGGACATTATAAAATAGCTTGTAATCGAAGCAGGTTGTATGTATTAGTGTAGGTAAGTACATTAAAATATGTTACATATTTATCAAATAACATTTAGACGATCAAGTAGAATAAAAACAGTCAAAGTATACTTTTATTGTTTTAATTTCAATGTGTCCGACCCTATGTTACGGCCTCTTCTAGCTGTCTTGCGCGTTACGAAGTAAATAACTAAAATATATAATCTGAGCTACAATGCTCACTACCTACATAAAGAAAGGTTAATTTAATATTTTATTAGATAATATGTCGACAACCCTTTCGATGCACATCATTCCGCGTCAGACAGCGACAGAGTTACGCGTTAGAAGAGAGCGCAAATGTTTAGGTTAAAAATTGCGATAGGCATTGAGCGCTAATGCGAGCTGAATTGTACTTTGTTGCGTCCCAGCAAGAGTCGCTATTTATATAACAATTTTCGCTAAGTGAGGGTTCCGTATTCTATTCGGTATTCTATTCCGTATTCTATCCGGTTCTATTCTGTGCCTAAACTATGTATGTATTCCACAGCTTAGACACTCTTATCACAAAAGTGGAGTCAAACCTCTTCTACTCGTAAATCCCCGTCTAGAGCTCATTCGCAAAATATCAGATTCTCGAAATAGCAGATTCTCAATATAGCAGATCCTCAATATAGAAGATTCTCAATATAGCAGAAGTACAATCAAGAAAAAAAACCATTCAATTATTTTAAATTTTTTATTCATTCTAGAGTTGTTTCACTGCACTGTCCTCATTACTCAGAGGCCGAAGAAATAATGTGAATCATGTCGCGACATGATTCACTGTAATTTCTCTAAAAACGTTTCCATCAAACTTGAACATAAATGCTTGCATATAGCTTACTGCTTGGCGGTAGAATAACTGCCAAAGGTTTACCCTCCCTGCAAGAGGCTCTTCTGCAAAGCATGAATGAAGATATCGACTTCTGTAGTATTTTTTTATTAGGACTGATTTTAATTCTTGTCTCTTGATATATGTATATAAAGTCAATCATTAAATAGATGGGTTTAAATTACGAGTAGTTAGAGGTTGTTCTCAAATTGCAAATTTTAAGTTGCCTACATCGCAAAATAAATTAATAATGAACCATAATTATTTATTGAGCAGAACAAAATAATTTAGAAGTACATAAAATCATCAGAGCAGTTAGCGCTGCCTGGACGTAGACGGATTGGATGAGGATTGATCACGTCGCTCCTCCGAGAACTGATTAACAGCAAGGCAATACTTCTCAGAGTGGTACGTCCTCGAGATCTGAGAGAGCAATGGAGAACCATGTGGGGAATTCAGCCATAAAGACGCACTTCCTGTCTGGCCAACCATCGCTATAAATGCTATCAACATCCTAGTGTTCAGGAGCCCTCGTTGAATCTGCGGCTGCTTCAGCAAAGTTTGCAGTATCGCGCCATCTGGTAGACCATTCACTAGCTCAAAAACACTCGACCCTCGTTCCCCAATCAACCAAGACGCGGCTGCCGGCACATTGCAACCCGTGTTACGCAATGCTTTGTCCGCTTCATCATAAGAAAACCCAAGGTCTTTTAAAGCTGTGATTGCTTCTGGGTTGGGTGGATCTGCAATTCTTGTTCGCCAAGATCGAAATTTCTCCAAAAACCGCTGCAAATGTTCCGCTCGTTTGAATATCTCTTCGGTTTCTGTTTTCTCCGGAGTGGACACGACTTCGGATTCGGATTGCTGTGCTTGAAGCCGTGCTGCTAGATCCTCCGGAGTTATAACTTGGATAACCGTCGGAATCTGCCTCCGAGGCTCTTCGAGCGCTGCAGTTAGTTGAGCCAACGCTTGTTCGTAGTTCCTCCCTGAAGCAGCAAGTCTTGCGCCAGCTTCGATTAACGAAATCAAGATCTTTTTGAGTTCAAACGACAGCTCATTTGTTGAGAGTAGAGATTGCAAGTTGGGTTGTCGGATAGGGTTTTGTGGACTCGGTAGGGACGCAGTCGCAGCTGCTATGGTATTGGGTTGAGGGGCTCTAACAGCTCCCAAGTCCCACAACGTCCCTGCTTCTGGTAGCCGCCGTTCAATTAGAAGCAGTTCCTCTTGCATCATAATTTGTTCTTGGCTTAGTGTCAGGAAGTCGTGTAATGTCGTGGAATCAAAAACGCGAACCATTTTAAATCTGCTCGACCCCGATTCACCACTCGGGTAGAAGAAATCCAATGCTCTGTTCTTCACTTCCTCGATAAGAGTGTCTTCTGAGAAATATGTGGAAAAGATTTGTCCTTCAGGACCAACGATTTTTAGCAAGATCTCGTTCGAAGCGTTCACTCCAGAGTCTGGAACCAACATCTTCCTGTAGATCACTCGTCTTGTGAACCGAGAATGTTATCAAAAATGCTAGTATAAATATGCCTAGACTTGTAAATAGAGCTAGAATACACAAAAATAATTTTAGCATAGTTGTCACATGTTTGGCAGTTTCTGTCTAAATGACACTTTATAAAAGATTACGTAAAAAGTTTATAATTGATTTAGAATATTAACTCTTTTGTTTACATAATAATTTAAGAAAACATATTTATTTTCCCCATGATAAAATGTTCCGGTTTGAAGGGAAATGTTTCCGGAGAAATTACAGGGTGTAGGTGTTACTGTTACTGGAGATGGAAATGAAACCACGTTACTGTATAAACCACGGATATCGGGGGATATACCTTGAGGGCGTGGCAGTGTCTTCTCGATACGGTTAATATGACCGCATAACTCTGACATTCGTTCAGTCGCTCTGAAGCGCCTAGTACGTTGGCGCGTTAGTGATGGGGTAATAGAGTTTGCCGATGTTAAATTTCTTCGAAAACTTCTTCGGTAATTTACATGGACAATGTTCGTTTTTTTTTCATTTTTATTTAACTACCTATTTTTCCATGTTTTTTTACTTGTTTTATGATTACTATTAATAGTACCTATGTACAAAGAAGTAAAATTGGAGCGTTTGTATGTAATATCAAATTAACAACTGTTTACTAAGTTCAAATGAAAGTATGTGCGGTACCTATACCTAAAAACTATTTTAAAACTTTTTGTCTATCTTGTTTGTTCCACTAATCTACCAAACAGCTGGACCAATTATGACGGGACTTTCACTATCAGAAAGCTGATCGTCTAAGGCATAACTTATTACGTTTTTTAACGTGTACCTTTTTTTCTTGCTTGATGAAAATAAAAATGTTAATATTATTACTAGTCTATTGTCCCACTGCTGGGCAAAGGCCTCTCTTCCTTCCTTGCAGATAGTCCAATTCACGGCATTAGGATTTACGGCGTTCGACAGTCTGAGATGTAATGTTTTACCTCCATGCCCTGTAATTTCTCTGGAAATATAGTCCTTCAAACCGAGTGACGTTTATTTAAGCCTATAGCTAAACCATCAGCTATAGGCTTAAGTAAACTGTTTCATTGAAAGTTCCTAAAAATTAGTCCAGCCGTTTCAGTACAAGCAGGAAAGCAAAAAGAATTGATTTTTTGTCATTTTTTGTCATTGATATTGTAAATCCTACTACCAAATATTATTTAATATTACCTTGTAATATTACAAATGCTAATGTTTGGACGTTTGGGTATTTGGATGTCTGTTGCTCAATCCCGTTGAAACGTATGAACGGATCGAGTTGTAATTTGAAATATAGTAAGATTATATTTTAGAAGAACACATAGGCTTAGGCTACTTTTATCTCGATAAAAGGACGGGAACGAGAACTACGCGGGTAACTTTCGTATACATTTGACGTAAAACTGTTAATTTGAAAAATGCAAACTGACTTCTACTCCAACTTTATACATTTCTTCATATCGTACAGGGTATCAATTTTTATCTATACTTATAATAAAACTGTAACGGGTCGAATTCTGTACATTGAAGATATTTTGAAAAAATTTTTTTTGGGGCACTCCATAGTCGATACTGATGGCGAAACTGCACATTTTTTTTCTTTCATGTCTGTCTGTCTGTCTGTCTGTCTGTCTGTCTTTCTGTATAGGGATCACGCATCACGCCGAAACTACTGATTCAATTCAGCTGAAACTTGGCATGATTTTAGTTTATACTAAGGACATTGCTGTAGGCTACTTTTAATCCCCAAATTCTGATCGGTTTTCTTGCGGGAGGGGGTGAAAGTCAGAATGTGTATTTGGTTGTAACTCATGTTTGCGTTGTTTAATTTCATTAATTCTTTTTTTGTTAGAAAGAACACATTTTTTATATTGTCCCGTCAAAATTTGAACAATATCGGTCTGTTGGTTCGGAAATTACACAAACATTAAATAATAACGACACGCGCGGCGCGTTCGGTACGTACTAACTTCTAAGTATTCTGTGTATCACAGACGATCCACAGAATATCTAGATTCTAGATACTAGAAAGTGCCCACGTGATCGCGTCGCGTCATCTTGGATGACAAAATAATTGTCAAAAATATATTTTGGTGTGGAAAAACAAACATCATTCGGTTATAATCGACTTCAAACAAGGACGATGTTCTCAATCGGGTTGCATGTTTTTTTTTGGTTTTATTTTACGCGATAACTCCGCTAATTGTTAGTTGATTTTGATAATTCCTTTTTTGTTTGGTAGAAAATACTTCCGAGGTCGAAAACAGATATCAAATATCAACAAAAAACTAAAATCAGCTTAGATTTATCTGTACGCCAGTTATACCTTCTTATAAAATTTAGTCGAATGACAGAATTAAATTATCTGTCATTGAAGTAGATTTTTGTATTTTGGAGAAAACATATCGGCATAATAAGTAGCAACATAAACAACCCATTAAATGTTCCCACTGCTGGGCGTCGGGGCCTTCTCTCGCAAGGAGAGAGACAAGGCTATAATCCACCACGCTGGCCCAGTGTCGGTTGGTGGATGACATATGACTTAGAACTCAGATTATAGGTAGATTTCGGTTTCTTCACGGTGTTTTCCTTCACCGTTTTAATTACCGGCATTACGAACATGACTCTGAAAAGATAGTGGTGCGCGTGGTTTTGAACCCTGGGTCTCCGGATCGACAGTCGCCGTTCTCCCGACTAGGTCAGCTGTAACTTACTAGACCAGGCGTAACTTATTAGAAAACGTATTATTTCAATCCAAATACTGTTTAAAATTTAAAGGTAGTGTTCAACAAGCTTCGGTGACTGAAGCAAACCGTTGTTAGGGTTCCGTACACAAAGGGTAAAAACGGGACCCTATTACTGAGACTTCGCTATTCGTCCGTCCGTCCGTCCGTCCGTCCGTCCGTCCGTCCGTCTGTCACCAGGCTGTATCTCAAGAACGGTGACAGACATAGACAGTTGAAATTTTCGCAGATGATGTATTTCTATTGCCGCTTTAATCATGGCGGAACGTATCAAGTAATCGGGTTGAAATTTGAAATAGAATTAGATTACAGTCTGGAAGAACACATAGGCTAAACATTGCCTATGTATAAGTACTCTATGTATTACGTAACAAACATCCAAACAGTGACATTCATAATATTTACAGGACAACGTTGGAAAGGCTGACCATATTTGGATGGAATTCGAAACACACGTAGTTTGAACTCAGAAATAGCAAATCGGTTACTTATAGGTTACTGTGACGTAGGAAAGACTAAGCAAATTTGGTAGAAAATTGAAACAGAAATAACTCATAGTCTGAAATACCACTTTTACCTATGTATTTATTACCTATCAACCTGAAAAGAAGCATGGGTCCTAAGGAAACAAATATTAACTATCACGTCAAAACGGCACAACGAATTGGGTTGACATACGAAACACATATAGTTTAGAGTCTAAAATTTCACATGGGCTAATAAGTGTACATTTTCATTTAACTCCATATTAATATAAGCATATATTTTCGTCAGGAAGTTGATGTGATGGTAAGGTAAAAGCCAAAAATGAAAAAATATGCACCCGTTTTGGCGTGAATAATATAGGTGATTTTCGTTCACAATCAAAATAACAAGCAACATAATATTCTCATTAGACGGCGCTAATGCCAGTTTAAATCTAAAAGCACAAAAGGCCATTTAAATCGATGTATTTTTTCTTTCATCACTAGGTGGCGTTACTGGTATTCTAAATTATACTAATAAGTTTTTTGCTGCTAAGGATTATGATGCCAAATTTGGATTCTTTCGTTCTTGATTTTTTTCTGTGTTACCTACAATTAAATTCATACATCAACATTTCACTAGGACTTGGCTTAGATTTACGGGTTCAACTTGCTTGAATATCATTAAAACTCAAAATTTTAATTATTTTGATTCCACACAGGCTTCGTTCAAAATTTTACGCCGGCGAAGTCGCGGGTAACAGCTAGAAAACAGCTTGCGGATAAAAAGAGATAGGTAAAAAAATAGGAACTTATCAGATTATGCACATTAGCTTCAGACTTTTCATAATGTATCCTATAAAAATCCTACAAATTTAACACTTGCGGCTATGTTCGATACTACGAAACCTTACTAAGTATGTTTGATTTTGTTTAAAAAAAGAAAAATAAAGATGATAAAATTAAATAAATTTTTGTGTGGAAAAACAAATTCACTCAAACTCAAAGGTTTTTCAATGACTATTTATCCAAATATTTGACGTACGATACTTCCAATTAATGTATAAGTCAGTAACATCTGCTTACGCGAACGAAATAGCGGGTTCAGCTAGTATATAAATATATTTACGTATTTGTATATTAGTAAAACTTAATAAATGTAAATATAATAATACAGCCCAAAATAAAATGTCGAATAAATTTTGCAATCACTCATTTCAATCCCTAGTAACATGTGTGAGCGTTGAGTGACACCTTCTACATAGACAACATTATTTGATTATATGGAAATGTTCCGCCCATTTTATGTATGTTGTCATAAAGAGCGCAATCACAATTTTTAGTGTGCGTGCCAAAATATGCGGTTGTGTGTCGTAGTTATTACTTTTGTTTATGTAGTAATTATTTAAGTGGGAGGAGACCGGAGACACTAGGTTTCGAACTAAATTCGCAATAAGTGGCCAAGGAGTTGCCACAATTGCAGAGGCAGTGCCTTTCAAATTTCTTGGTAGAAAGATAGATCACAAAGGACGTACACCATCATTAGAGGTGGTTGTTGAAAATTTCATGAACAACCTCAATAAGGTAGACCAGCAGCCTATCAGCAATATCAAAAAAGCATGGATATATGACAACTACCTCACATCACATCTCACTTGGCCTTTCCTAGTATATGACATCGGTAAAACTCTCCTGGCAAAGCTAGATGCCAATGTCATAAAGATATTGAAGTCATGGTTCGGATTGGCACATCCGGCTGATCCCTCTACTCTTTTTAGGGATCACAATAGTTTTGGGCTGAAACTAAAGAAACCGTCTGAACTTTACAAACACCTAAGAGTTACAAAAACGCATGTTTTGGGAAAGTCGCAAGACGAATTAATTACATCTCTCCCAAAAGACAAAACTGCTTCAGACCTGGAATCTAGACTTCAATTCCATAAACAATTTATGGCAGGTGCACAAGTAAATACTGCTGGGTTGGGTGCGAGAAAAAAAAGGGAAGACCGAGACATGGTAAAAACCTTTCTACAACAAGACGAAAATGACGCTATGAATTTAGAAATGCAAAGTGAGTGGTTAACCATAGGTGAGTTCTGTATCCCATTAGCTCTAAAATGGCGCACCTTGATCTATGACTGGTCCCCTGCCTTATTAAAATTTTATCTAAATGCATTCCAAATGACCCTCCTGACCAGAGTAACTTGGTAAGGTGGGGAAAAGCCTCTGAAAAATGTTGCTATACTTGTGGAGAGGCGATATGTACAGCAAGGCACATATTGGTGGGATGCAAGGTGCTCCTTAATGGGGGTCATTACTCACGGCGTCATGACAGAGTACTTGAAATCATACGTGAAGCCATGAGCCTTTCGGTAGCTAGAGCCCAAAAGGATTGACGACAAACAACAGACAAATTAACTTTGTAAAAGAAGGCTCAACTTCAAACTCCAGGAACAAGCCTTACTCAATCCTGGGTACAGCACCTGATTGGACTATTTTAATGGACACATATGAAAAGCACTACAAAATCCCAGAGGATGTGGGTGTTTCGTCATCCAGACCGGACATTTTCCTTTTTCTAGAGCTACGAAACGCATAGTCCTTGTAGAACTTACCGTACCGTGGGAAACTAATATACCTAAAGACCACGCGATGAAACAAAATAAGTATTACGACCTCCTAAACGAATTAACAAAAAACGGCTATGTAGTTAGTTTATACGCTGTAGAAGTGGGAGCGAGAGGTATACCAGCAAAATCTCTCTATAACCTACTGAAAGACCTTGGCTTATCCAGAAGTGCTGTAAGTTCTATACTAGAACGTGTATCTAAAGCTGCACTAGTAGGCTCATATCAGATTTGGCTGGGCAGGGAGAGAAAAACGAGTGGTGAAGGTGAGTGTTGATGTACGTCAGAAAGGGGCCCCTTAAACCTACGCCCGAGTCACAAGTCTCGGGAACTACTCGAGTTTTTCTCTCTCTGCCACACGATGGACCCGGCACCCGCACGGTGAATCCATGGAATGCTAAGAAGATCGTCTCTATCCCCCGAATGTCCGTGGTATAAACTGCTGATTATATTGATCTTAACTGTACAAGTGACGCGGGGCGAGAGACTGCTCCCTCTCCGCTGCCATCCACTTATATACTACATCTGTCACGTACATATGTGGTCCTACAAGGGCTTAGAGATATAATATCTTAGATCTCTGGGTGACGAGCGCAGTGCAACGCTAGGTAATGACTTGGACTTTTCATGTTCCAGTAGCTGCGTGTCACTGTGCTGTTATGTGGCAGGCATGTTGCTTACCATCAGGCACATGTCCTGCTCTCTCATCACATTATGCTAAAAAAAAGTGTTATTCCGTACTATAATCTAGCTGTTTTCTAAATTTCAACCCGATCCGTCCAGTCGTTCCGACGTGATTGAGTAACAAATATACAAACTTTCTCATTTATAATACTAGTAGTAGGTACTAGTAGGATTATTGTCCTAGTACTTAATATAACATACAGAACAGTCTGGAATATAGACTTCACTACATACCTAGTATAAAACAAAGTCACTTCCCGCGTCTGTCCTTCCCTATATGTACTTATATATGCTTAGATCTTTAAAACCACCAAATAAATTTTGATGCGGGTTTTTAAATAGATAGAGTGATTCAAGAGGAAGGTTTACCTATATGTATAATACTTACGTTCATAAAATATCAGAGAAACACGGCTATTTTTATAGGTTTCTGATGTAATGTCTATAAACATTTTTTGCGCTTACACGGCACACTGTAACACACTGGCTGAGCCCTATGAGCTAGATCGCTATAATGTACTTACAACAATATTGTACCCCTTCAAAAGGTCTACAAAAAAGTCAGCAATAGTACCTATACGTCTATCTCTTGTGAAGAACCCACAATAACCATTTTTATTAGAACTTATATTAAGTGTCAGCGTTGAAACCGTGCGAAGCCGGGGCAGGTCGCTAATATTATATATATCGCATTACCATAGGCTTTTTAAACGAGGTATCTACTTAACAAGAACCTCGGATTTGTAATCTGTACATCATTCTACTAATTAACCCCATTCATTTGATGCCTATATTGAGGGAGTTGTGAAAAAAGTAATGTATTTCGCCATTTTGTGGTAGCGGCCATCTTGGATTTTAAATTTGTCGGAGCGCATAGTATTCTACTAGTCAAGCCCTTTCATTTGATACCCATATTGAGGTAGTAGAGAAAAAAAAAAAATTCGCCATTTTGTGGTGGCGGCCATCTTGGATTTGTCGGTGTTTAAAGCGAGCAAAGCTCTGTCACCCTTAGGACCTGTATTATACGTTATGAATTGATTATGACAGGCTCTTACGTGAAGAAGCTCGTTCCAATGTAAGTGTAGGCAGCGTCAGGACTCAGCAGCTCAGCGAAGAGGCGGCACGTGAGGGGACACACGTCAGTGAAGAGCTCCAGGGTCAGCCAGCCGAGGCAGGCATTGCCCACTGCGCGGAGAGACATCCGCACCCTGGACGCACAAGACAACATAGCAGGGCAAATATTTGACTAGTGGTCCGCCCTGGCTTCACCTGTGGTACAGATATAGCCTATAGCACTCGGATCATTTAAAAATCCAACGGTGAAAGAATTTTTGAAATCGGTTCAGTTATCGTCATGAGTCTTAAACTGTTTTAAGAACTTGACAAAGGGATAGTAAAAGACAAAATCATTTTAACAGACCTATAATTTGTTATTTCAACACAGATATAGCATATCAGCTAAAGCTACTCGCCTTATTAAATAAATAAATAAATAATTCCTGAGAATATCGCGTATAAACAAAACTACAGCTACCTGCAGCGTCACCTGTGGAAAATTGGTCGTACCAACTCAGATATAGAACAAATTTGATTAGCAAAGGTTTATAATGACGCAATCTTGGACACATGCTGTCACGTCAACGCACGGTACGAAAGCTCTCAAAAAGGAATATTTTTGCCCGTATTTGACACATTCTTCATTCATGCTCCGCTCCTATTGAAAGTAACGTAATGTTGTATAGCCTATACGCCTATAGTCTTCGGCGATAAATGGATTATCCAATAGAAAAAATAACCATTCAATTCGGACCCGTACCACAGATCAGAAAATAGTTCCCGTACTTTCTGAGATCCTAGCGTTCAAACAAACAAACTGTTCAGCTTCATAATATTAGTATATATTTTAGATTAATACAAATATTGTTACCTATCTGAGTATTTTGGGGTGTTAAATAAATACACGGATACCGCCGGCCCGGGCGGGAGATGTAACGGTGGTTATATACATCCTGCGAGATCGTGTCTGTCGTAGCCTATTTAAATGCTAATTATTCCAGATTACGAGGGTCAAACTGAAAGTTCTTAAAAAATCAAAAACTGATTACATTAGCCAGTTATTAGTTTTATTATATCTTTTCAAAATATTGTCCATTCACGTCAATACACCGCTGCATGCGATGGAACCACTGGGAAAAGCACTTTGCCCACTCGTCCTTAGGGGTCTCTTCAATGGCATCGCGATACGCAGCCACCGCTTCTTCAGCATTCATAAACCGCTTTCCTTTAAGTTTTTCTTTAATTTTTGAAAATAAATAAAAATCACAAGGCGCGAGGTCGGGGCTATACGGCGGGTGACCCAGTAATTTAACGTTTGATGTCGCCAAATAGTCGATCGTTCGCTTGGCGGTGTGCGATGAGGCGTTGTCGTGGTGAAGGAGGATCCTACTGCGAGGTCATTTCTCTCGAACTTTTTCCAAGACAAGTGGCAAACAATTGGTAGTGTACCATTCTGCAGAAACTGTTTTTTTGATCCTCTAACACAATTGTTGCGAAATGACCTATCCTTCCAAAGAACGAGGCCACCATTTTTTTCCCCGCACTTCGATCTCTCTTCACTTTAGTTGGCAACTCCTCGAAAGGAAACACCCACTGAGCAGATTGTCTTTTGGTTTCAGGATCATAACAGTAAATCCAGCTTTCGTCACCTGTTAGTATGTCGAACACAGCATTTGAGTCACCTCCGTTAAATCTTTCAATCATTTTACGGCACCAATCCACACGATGGAGTTTTTGAGCCTCAGTCAAATTATGAGGTATCCACCGGGCGCAAAGCTTCCTGACCGCTAAATGTTCGTGTAGGATTTTGTGCACTTGACTCATACCGATGCCTAAGCTTGTCCGAATCTGCTGATAGGTCACTCTTTTGTCAGTCTCTATCATACGCCGCAGAACACAGATGTTATCTTCAGTCGTCGCCGTAGAAGGCCGTCCCTCACGTAAATCATCAGTGAGATTAGTGCGACCACGTTTAAACTCATTAAACCAGTTGTAAACAGTCGCACGAGATGGGGCTTCATCGTGAAAGGCCAATCGTAGTCTATCATAACTTTCTTGTTGACTTAAATGACATCGAAAGTCACAAAAAATCATTGCACGAAAATTTTCTCGTGTTAAATTCATGTTGACGTGACACAGATAATTTTCAATTTGCCGCCAAATCGTAAAACAAATGAATGAAGTATATACTCAGTAATATTGGCAAAGAGTTCTATTTTCAAATTATAGAATTATTTTTTTATTATATTGTTTATAAGTGGCCAGTTCTAAGAACTTTCAGTTTGACCCTCGATTTATATTCAAGAGGTATGTAATCTGTGACATTCAATGACGCAATCTTACACAAATGTTGTCATGTGTCATGTCAAAGCACGGAACGTACGAAAACTCTCAAAAAGATATATTTTTCCCCGATTTTGTTATATTCTTGATTCAAGCTCTGCTTTTATTAATAGTAGCGTTATGTTCTATAGCCTATAGCCTTCCTCGATAAATGGACTATCCAATAGAAAAATAATCTTTCAATTCGGACCAGTACTTCCCGAGATCCTAGCGTTCAAACAAACAAACTCTTCACCTTTATAATATTAGTATAGATTATAAAGTTCGTTTGTTTGTTGAACGCTAGGATCTCGGGAATTACGGGTCCGAATTTAATCATTATTTTTCTATTGGGTGGTTCATTTATCGAGGAAGGCTATACAATATTACGCTACTATCATTAAGAGCGGACCATACATTAAGAATGTAACAAAATCGGGGAAAAAAATTGGCTGCGATATATTTATATATTGGAGTCAGTAAAACAACAAACTGCTCGTATAGAGTGAAGAGACAAGCAGGACATGTGCCTGATGGTAAGCAACATACCTGCCACATAACAACATAGTGACACGCAGATATTGGAACACGATGGGTCCAAATCATTACCTAGCACTGCACTTCACTCGTCGACCCAAAGATAATATGACGCTTGATATGTATATCTCTATGCCCTGTAATTTAACTGCAAACATTGCCTTTCAAACGGGAACTCAGTGATGTTTTGCCATCATCTGCTTTGCGGTAGAATTATTTTTATTTTTAATTTAAATTTTATATGTAAACTAGATGCCCGCCCCGGCTTCGCCCGTGGTATATTATATAGCACTCATCGGGATCCCGTACATATTCAACGGTGAAAGAATGACTGAAATCCGTTCACTCATGCCTGAGAATATCGATTTCAAACAAAAAACCTCTTCAGCAACCTGCTACGCCACCTGTCGGAAATTGGTCGTACCAACTCAGATGTAGAAAAAAAAATAGCAAAGGTTTATATTCGAGGCACAGATTACTGAAATTCAATGACGCAATCTTTGACACATGCTGTCATGTGTCATGCCAAAGCACGAAACGTACGAAAACTCTCAAAAGGGGAATATTTTTTCCCGATTTTGTTACATTCTTGTTTCATACTCCGCTTCAATTAATAGTAGAGTTATTTTCTATAGCCTAAAGCCTTCCTCGATAAATGGACTATCCAATAGAAAAAGAATCTTTCAATTCGGACCAGTACTTCCCGAGATCCTAGCGTTCAAGCAAACAAACAAACAAACAAACAAACAAACTCTTCAGCTTTATAATATTAGTATAGATACTTTGAACACTTACATGTAATAATTTTGTGTGAAAATTGCGTTACATTTTGAATATTTTATAATAATGTAAAACTTAAATTGCACGCCCGAAATGGGTAAACTGTTGTTACTTTTGTATGTTTAGTACCTACCATCTTATGTACACAGTTAAGCAATAAAGATTCTGATTCTGATTCTGAGAAAAACTGGCAAAGTTGTGGTACTTCCCCTGGTGGACTCTGCAAAGAATAGTACTACTACTTATCACTATTAGTTTGGGATCAGATGGTGTTGTGTGTGAATTGTCCACCAATATTTATTTATTTCTACAAAATTCTAAAGGATACCTCGGCCGTTCGACTCCAGGCGGTGCTACAAACAGAGGGTCTACATCCTCAGCTGGCTCTGAGGGGGAAGAGTACGAACGGGAGGTGCGCCTGCGCAACGATCCGACGTCGATTCCTTTCCCAGGATTGCTCCAGGCAGGCTGTGGTCGTCACACGTGCTTCCTAAAAATATTTACAAGAACACAATTTAAAAAATGGTTTATTCCCCGGCTACCTCGCATTTGGAATCTGTTAGACAGTCTACTAGTCAAGCCCTTTCATTTGATATACCCATATTGAGGGAGTTGTCAAAAATGAATTGTATTTCGCCATTTTGTAGTAGCGGCCATCTTGGATTTGAAATCTGTCATAATGCATAGTATTCTACTAGTTAAGCCCTTTTATTTGATACCCATATTGAGGTTAGTTGTGAAGAAATTTTTTTTTTTTTTTTTTCTAACTGATTTATGACTGCTGGCCCGGAGGCCCCTACTGCCTATCTGACTATTGGGTTAGCGCCGGAGGCGCAGGACCCAAAATAACCTAACCTAACATTCCTAACATACTTACGAAGTCTAACCTGAAAGAAAAATCGAACTAAAGAGAGAGAGCTATCTACCTAGCTATCTAACTCATACATACATACCGAAAACATAAGCACTCTAGCTGAGCGCTATCGGACATAGTGCGCCCGTGAACCGCATGTCGCGGAGGGCAGTGACGCGGGTACGGTGACTATCTCACTCACGCGAGGGCGCCTAGACGGCACGGCCTCGGCTCGCGCTGTCACCGGGGAGAAATTCAAGGTTCGGCACTTAGTGCCTATTGACAGAGTTACTGCCTACACCCACCGGGTCGTGACGGGAACCGAACCCGGTACTACTACGCGAGTTACTATGTCTACTGACTTATTATTGGGGAAAATGCAAAGAGAGACTTTGCCGGCTGGCTTAGTTTTGTTTTAGAACGACTATGTCGGCTGACTGATTATTATATGGGAATTAGCTAATTGTCATCTGACTGATTATTAATACTAATAATTCAGAGATTGTCTTCGGACTGATTATTAGGGAGAGACGAATTAAAGGCGGGTGAGGCTTTATGAAAGTTCTAATGTCAGCTGACTTATTATTAACAATGACTAAAATCCGCTGATGGATTAGGGAGACCCGGTAACCTCGCCGGTGAGGTGATCGGGGTGCCATTGGTATCCGGCGCCTATACCACAAGTGGCTTGTCTAGACCGCCGTGAGCCGAGGGACCGGCCCGTGCCCGCCACCACCGCGGCGGCGGCGGTAACGTACCGGTAACCCGGGACCTCGCGGCGGTCACTATCGAGCGAGCGTAGCGCCTACGGCCTAGCGGGGAGAGGGAGCGGACAGGGCTAAAGAGCGGAGTTTAGCGAAAACTCGCTATGGTCACTTACCGCCTGCAGTAAGTCACCTGTTTTATTTTCGACATGACGAGGTTAACCTCGTCAAAGTCGATAATGAGGGAGATGTTCATGAGGAAACGTAGTTCCTCATGAATGGACGAAGGCGCGCTGGCGGGAGCCTGCGGCCTCGGGTCGCGACGAGCGGGACGCTCGGTCGACGGCGCCTGCGCTGCGGCGGCCACAGGGGCCGGGGCAGGGGCAGGCGCGACAAGGGGAGCGGGGGCGGGGCCGCCGCGCGGAAGGCACGGGAACGACCACGGAGTGAACGCGGGCGGTTGCGCGGGAACAAAGCGTTCGCGCGCTTTTTGCGGGGGGGGCGCGGGGCGCCGGGGTTGGGACCTGAGGGGTCCGGGCGCGGCTCTGGGAGCCTTAGGACACCCGCGATAATTCGCGGTGTGTCCCGTGGTTCCGCAGAGAACGCAGGAGGGCGGGGAGGGGTCGTCCCGCTTGCGCTTGCACTCGGAGGTACTATGACCTCCGGCGCACTTCACGCAGCGGGCCGGGGCGGCGCAGTAGCGGGACGCATGTCCGTACTCCTGGCACCGGTGACAGTTGTGAAGAAATATACGTTCGCAATTTTGTGCAGGCGTAGGCCATCTTAAATCTATATTAACCAACCATAGCTAAGAACCATATGTAAAAAAACTGCGTCGGCCCATCTGTTTGAGCTATACGGTGCTACAGACAGACACACACACACGTTGTCTGTTCCAAAGATGTGAATGAAAGATGTCGAATTAAAAAAACACGAAATCTATTGTCATCATATAAAACATTACGCTACTATCAATTACAGCGGAGCATGAATGAAGAATGCAACAAAAACGGAAAACAATATTCCTTTTTTGAGAGTTTTCGTACCGTGCGTTGACGTGATAGCCAGTGTCTAAGATTGCGTCATTTTAAACCTTTGCTAATCAAGTTTCTTCTACATTTGAGTTCGTACGACCAATTTTTGGCAGGTGGCGTAGCAGGTAGCTGAAGAGGTTTATTGATTGAACGCGGTATTCTCATGAATCAATGCACCGATTTCAAAAATTGTTTCACTGTTAGATATGATAGATACCACGGGCGAAGCCGGGGCGAAAATCTGGGTAAATAAGTAGGTTTCTCACAGCAGCAAGAATCCGTTTGTACACAGTCTTGTTATCCGACAGCACTCGCTTGAGGAATGTTCTTCGTTTCTGGTAGTAATCCGTCGGTTGTGGTGGTGGGTGATCCCAGTGACAGTCCACCTTACCCTACAAGAAAGAAATTAAAAATTTTGATTAACCCCCGACTACTTCAGATTTGTTATCTGTAGGTACAACAATTTACTAGTCAAGCCCTTCCATTTGATATCTATCTATCTGCTGTGTGCCATAGACAGACAGACAGACATCGACGTCAAACTTATAACATCCCTTTTTTCTGTCGGGGGTTAAAAATAGGGAATGACGACTGGGTCAAAAATATTTTAATTACTAATCAGTCCGTTAGCTCGATTATTCCAAACACGTAGAGATTTACTACGATAACATGACCCGCCCCTCCAGAATTCAAAACGTTTGAAAGTATTTGTGAAAGTATATACAACGCACCACCACGTATGTGTGCGTACTGCTACTGAAGACGAATAATTACAACTACATACAAACTCTTTCATAAGGATGTGACTACACACATTAAAACAGTAATTTTGAAGGGCGGGCCATGTTATCGTAGTAAATCTCTACCTACCTATTTTTAACCGACTTAAAAAAAGAGGAGGTTATCAATTCGGATGTATGTTTTCCTTTATGTATGTTACGCAATAGCACCGCCAATACTGAAACGATTTTGATGGTTCTTATTTTATTTAATAGATCATAGTTCAGAGATGATCCCATAAAAATTTTATCGAAATCGGTGAAGCGGTTTTGGAAATATGAACAAAAAAAGTAAAGTTTGCTTTCACATATTTAGACGATATACTTAGTGCTTATGAAATTAAATCGAGTGTCTGAATTTAACTTTAAATTGAAGTTGTTTTTTTTTTGAAGAAAATAGATTTTGTTTTATAAAATTATTAAAATTCGACAAAGATATAGATCATCATCATTTAGCATCATTTAGCTGCCAAAAAACTAAGTGCCCTTTCAAAGGTGCGAAAGTACTTCAAGTCTGAACAGTTGCTCACATTATATCAAGCACAGATTCGCTCTTGTATGGAGTACTGTTCGCACCTTTGGGATGGATCGGCTAAGTATCAGCTTGAGGCTTTGGAATCGATCGAGAGACGTGCCAAAAGGCAACGACACTCTTGTGCGAAAAAGACTTCAAAGTCTTGAACATCGCCGAAAAATTGCTTGCCTATCGGTTTTTTATCGGTTACACTTCGGAGAGTGTGCAACTGATCTGCATAATCTAATACCACCTTGCTTTTTTTATCGGAATGCTCGTAGCTCGAAAAAGCAACATCGTTTCATGGTTGATGTTCCAAAGACACGAACGAAGAGATTTGACTCTACTTTTGTGATAAGAACGTCTAGGCTGTGGAATACGTTGCCTGAGTGGGTTTTCCCTGATGGTTACAATCTTTGTGTCTTCAAATCGAGAGTGAATCGGTTTCTTCTAAGTAAACACGCTCCATAGCGGACCGCATCGTCGCCTAACATCAGGCGAGATGGCGGTCAAGTGTGAGCCTATAAAAGGTAAAAAAAATAATCAAACCGACAGAGTCATCTCTTGGTAAATATCATACCATCAACTGATATCACTGGAAACTTCTAAGTGCTCCATCTTCGTCATTTTGCGTTTATAAACCAAAAGAAATGAAATATGAATAAAAAAGTATTTATAAAAACAAAAATTTATTTAATTGCTCTAAAACTAAAATAAATTTTGAATGCAATCAAACCCACCATTTTATTAAATTATAAAATGTATATTGATAGAAATATAAGCTTGTCGCGAGATTTCAAACAAGATTTAGGTACTTCCAACAAAAGACTTAAAAGCGCCCTTATCACTTGCTTAGAATAAAAGTTAGTTTGACGTTTTGAAAAAAAAATTTTTGTATTTTAATTCTCGCTCGCTCGCTTAAACAGCTACCCCTGTCAGATCCTAAACAGAACTTAGTCACTTATCTTATACCTTTAAACGAGCAATTCTTGTAGGTAAGTATATATATATATAGAATCTGAATCTCGGAAACGGCTCGAACGATTTTCATGAAATTATGTACACAGGTGGTTTCGAGGACGATCGATAAATCGATCTAGCCAGGTTTTATTTAAAAAAAACGCCGTTTTTTGCGCGTTTTTAGACAACGAAAAACTGTTACATAAAGATTAGAATGCGATCGTAATAAATTTCGCGACAGTATATTAGCTCAGTCGGGAATATGGGTGGTTGAAATATGGTAGGTCCAACCGGTCCGGGTTCGAATCCGGTTGGATCCGGACCGCGTTCTTTTTTCAAGTTCATTTTTTTTAGAAGATCTCTATGTATGAATATGAATGTATCTAAGTAACCGAGCAAAGCTCGGTCACCCAGGTACTTTAATATATAAAATACTAACTGTACCCCTGCCACGCTTCGCTGTGGCACATTGTAATGCAAAAATTAGATAAAAACAGTCCTAGATGCGGATTATATATCTATCATTCTAAAATTTCAGCTCGATCGGTGCAGAACTTTTTGAGTTTTTGAAGCGTACACAAACCAACATAATTTTGTTGTATATAGAGATATAAAATCGAATAGACTAATGCCCGAGCGACACGAGACTAGTTTTTACCCGACTGCGCGACGCAAAGGTGTGGTAATGTGTTTATTAGTCTATGTACTCGTATGTATGATTCTTTGAAGCACTATACAGACCAAACGCTTGGGCCATAGATTTTGATTTTTTTTTGCGCAAATTTTTGGCCTGGGCCGATTTTTATGATTCACACGTCAATACCTCTTCTAACCGATTATTCCGCAATGCCGTACAAAATCACGTGTCAAGGAGAAATGATCGAGAGTTGCAACCCCCTATCTTCACCTGCACTTAGTTGGTCAGCTTTCAAGTGACGGCATAGTATTCAATCTTATTATTTTAATACCCTTCTATCATCCTACATAGGTCTCCTGATGGTTCTTTTGACACATACATTTTGTTCACGGGCCTGTAGTCTATATGCTTGACCGTACGTACCCTGCTATAATATTGTTTCCTGATTTTCGCTAGCAGCCTGAAGTTCTCCAGATAGATCTTGTGTAGGCAGTCAGTCCAGACCCCCACGTTGCGGTACTGGTACGCTGGCTGGAGAAACGGCGGCGCAGTGTCTATTCTTGCTCTCACATGTCTGTACTGAAAGTTGCCACTTTTATGTCAATGATACAAAGTCAAAGTACTTTATTCATAAATGTACAATTTACACGTCAATAAATAAAAAAACAAAAGAAAGAGCATACAAATTGTATACATTTTCAAAGTTTGAAATTACTACTTCATTGTATTATAATAATAATTATTGTACAGAAAACTTTCAATAGGTACAACAGTTATACATTGACATTATATTATAGTGGCAAGCATTATAAACTGTCAAACATTATACAAATACTTCGCACGGGTGCAATGCTGATACTAAATATAATACCCACTTTATAATACAAAATTCCGGTCCGGCGGCAAGACGTTTCGTTTTTTGAGATGGATAAGTACTTTTCATCCCACCAGCTCGGAAAGAGTACTTTTGCAGTTTTGCTCCTCGATATCAGGGCGCAAAAGTCGTTTTTACCCTCTAGAGGTTAAAGTAAATTTGAATTTAGAACATCGTGTGTACTGAGGTTTTGAATTCAAAACATAATTCAACCTATTTATTTCTAACTCCTTGGTGCCGAATGCATCATACATTTTTTTTTATATGTTAAAAACTCAGACTCGGAACCTCCTTGGTGTTCTTACTTTTTTTAATTTGCTTAGCGCGAAAACATTAAAAAAATTGCATTTAGTAATTTCCTCGCTGTGGTGGAATGAAAAGTTATGTGTTGCACTCGAGTGCAAAGATTTTTCACCTTGTGCTCTTTTGATTCCCTTGCTACGCTCAGGATTCTAATTTTGAATCACGAGCGCAGCGAGTGATTCAAAATTTTAGAATCCTTCGCTTGCTCGGTCATCCAAATTGAGCACGCGGTTAAAAATCAACTTTGCGCTCTTGTATAACAAATAACTATTTTTGGCGCGATGGACGCACGCAATGTGTTAATTGATGGGACGAAACGTGCTTCACACCAAAGATGGCGACACGGCGACAGCGGTTTGTTTGTCAGTGCCATCAGAATTTAACGAAATTCGACTCGTCGACTCAAAATCAATATTTTTTTATGTTTTGTTATTCATATAAGGTTTCGATCAAGTCTACCGTACCCCTTGACGAAATTATTAATATAGATATACCTGACCTGACTTCTAGACCTTATTAATTCAGCAACTAGGATGATGACGGGGTCACAAGTCACAAAGAAGACCATCCTAATTATCCCGTCAGGTATACTATTGAAAATTATGGAATACGTTTTGTTGTGTAGGGCTCTTTGCAGAGTCCGCCTGCGGAAATACCAAGTAACATACCTTCGCCAGTAATTCTGCCGCCAAGCAGTAGCGTGCAAACGTTACTGTGTTCGGGTTTGAAGGGCAATGTTTCCAGATGAATTACTGGGCTAAGAGATAAACATTCTTATATCTCCGGGCGACGAGCGCAGTGCGGTGCTAGGTATTGTTTTGGGCACATGTTCCGATAGCTGCGTAGCAGGGTTGTGGGCAGGCGTGTTGCCTACCATCGGTCACGTGTCCAGCTCGTCTTGTCACTCTAAACTACAAAAAACCTTTTTGTTTTACCATATTACTTACCTATTAAAAATCGTCACAGAAATATCATGAAACTTCCAGAGTGGGGGCATATGACGTCACGTCTACATAAAAATCGCATATTATAGACGTGACGCCACTCGGAACTTGTAAGCAATATATCTTCGTATTTTTTTGTTTGCGAAACAAAAGAAGAAAAATTGGTAGCCAGAGGAATTGCCGATAGAAGTGAAAACTTATATATACATAACTCAGAATTTTATACCATAAAGCATCCACACACGAGTCCTAAAATCAGGGAATGACGTAAAAGTAGTGGGGCGGAGCCTACATCGAACCATAAATCACCAATCATATCCTACATTGCACCATATGATTGGTGATTTTTTTTTAACTTTTATAGGTTTACACTTGACCGCCATCTCGCCTGATGTTAAACGATGATGCGGTCTACGATAGAGCGTGTTTACCTAGAAGAAACAGATTCACTCTCGATTTGAAGACACAAAGATTGTAACTATCGGGAAAACCCCTCTCAGGCAACGCATTCCACAGCCTTGACGTTCTTATCACAAAAGTAGAGTCAAATCGATCTCTTCGTTCGTGTCTTTGGAACATCAACCATGAAACGATGTCGCTTTTTCGAGCTATTGTTCGTATCGTATTTTTCGTTGTTTATCGAGTTATTTATGTATGCGATGTAGGCTCCGCCCCACTACTTTACGTCATTTCCTCTGATTTCAGGACTCGTGTGTGGACGCTTTTACTTTGGAAATTATGCAGGTGAAACCGGAGGAATGCGTCAGCATTTCTAGATGGCCAATGGCCATGGTCCCGAGTTTATCCGAAGATTACTTATCATACCCGAGCGTAACGCTAGAATTCAATTCACAGCCCACGAAAATTCTGTCAATGGCGCGCCAAAAGAATTTTTCACTTCAAAAATCGTGTACAATGTATTTTAATAGTCTGACGGACTAATTTTTTTTTTTTTTAAATAAAGAGTGACGAGACGATCAGGACATGTGACTGATGGTAAGCAACATGCCTGACACATAACAGCACAGTGACACGCAGCTATTGGAACATGAAGAGTCCAAATCATTACCTAGCCCTGCACTGCGCTCGTCACCCAGAGAGCTAAGATCTTATATCTCTAAGCCCTGTAATTTCTCTGGAAACATTGCCCTTCAAACCGGAACACAAAAAGTTTGTATATTACTGCTTAGCGGTAGAATAACTGGCAAAGGTGTGGTACTTCCCTAGGCGGACTCTGCCAAGAGTCCTACCACTACAGAAATAGCAATAGAATTAGTCTTTTTTACCCACCATGCCTCTTCCAGTAATTGCATAATTCCAGAAACTCACTCTGTTAAACCGCTTCCTTTTGTTGGTGCGTGACCTTCTCTCGATGGCAGCATCGTCGAGCTCGGGTGGTGGTGATGAGTATTTGCTGCGGACGCTACGTATGGAGTCCTTGGACTGAACCTTCTTCAATATGTGCGCGATCAGGGTCATGGCTGGTCACTACTTGCTAAAACAACGTATATACTTAGATCAAATAGTTTACATAAATATACTACGTATAGAGTTGGCAAATGCAAATACAAAAATCTTTATTGCTGTTTGCAGGTAAGATAAGATGATACAAAACATTTAAATAATTGACCCATACAAACTGGCCTCTTCTTCGAGAGGCATGCAATAAATCTGGCAACGCAGTTTCCGTTGGTCTGAATTTATACAATGATAATAATAGTTTTTTTATTTAAATTATCCACTCCACAGACTCCGGGGTCCGTGATCTTTGTCATTACAATAATCTTTTTTTTTACACATTTCTTGGATAAGGAGAAGAGGAAAATATAAAGGAAAATAATAGTCAGTTCATCAAGTCTTCTTCTTTTTTCATTTTTAACTTTTAATCGCTTGTATCATTGTATATGTCATCTGATTCATCTTCTTTTAATTTCTGGCTTCTATCCCGTTGTGCTATGTTAGTGTGATATGTTTGGTGAGCACAATTACGCTAACGTCTTGTGCTTCAGCAGGATGATGTTATGGACTTTGACAAGTGTGTGGTTTCATGTAGAATCCAAGGTCTTGTAGTAGTAGCTCTTGCAGTTCAGCCGTGTGAACAATGTCAAAGAAAGTCATTATGTATAAAAAAAAACAAAAAATAATAATTCAATATGTATATAATAAAACAATGTCAACGTATACAAAAGAATGTCAACATGTATAAAATTTAATATATGTATACCTACTCAAAGAACTCTCACAATATATATAGAGTAATCTGATTCAACCTGTCAGTTACAATATATTATCTGATCTAACATTAGTTAAATGTAGGTAAAATTTCATAAAATATAGACAGTGGACACTAATGTGGCTAATGGAATTTAATGGAATTTAAAATGTCATGTTAAACAAAATCTATACATCAGTATTCCACAAAACGGCGGACTAAACATTTCTTCACAAACTTCCCCAATATGGGTATCAAATGAAAGGGATCAACCCTCGAAAGTGGTTACATATTTGAGCCCTTTGGGATTGAGACATTGGGCCCGTGGTAGCCGGGAGCTCACCTCGTCTTCAAAAGCCTATCCGAGCGCTTGGTCGACGCGACGCGTGACCAAAATGCTGGCGTTTATTTGGCCCAACGCATAAGCATTGCCATTCAGCGTGGTAATGCCGCCAGCATGCTGGGTACGCTTCCGTTTGGTAGTGGGCTTGAACATCTTGATTATCTGTAGACCTACAATGGTCTATGGATAATTCAGGTGTGCTTAGTGTACGTAGTTAGTTAGGTAGGTTTGTAGCGTAGTTCTCATTGTATTTTAGTTGTGTTAATAAAGGTTCTGCTCGCTTAAAAAAAGTATTTAAAAAAATTTAAAGGGATGGACTAGTAGAATGTCGTACAGATTACAAATCCTAGGTAGTCGGGGGTACCTAACTCAACATTTTAAATTTTGTTCTTTTTTTCTAGGTAGGTATACATGCGTCTTTGACCACACCGACGCTTACCATCAGGCGATTGGTGGTCAAATGTCACATTATCCAGTCCGCTAAAAACAGAAATATAACTTACCGATAATAAAGTCGAATCGAGATGAATGTTTTTCTATTTCGAAGATTTTGGTACAATTTTGCAGTCAAAGTACCACACTTTATATCCCTATCAGTTATTCCATAGAAATTATTGTTCAATAGTATTTTAACTCGTAACAAAAAAAGGGTACACAACAAAGTTTTTTTTATGTTATAAAAACTAATTAATTATTTACTGCAGTGATTTAAAATTGTAAAGTGTTGAATAACAATACTAAATGGTATTTGTTCCTGCTATTGTTTAATACACTATCGTAATCAAATTTTAAATAAAAAATCTACACACATAATAAATTTTTCGATTCTAATAAACAGTCAATTTTGTAAACTATTTGAACAATAAAAATCTATGAGGCTCTGATTTGTATATGATATGGACTTTCAAAACATAACAGATTAAAAATATAGTAGCTACTCATAGGAAAAGTGATAACTTATAATTAAGGCGCTGGGAAGACCTGAGTGAAATTCACGAATGCAAAATTAAGCTCCGCCCCTTTACAACTCCGATAAGACAGCGCCACACGAAGTTGCGTGCACTCAGTAAAATTATTTGCATTGATGGAAACAAAAGGCTTCCATGCTCATGCTCATAGATGGCGCTTTTCAAAATTTTTATTAATTAGAAATGCACGTCTTTTGCTGTTTACAAATTTTTTCGTCTGATTCTCTTATTTTTCTAACGGACTAAGTAAAGTCCTTTTGTATATTAAATAAAAAACAAATTGCATAAATTAGCTAAGCCAGGAAGATGAATCACTACATATTAAGTAATCCATTTCTTTAAAATTATTGTACGAATTTTGAAGAAAAACATTCACTGTTAGTGAAGTACATGTGTAAGTACCTGGGTGACCGAGCTTTGCTCGGTTTAAACACTGAATATATTTAGATATTAGTGGCGGCCCGGCGGCATTTTTCAGATTTTGCCCCGCCTAAAAATATTGAAGGTCCGGGGCTGACTAGCAGCACCCTGCGAGTTTACCTTCACTGTTCCCGTTCCCGTTATTTTTTCAGGATAAAAGTAGCCTGTGTGTTATTCCAGACTATAATCTTACGTGTTTTCCAAATATCAGCCCGATCCGTTTATACGTGACTTGATGTTTGTCGTGACTGAGCAAAAAACATCCAAACATTGACATTTACAATATTAGTAGGATTGGATACTAATAGTACATAATATAATCATCATTATCATTAGACGAGGCTACGAGTAAATAATCCACCATTATTGCATACTACAACTCGGAAAACAAGTTTTTAATAATAATACAGCGACGCCATTTCGCTGCTTTGTAACGAAAGGTCCACAAACAAAACAAAACCATCACTTTTATATCATTTTAGTTAGGGCATTCTTTTTATTAACAAGTGATACAAGTATTTTTGTTGTGACGGGATGAGCAGTAAGTATATGTGCCTGATGGTAAGTCACATGCCTATAATAGCGCAGTGACACGCAGGTATTGGAAAATAAAGAATCCTAATCATTACGTTGCATTATACTGCGCTCGCCACGACTATTATCTACATGTGTTCTAAATTTCTGCCCGACCCAACGTTACGACGTGATTAAGCAATAAACATCCAAGTATCCAAACATCCATATTTTTCAATATATTTCTATCCATATATTGAACATTTAAAATATTAGTAGGATTTCATATCAAAGCCCTGTAATCATACTGTATTTTTTTCCTTTAAACCGGAAAACTGTGATGTTTTTAACCCCGACAAAAAAGGGTGTTATAAGTTTGACATTGATGTCTGTCTGTCTATCTGTCTATCTGTCTGTCAGTCTATGTGTGTGTCCATCTGTGGCACGGTAGAGCTCAAACGGATGGGCCGATTTCGATGCGGTTTTTTTAGTTGAAGGTAAATATCTGTGCTGTTCTTAGCTATGGTTGGTTGATATCGATTCTAGATGGCCGCCTCCACAAACTGGCGGACAAAATATTTGTTCACAACCTGCCTCAATATGGGTATCAAATGAACAATAAGAACAATATGGGTTTGCCTAGTAAAATATTATACATTATAACAAATCCAAGATGACCGCCACCACAAAATGGCGAATCACATTTTTTCACTACTACCCCAATATGGGTAGTCATAGTCATAGTAGCGCTCCGCTCAGGCTTTGTGGGCGGGCTGTTTCCGCAACTCGACGTCTTGGTGCGCCTGTTTTGCGTGTGGGGAAGTGGGCTTCACTCCCGCCAACCCAACTCCAACAGAAAGCCCAGCAGCTTCTTAACGTTGCCGCATGCTTCACGGAGCGTCCCCGGTGTGCCCAGGAATTTTAATATTGGCTTGGTATTTTTAATAGGCTTGACTAGTAGAATACTATGCAATATGACAAATTTAAAATCCAAGATGGCCGCTACCGCAAAATGGCGACTTACATTGCTTTTTTCGCAACTCCCTCAATATGGGTTTCAAATGAAAGGGCTTGACTAGTAGAATGTTTTACAGATAGCAAATCCGAGGTAGTCGGAGGTTACTTAAAATTTTTTAATTTTGTTCTTGTCACACTACTGCTTGGCGGTGGAATAGCTGGCAACTTGACTAGTAAAACATTACACACTATGACCAATATAAAATTTAAGATGGGTGCCACCATAAAATCCCGAATTATATTTTTTCACTTCTACCTCGATATGGATAACCAAATTTTCCTAATTCTTTTTTATTTCGTAAGTGAATATGTCTTAAAATACAATACATGATTTCATTAAATCGAGTAAAATATATATGTAGTTCTATATAGTGTCTAGACATAAGTAAAAATAATCTATACTAATATTACAAAGCTGAAGAGTTTGTTTGTTTGTTTGAACGCTAGTATCTCGGGAAGTGCTGGTCCGAATTGAAAGATTGTTTTTCTATTGGGTAGTCCATTTATCGAGGAAGGCTATAGATCATAAAACATAACGCTACTATTAATAGAAGCGGAGCATTGATCAAGAATGTAACAAAATCAGGAAAAAATATTCCTTTTGAGAGTTTTCGCACGTTTCGTGTTGTGACATGACACATGACAGCATGTGTCTAAGATTGCGTCATTGAATATCACAGATTATATACCTCTTGAATATAAAACCTTTGCTAATCTCCGAGTTGGTACGACCAATTTCCGACAGGTGGCGTAACAGGCAGCTGAAGAGGTATTTTATTTGAAAGCGATATTCTCAAGAATGACTGAACCGATTTCAGTTTTTCTTTCACCGTTGGATATGTACGGGATCCTGATGAATGCTATTTAATATACCACGGGCGAAACCGAGGCGGACATCTAGTAACAAATGAAATGCATTGATTTTGTAGATATTCATTTTTCAGTACTGTTCCATATGGGGTACCTACAGCATACAATAATATATTTCTATGTTTTCCTTGACACTAGAGCAGCGCTGTGTTTCTTCTCGTTCGTTTAGGAAGATGATCATGATGATGAATCATTATTTCCGCCCCTCAACCAATTATATTATTGCCAGTTTATAATCTTTAAATAATATCGATTTTTTTTCAATTTAAGCTTTAAATTGATACAAAAGTCACATTTTACATTTATGCGTGAAGTAAACAACTAATATCGGTTTTAAGTTATATTTTCAGCAACAATGGAGATAGACTTTTGTGTTATGGTTTTCATCGCATCTGCTTTCGTTCACAACTCCACGAAAAGCAAATTCATCTACTAATACTAAATAAATAAAAAATAAATAATCCCGTAGAGCAGTATAAATGAGCGTAACTTGTAAATATTTTAGTTATTAAACTTGTAAATATTTTAGTTATTAAACTTGTAAATATTTTAGTTATTATTTTAAACAATGTCACATCATCATAATCATCAGCCGCAAGACGTCAACTGCTGAACATAGGCCTCCCCTAGATTTCCACAACGAACGGTCCTGCGCAACCTGCAACCATCGGTTTCTAGCGACCTTTATGAGGTCATCTGTCCATCTAGTGGGAGGCCGTCCAACACTGCGTCTTCCGGTTCGTGGTCGCCACTCGAGAATCTTTTTTCCCATCGGTTGTCAGTTCTGTGAGCGATGTTGCCTGCCCATTGCCACTTCAGCTTGCTTACTCTTTGAGCTATGTCGGATACTTTCGTTCTTTTGAGATTATCCTCATTACGGATTCTGTCGCGCAAAGAGACTCCGAGCATAGCCCTCTCCATAGCTCGCTGTGTGACTTTGAGCTTTGTTATGAGGCCCACAGTTAAGGACCACGTCTCAGTTCCATAAGCCATCACTGGCAACACGCACTAGTTAAAGACTTTCGCCTTTAGGCATTGGGGTATTCTGGACTCAAAGATGTGCCGAAGTTTCCCGAACGCTGCCCATCCGAATTGGATCCTTCGCTGGACCTCTTTGTCGAAGTTGGATCTACCTAATTGGATCTTTTGACCCAGGTAGACGTATAATTCGTCAACAACTTCGAGTGTGGTATTCCCAACAATAACCGGTACAGGTGAGACATGAACATTTGATATGACTTTCGTCTTGTCCATATTCATCCTCAAACCTACCTGGTGGGATACTCTACTGAGGTCCCTGAGCATAGCACGGAGGTCCTCCAACGACTCCGCCACAATGACTATGTCGTCGGCAAACCGAAGGTGAGTGATGCATTCGCCGTTAATATTGATGCCATATCCGTTCCAGTCCAGTAGCTTGAAAACATCTTCCAGCGGGGCAGTGAACAGTTTCGGAGATATGACATCTTAAAGTGTCAGGTCAGCTTGGCTCTGGGGTCTTTTGCCATGCTAACGACAGGTTGTGCTTGCGTAGAGGTGTATAACTGTCCATAGAACCTCTCAATCTCCTCCAAAATCTCGGGTTTCGATAAGACGATGCTACCACTATCGGTCTTCAGTTTGGTCAGCTGAGTTTGCCCAAGAGACTGATTTCTTGCGAACACTTTCGAGCCTTTGTTCTGCTTGATTGCTTCTTCAATACTCGAAGTATTGAAGCAGCATACGTCGCATATCTTGTCTGACCGCCATAAGATCTAGAGTTTGATCGGAGAGCTTTCGGTTCTGTTTTGGCGTCGGCTCTTATAAAATTTTCTGCCAACCGCATGAACAGTTTCCACTAGCCTATCGTTTATTTCGTCCGCCGTTACGCATTCATCTAAGGATTCGAAGTGATCTTCGATCTGAGCATAATTTGGTCGGAGCATGGACTTCATTAGACGTGATCTTTCGACCTTAATGTTTAGATTCAGCGTGCCTCTTACAATACGGTGATCACTGCCGGTCTTAACCTTGCTGATCACAGAGACATCGCTGAATATTTGCCGTTTAGTCGTCATAATGAAGTCGATCTCATTTTTTGTGGAATCGTCTGGGCTAATCCAGGTTCAATTTCTTTGTGGTTGTTTCTTGAAAAGGAGTTCATCATAAAGATGCTCTCCTTTCCAAGAAATCCGCTAGACGTTGCCCTCTTGGGTTCCGCTGCCCATATCCGAAATCCCCACTCTCACTCATCTACGTTTGCTCAGTTTTGCGTTGAAGTCTCCCATCACAACTTTGAAATGTGTTGGCGGAAAGGTCAAAAGAGACGTAACACTTGGGCAATACCTAAAACAAGAACCGGTTTTGGCCAGGGTGCATTTTCCTTTACTGGACCATACCTTTACCAACCTATTGACAAAGAGTTGGACATCATAGATACGTCAACATTATGAGTGCAAGAAAAAGGTCTCGGCTTGGCTATCTACTCAGGGCTACTGCTCGCATCTCGAAAAAGCGACATCGTTTCATGGTGGATGTTCCAAAGGCACGAACAAAGAGATTTGACTTTTTTTGTTTTTGTCTACGCTGTGGAATACGTTGCCTGAGTGAGTTTTCCCCGATAATTACAATCTTTGTGTCTTCAAATCCAAAGTGAGTCGGTTTTTTCTAGGTAAACACGCTCCATATCGTAGGCAAACATATTGCATGCCTCTAGAAGAAGAGGCCAGTTTGTATGGGTCAATTATTAAAATGCTTTGTATCACCTTATCTTACCTGCAAACAGCAATAAAGATTTTTGTATTTGTACCACATTGTTGTTTAACATCAGGCGAGATGGCGGTCAAGTGTAAACCTTTGAAAGTAAAAAAAAATGTCCTGAATTGTTTTGGTTATATTTAACACAATGTTGAATTAATCATATACCTAAAATAATCAAGTTGTAGCTAATTAACATACACAGAGAATGATAGAAAAACATCAGAAATAGAAAAATAGTTGAAAACAAAGATAAAATGATTTTGAGTTGTGGCTTTTTAGTTTTAAAGCACCGATTTAGGTAATTTTAATTCATCGCTCAATCGAACAAGAACAAAATTAAAAACATTGGTTCGACTACCTCGGATTTGTTTTCTATAAAACATATTACTGGTCAAGCCCTTTCATTTGAAACCCATATTGAGAGAGTTTCGAAAAAAGAAATGTATTTCGATATTTTGCGGTAGCGGCCATCTTGGATTTCAAATTTGTCATATTGCATAGTATTCCACTAGTCAAGCCCTTTCGTTTGATACACATATTGGGGTAGTAGTGAAAAAAAATTTGATTCGCCATGTTGTGGTGGCGGCCATCTTGGATTTAAAATTTGTTACAACGTATAATAATATTCTACTAGTAAAGCCCTTTCATTTGATACCCATATTGAGGTAGGTTGTGAAGAAATATTTTGTCCACCATTTTGTGGAGGCGGCCATCTTGAGTCGATATTAACCAAACATAGCTAAGATTTTATGCAAGGACTCTTTTGTACACCTACGTCCGAACACCTCGGTGATTCAAAGCTAGTTTGTTTAATTACTGAGCCTTGTAGGTACTAATATTTATTCTGTTACTGAGCATTGTCTTGCAATGTAGGTAGTGTGATGTAGGTAGGCTAGAGATTAATACTATACTTGTGGGTAAACCAATAAATGTCGTTGTGTCACTCGGCTGTTTCAATTACTGCTCCACGTTAAAATATCGTAATATTCAACTATACAATTATTATTTTTTTAAATAAAAAGTGACGAGACGAACAGGACATATGCCTGATGGTAAGCAACATGCCTGCCACATAACAGCTCAATGACACACAGCTATTAGAATATTAGAAGTCCAAATCATTACCTAGCACTGCACTGCGCTCGTTACCCAGAGATCTAAGATGTTATATCTCTAAGGGCAGTAATTTATCTGGAAACATTGCCCTTCAAACCGGAACACAATTTCAACTGGTATCTATAACTTCAGTCGGTAACTGAAGTTACCGACCATACCGACCGAAGTTACAAATCTATCTGGGAAGTAGATTATTTGATGATAAGCCTCGGGTTCTATAGGAACTATTTTCTAATCTGTGTCTCGAAAACTAAATACAAGCTTGAAAAACAACGGACAAAATATCCAACAACAACGATATCAAAAAAACATGCAAAAAGATTACACAGTGATGAGATATGAACTCGACAACTTGAACGCGGTTGTACGTTGTACCACCGAGCCAAACTGACAAGTTACAGTAGGGTCCAAAATTTCACATCATATGAACTTTATTACCGTTTGTAAAACTTCTATAACTTCAATCAGGAACTGGGAAGTAGATTTAATTTTTAAGATTTGATGAAAAGCCTCTGGTTACTTAGGAACTATTTTCTAATCTGTGTCTCCGAACAGACAGAACTAAAGAAATAAAACCTTGAAAAACAACGGAGAAAATATCTAACAAAAACAATATAAAAAAAAAAACGCAAAAGATTTGGTAGTGCTGAGATACGAACTCAGGATCGTAAAGACTTCATCTGCCGCTTTAAACATTGCGCCAAATCTACAGATGTCTGTAGTGTCGAATTTTCAAACCACATGAACTTTATAGATGTTGCTGCATGAATTTGTGAGAATTGTTTATTTTTATTTTTTGAATTGCGAGCGTCGGACGACAAAGCGACACAGGTCCTTTTAGCAAGGCGCATCAGCGCTTTCTGCTGGACTTCATAGTAGTAAGCGAGAAGCAAGACACGGGCCGGCTCGGTCGAGTTAGCTTTTCAAAAGACAATTAATTAATACGAATTAAACTTCATAATCCAAAATACAAAATCTTCCATCCCCCTTAGTAAAAAATGATACGTTTACCTATAAAATTTTAATAATGTATGTTTATTAATGACACAGATATTTACATCTAAAACTTATTTTAGAGGTAAGTTTAGGATTTTTTCTTATCGAGTTTTTTTTTCCAAATCGTGTTTTGATACAATAGGTTACCTAATAAATATGTTCAACAATAACATATATTTTACTAAAAGCCTCAAACCATATACATGTTGTTAAATGTGTGTTTAAAAGTGCTAGTTGGCGATATTCAGCGCCTTAAGAATTATCTCCTGTAACCCGTCCCTTCGGACCGCACCAGACAGACCGCGAAAAACAAAACGAATGTAGGGATTTCTATAAACTTTGGAAGGCATATTTATTTACGCTTCGGAGCATAATGTACAACACGCAATTTATTTATGTATATTTATTCAAACACCTAAAAATAAATTACTCACAAGTTTCTAGTTTCAAAAATGGCAAAAACATTTCATACAAACTTTCAACCCCCTTTTCACATTACAAAGTAGCCTAAGTTATTATCTATGTATTTCTGTATAAAATTACATTGCCATTAGTTTACGCGTTTAAGTGTAACAGAGGTATTTTCGCATCATACTAACATAAAATGCAAAAGTTTGATGTTTGTCGCTCAGTCACGTCGGAACGGCATAACGGATCGAGTTAAAATTTGGAACACAGATTATAGTCTGAAATAATACGTAAGCTATAATACTTTCTGCCACGAAAAATTACGAATACGAAAACTACGCGGGAAAACCTGATTTATAACATTAGTAGATCAGATGACATAATATGATACAACCAATTAAAAGCTAAAAATGAATAAACTATTTTTTACAAAAAATTAAACCGACTTCAACACCACAAATAGGCACTCAAAAGCGAAAAATAATTTAATATAGGTAATTATTATAACCTCTACTCACTCATCCATATGAAGTCGGTGCCAGGCTAGTTAAAAAGTTAGTAGATATACTATGTACGAGGTAGTATAGTAGTAGTATATAGTGTAGATACCATAATCAGATCCTGGTTTCCTTATCATGGTACCACCCTTGGAATATCTCCTTTTACAACAACAAAAGAATCATCAAAATCGGTTCATAAACGACGAAGTTATCCGCGAACACACATAAAAAAAAAAAGAACATACATACGGTCGAATTGAGTACATACATACTCCTTTTTTGAAGTCGGTTAAAAAAGAAGAAAACTTTTTGAACTGACTATTATTATCATTGTATAAATACAGAACCATAGCAATTGTGTTGCCAGACATATTGCATGCCTCTAGATCTACGTTTTTATACACTCACGGAGGTCAAGTTTACCATCGTATTCTATTATATATATATATTAAGAAGAGGCCAGTTTGTATGGGTCATCTTTAAAATGTTTTGTATCACCTAACATGTTTTGTTTTGTACTGCAAGACTTTATTGACTAACTATTATTATCATTGTATAAATTCGGAACCATAGCAATTGTGTTGCCAGACATATTGCAAGCCTCTAGAAGAAGAGGCCAGTTTGTATGGGTCATCTTTTAAATGTTTTGTACCACCTTATCTTACCTGCAAACAGCAATTAAGATTTTGACGTGACAACGTCTTATAAATTGGTTTGCCGGGTGACACTTCAAGAAACTGCGTTACGCTCCGCTCACGTTATGCGCTCACAACGAGAGCGAGTGAGAGGCACGCGTCCCTTCCACTCGGGCATGGTTAGCCCGCCTAAGAGCGAGAGAGACAGACATAAAAGTGAAAGGCACGCGTCCTTCCGTAAAATTATTTTACCACTCAAAGTCGTTGTCACGTAAAACTTTCGCCCGTATACCGACTTTACAGGCAACCAATTTTTTCTATTTGTAGAGATTCAGACATTTTACAGTAAGGTGAAATAAATACAAAATTTGTGTAGAAAAGTTTATTAAATTCACGAAAATAATATCACACGAAATCTGTGCCTACTACACATAATACTGCGGCTACAGTGCCTTATAATCTTGAATGCGACTAGCATTAGGTACATATAAAATACATAACACATCACAATAGTGCTATTAATTATGTAGTTATTTACCGTGATGGTTTGGTTGGGCGAGTTCCCGATATTTCCGTGCAGTTTTGCGTATCATCTCTACGGGTAAACAGTATACTGAGATTGACTATATACTATGACGATAACTTGCTAATCTTCTCGTCTGATGTTAAACGACGATGCGGTCTACAATGGAGAGTGTTTACCTAGAAGAAACCATGGACATGAATCACTAGATGTGCCCTAACCACCTTGAAATTGGTAATAAACTGAGTCTGTGTGTGTAGTGTAAGTGGGTTACACTTTACCAATCTACTTGACCCCTAGAATCGCTAGCGGCGCGATATCCTGTGGTTCTACTTATTTTGGTTGTTGACAACGAATAGTGATAGGTAAAAACGTCCGGCGTTCACAGCTTCCTACAAACGGCTAGAACGGAAAGAGTGAGCTCACTCTTCCCAACGATAACAAGATTCAGTGCGCCCTGAAGTTTGGGCGGGCACATCTTTGGATTGAGATCGTTGGAAGATACCGATTCGCTCTGGATTTGAAGACACAAAGATTGAAAACCATCGGGGAAAACCCACTCAAACAACATATTCCACAGCCTAGACGTTCTTATCACAAAAGTAGAGTCAAATATCTTCGTTCGTATCTTTCGAACATCAACCATGAAACGACGTCGCTTTTTCGAGCTGCGAGCATTCCGATAGAAACGACTACGTCTGTCGTATATTTATCCGGAATAAAAAGTCCGGCTTATATAAATGTAAGCAAGTTTTATTTATTAACCGACTTCCAAAAAGGAGGAGGTTATCAATTCGACCCCTATATTTTTTACGTATGTTACCTGATTTCTCGAGAACCCCACACCGATTTTTAAAAAAATATTTTTGTGTTCAGAGGGGTATGCTTCCCGAATGGTCCCATATAAATCTTATCGAAATCGTTCTGGTAGTTTTTGAAATATGAACCATAAACTAAAATTTGCGTACAATTTTCTGGATGACGTAGTTGTAGATTTCACAAAAGTTATGAAACTCGATCCTGTCAATACGAAATTGTGTAAATGGATTAATAAAAACTTGTTTTGCACTAAAGGGTAAAATAAACTATTTTCTTACAAAAATTTAACCGACTTCAAAACCACAAATAAGCACTCAAAAGCGAAAAATAAACTAAAATCATTATTATAGGCGCTACTCACTCATCTATTTGAAGTCGGTGCCAGTGAGGTCCAAAAGTTAGTAGATTGATGCTATGTAGCCACAGGTAAGTAGTATCTATCCACTACCTGTTAGATTTGGCTCAACTGCATCAAAATATCGGGAACTCGCTTCACCTTTTAACCGTAAATATTCCGTAATTAAATGAACTAGTGTGGTAAACAACCACGGTATGTTAAAAAAAGGAACCTTTTTTTTCTTATCAATAGTGCCCTAAATCAGTGTTTCTCAAACTTTTTTAAAAGGCACCCCCTTTCAGTTTTTAATAGGCGGGAACACTATGTTATCATGGCTTTTTGCAACAGTAGAAAACCAATTATTTAAATGTAAAATTGATTAAATATCTTAGTTTTAAAGTTGGGAAAACACTGATATGAACACTGTGTTACAAAAACTGATATTATACCTTCAAAGAGTAGGTATAAATTTATTTGAATAATTGCGTTTACTATCTATAATAGAAATATAACATAATACAAAAAAAAAAGAAACACGTCAAAATTAATCAATTATTAATCGTCGAATACGTAACACATATTTTAGCAATGTTTTGAAAACAGAGATCTGTGTGCATCAGAAATTCATCAAATACACAAATAGACTAAATTAAACAAAATTAATAATGAAATGATAAATTAGAATCACATCAGAAACAGAGATCATAATAAAGCATGTAAAATATTAAATAAAAGCCTCCTGAGCGATTTAAAAATTAGAGTAAAATTGTTAAAAACAAATTGTTCACTGCTTGCTATACCTGACGGGGGCTTCTGAAACAGCCTTGAAATTAACGGGATAAAAGGGGGTCGACTTGATAATATTAGGTTGTGACCCTTTAATAAACTGTTAAACTCTTTATAATACATAAACTATCTAACATCTGAAGTCTATGCTAATCCTTCGTAAAGAATGAACCAAAAATCAACATTACAATCTGTTACATATTGCGGAATAAAATATGACATTTAGTTAGTCGAGTCAAGTTGAGGATGTCGGCAAAAACACCAATAATGCCATCAAAATGTTAATAAAAAGGCCACTTCTTTTGAGACTACGGTGACACTCCCCTCCATTCGTATTGTAGGTATCGTTCATACTGCCCACTGTTGACAGTCATTAAAAAATATGAATGATTTATTTGGAATGTATTTTTCCAAGTTTTTATTATAAGATTACAATACGCTACATAATACTACTAATATATAATTTTTATGCAGGGTTATGTAAAACACATATACGAAAGGATTGCGTTCTACTATAGCCACTATGAACACCCTTGAATTAAAAAAACAGTTTGGAATTGTACGAAAAGTATGGAACATTTCTAAAAAAATACACGGGTAACTCACGTTTGATATATAGTCAGTGCTAAGCGGGCTGCGAACACGCGCGCGCACTCTCCTTGAAAAGATCGCCGGACGCGATCGAAACTTGGGTCGGACTGACTGGACTATATAAAATGTGAGTTACCCGTGTATTTATTTAAAATGTGTAATAACCACGTCAGTTTTCATACTAAAATTGAACATGTTGTTGAGAGTAGACACGCGCAAAACCATTAAATTATCAATTGCATGGTTTTTAAAACTGTAGCATGTGTGTTTTACACTTTTACATAACCCATACTTCTACTAAATACACACAAAAGCGTTTATATTATAATTATTAAATTAAAATTCTTACAAATGTGCGTTCCCAGACGAACCACAAAAGTGTCTCAGCTTTCATCATTACTATTGCCAGCATTGATATCACGTGACCGTAGATGTTCGAAAAATAGGTTATGATCTATGGGCGTTTGTATAGAATAGACATAACGACTAAAATAATCTAATTAGTCCGTCATTTTTACTAATAAAACACGTATTTTTGTTTTGTCTCTCAAACAAAATCAAAATATTACAAACACAAAATTCTTTATTGCTGTTTGTAGGTAAGATAAGATGATACAAAACATTTTAAAAGTTGACCCATACAAACTGGCCTCTGCGAGAGGCATTAATTAACAATTAACTTAACAATTTCATAAAACAAAAAATACGTGTAAATTTTTTTTCTATAATAATCTACCAGAAGCAGACGAACTAATTAAAATGGTAGATTTTTGACTGAAGTCACCATCTCAATTCTCAACACTTGGAGTGGTGAGAATTGAGATGAAGGTGAGATCTATATAGGAGCTGCCGACGGTCACTGTGTAGGTATGTGTAAGTTGTTTCGAAGTGAGTGTGTGTGTGTGTGTATGTTCAAGTGAGTATACGTGTCAATGTGCGTGTGTATGTTCAGTGTTCGGGCTTCACTGTCTAGTAAGTAGTGTATGCATATCTTTCAGCACGGGAATTCATGATTATTTCTTGAGTAGTGAGTGTATTTGTTTGTGTAGACGTCTGTGAATACTTTCTGAGAATATAATGAGTGAATCTGTTACTGCAGATGTGTATATTTTGTCTAATACTGAGACTGAGGGTGTGTGTGTGTGTGTGTGTGTGTGTGTGTGTGTGTGTGGGTATATTTGCTAGTGCGAGTGTTTGTTAACCTTCGCTACCTTAGAGGCGAGTGGCGAAGTGTGAACTGTGTGCAGTATGGGTGTGTTATGTGTGTGTTCACTGGCGCTGTCGCAGCGCTGTGTGCGGTCTCGGCACCGCGGACGTGTGCGTGGGCGGGCGAGGCGGTACGCGGGCGGGGCTTACTGTCGCCTTTGATTGTATACTTGTTCAGATGGAGCGTTACGCTGTGATTGCGACATAATTTCCAGGTTTCAAACACTAGTGCGCGTGTCACGCACACTAGTGTTGAAAACTGACACTTGTGTTCGTGACAGGTTTTTAAATATGGCGTCAAATGACACTGTCCTGAAACACAAATATTTTTAAAATCAATTGTTTCTGTAATTAAATGATAATGTAAAGGATAACTGACGTTTTTCAGTTATTTTAAATCGTCCTTTGTAATTTTTGCAGACTTTTATAGCGCAAATCGTCATATTTAAGAGTCACAAAACACGTGTTTACCGCACAACGTCAGTGTCGCAACTAAACTGACAGATCCAGTTTATGAGCCAGCAGTTGGCTGATATTTTTGTTTGTGTTCTGTTTGTGTACGAACGGTCGAACGGTCTATCTAGACAAGTGTATAATCAAAGACTGCCGCGTACGACAGGTAGAATAGTGTGTGAGGGGTGTGTGTGTGTTCACTGTCGCTGTCGCAGCGCTGTGTGCGGTCTCGGCACCGCGGACGTGTGCGGGCGGGCGAGGCGGGAAGCAGGGCGGGGTTCACCGCCGCGTACGACAGGTAGCGGTCCGACAGGTCCGGGGCTCCATCTGAAACGAAACCATCAATCACTAAATCAACGCAATACAATACTTTTCAACACACTTGCTCATAAAGTGGCTCCAATTTCACCGCAATCAGGCATATAATGACACTTATAATCACACTGTGACTTTTTCATTACTATTACTCACTAGTGAGTTGTAGAGTTTTTTGTTATTGGTTGAGTTGCTTTGCTTTTGCAAAAGCTTTGGTACAAAAAAGTTCGTGTTCAATAGAACAGATGAATTTATGTAGCTATAGCTTGGTAACTTCATGTAACTTCGTATTTAAATACGAAGTATGTTAAAATATAACTTTCACGCATCTATTAACTTTATTTTCTTTTGTAACAAAGAAAACTTTAAATTCCACTTTTGTACGTGGCTAAAACGATCTATCCAAAGATAGGCAAAAAATTAACTTATTTTTTTTAGTCTGTGGCTGGTCGCCATTGTTAATTGCGCGCGCGTTTTTTGACAACTAAGTATTTTTTCCCGCCATAACGAAACATTTTTAACTATTCGTTTTCATTGTTGAAATGGTTTATTTATTACTAGATGTCCGCCCCGGCTTCGCCCGTGGTACATATATAGCACTCATCGAGATCCCGAACATGTCAAACGGTGAAAGAATTTTTGAAATCTCAGATTTAGAAACAAATTTGATTAGCAAAAGTTTATAGTCAAGAGGTATGTAATCTGTGATATTCGATGACGCAATCTTAGACACATTTCAAAAAGGAATATTTTTCCCGATTTTGTTACATTCTTGATTCATACTCCGATTCTATTAATAGTAGCGTTATGTTCTATAGCCTATAACCCTCCTCGATAAATGGACTATCCAATAGAAAAATAATCGTTCAATTCGGACCAGTACTTCCCGAGATCCTAGCGTTCAAACAAACACACAAACTCTTCAGCTTTATAATATTAGTATAGATTATTTTATTCACAAGTGTGTTGAAAAACGTCGTATGATATATCTCGGCTCGGCCTCGGCCTCGGTTATCTTACGACCCTCGCCAAGGCTCGGGCCTCAATACCGCCTCAGCAGTAATCACCAACTTTACACACTTGGTCTATAATATGGTTTATTGCTTCATTATGTTACAGATAGAATGAATTACACAGATAGATTTAGTACAAAATGAAGTCGCAACACAACGTACCCAATCGGGCATTGCAATTTAATTATCCACCACGAGTGGAGACCACGAATCGGTAAACGTAGTGTAGGACGCCCTGCGATTAGATGGAGTGACGATATACGAAAGACGGCTGGTGGCGGTTGGAAACGTAAGACCGAGGAGCGGGCTCAGAGGCGTATTATAGGAGAGACCTATGTCCAGCAGTAGACGAACACGGGCGGATGATGATGATGATGAAGATGATGAATTTAATTATCGTTTTGGAGCGAAGTGTTATGAATGAATGTTATGTTTCACAGTCAATTACCAAGTTTTCATCCTCGAAGGTCGTGGGCTAAAAAAAAATAAAAAGAAGTGTGGCACTCGGAGACTGCCACGGTAAAGCTATTGCATGTTGCATGCATTTTTATCAACATAAGCAATAGGGATGTTAACAATTTTTCGGAATTGCTTTTATTTTGAGGAGTGGCATTTGTTTACCATAAAAAATATCACGGGAAATCCGTTAATCTGGCTCACTGCTAAGAGCATTTAGTCTGTAAAGCTAATACAAATAAGATTCAAAGTCTAATGACCGAGTGGGGAGGACGGCGTTATGGTTTTCCATCCTCTTTCTTGTGAACATAAGAAAGAGATGCACGATCACTAAAATTGGTCCCCAGGCCCGCGATAAAAGCTTTGCAATAGCTTAACACGGATATACTATTTTTACGAAGTCGTGACGTCTCAGCCTCCGCAACTCCAGTAGTTTGAGGATTTATATCTTTGTCCATTTTGACGTGACAACGTCTTATAAATTGGTTTGCCGGGTGACACTTCAAGAAACTGCGTTACGCTCCGCTCACGTTATGCGCTCACAACGAGAGCGAGTGAGAGGCACGCGTCCCTTCCACTGGCATGGTTAGCCCGCCTAAGAGCGAGAGAGACAGACATAAAAAGTGAAAGGCACGCGTCCTTCCGTAAAATTATTTTACCACTCAAAGTCGTTGTCACGTAAAACTTTCGCCCGTATACCGACTTTACAGGCAACCAATTTTTAACTAAAAATACTTATATCGTATTTTTCCATAACCTATCTGACGGATTAAGTAATTAGAATGACATATTTTTTACCCAGCCATCATCATCAATTGTAGCTATTTTTCTAGCCTCTTCACCCTTCTTTACTCTGAACTCGCCTAGTTACGCGCTCCAGTGTTGTCCTATCAAGTAATACAGGAGTATGTTACCCGCTTGTGTTGTTGTGCGGAAGCGCGTTGGTGCGGCGGCGCCATGTTGTTTCCTGTGTACGCCACGCACTTGACCTGCCACTCGCCTAGCTGCTCGTTCCAGTGGACGTACTGGTCTATCAGCGCCTGTAAAGAAGACATTTTTATCGACTACCTTTTTTTGTTGTACAAGAGTGCAAAGTTGATTTTAACCGCGTGCTTAATTTCGATGACCGAGCAAGCGAAGGACTTTAGAAATTGAAAACGAGCGCAGCGAGTTATTTAAAAAATTAGAATCCTGAGCTTTAGCGAGGGAATGGGGATGTTAACACTAATCACAAATTAACGTTTAATGGTAATTTTATGATAGTTTGTATTTATTAATAGAATATCGAAAATCACATTATCATAATTTAATACTACGTAGTAAATTTATTAGGTATAAATGATTTTAAATGCTATATTTTTAATCTGTTGTCACGTGACTGGAAACACCAATATTACTTATTACGTCACTAGTCGCAAAACAAGCTGTCGTAAACTGACTAAACTGTTTACTTTTCTGCATTTTTATTATAGTTTGTAATTTTAGCGACGACGATTTTAATTGTTTGAATTCAAACAATGATAACACAAATAAACTGGATACAGACATGAGTCGCGACCAATGTTTTAGACTAGTGACGACATGTCAGTCGTTAGTGTTTCAGCGGCAAAATTCAAACTTAGTCCAATATTGTACATTTAATCATCGAAAATACTAATATTTGTAAATAAAATGTTATTTTTTAAGGTAAACATGCGTCAATCTTCAAAATAAAAGCAGTTCCGAAATATTATTAACATCCCCATTAATAGGGCACAAGGTGAATGATCTTTGCACTCGAGTGCAACACGTAACTTTTCATTCCACCTCAGCGAGCAAACGACTAAATGATTTGCGTGTTTTTAACTAGTGTCCGACCGAAAGTTCAGTTTCGGTTTCGGTTTCGGCCGAGTTTCGGCCAAAATCAAGTTTCGGCCATAGTTTCGGTTTCGGCCAAAATCGGCCGAAACTTTGCCGAAACCGAAACTTAACAAGTTCAAACACGTTCGCGATCGCTCAACTTTGTTTTCCGTGGCAACGCTTTGACGGACGCTGTCGGCGCTGGGAATTATCGTGCGCCGTTCGGATAGTTCTGTAGCAACCAGCGATGCCAACCGTACGAGGTTCCTCGTACAAATACGAGATTTGTAGTCTTTCGTATGTGGTACGAGGACACTATTAATTAACCTCGTACGAGATTATAATATTGACCAAATAAGTACGAGATTATAATATTGCTATTATAAAATAGTGAAAACTAGAGCCATCTATCAGAACTTGTAAGGACTTACAAGACTTCTTACTGATTTCTTATCTATCCGGTTAACAAGGAAATCCCCGACTAATAAAACATTTCATTTTTCGCTTTCATTCTACTTACTTTCTGATCTTGATTTAGGTAGACGACTGATTTGACAGAGAACTTAATTTGAAAATTATTAAAATGTTTTTTTTGTGCTAAACGAGCTGCGAACCGCGCGCGCACTCTCTTGAAAAAGATCGCCGGACGCGATCGAAACTTGAGTCGGACTGGACTGACTACATTATACGTGAGTTACCCGTGTATTTATGTAAAATGTGTAATAACCACGTTAGTTTTCATATTTAAAATGTTATTAATATGTTTTTATTTGATATTCAATAAATGATTACAACAATCTTAATATATTGTGTTTCCATTTCATGCCCTAATTAAGGCAAAATAATAGGTAAATGCACCAAATTTCAGTATTTTAATAAATTATATACTTGACCACGTGAGTTTCGGTTTCGGTTTCGGTTTCGGCCGAAACTGAAGCCACGGCCGAACATTCGGTTTCGGTTTCGGTTTCGGCCGGAAAATCAGTTTCGGTCGGACACTAGTTTTAATCTTTGATTACGTGTGTTATCTGTCATTTGTTTGTTGAAACTAAATTTAATAGTAAAATCAGAAAACTAACATACACAGCCCGCACTGAATCAATACTCAATGACAAGATTGACAAGGAACGTTGTTTTTTTAATTTATTTTCTTTTTTCCATGGCTTAGATACTTTACTGGGATTAATATGACAGGAACTTTAACATAGAACGAGATAAATAATACAAACTAAGCCCTAGAGCAATAAAGACGAGTATATTTAACTTTTTCGCCCGCGGTAACCATGTTAACTACAGGTTGACACGGGCATTTTGGAGTGCGGCGCCATGTCAACTACTACTTAGTTAACACGGGCATTTTAGACTGAATCGCGATGTTAACTACTAGTTGACACGGGCATTTTGAGGCGGCGCCATGTCAACTACTACTTAGTTAACACGGGCATTTTAGACTGAATCGCGATGTTAACTACTAGTTGACACGGGCATTTTAGCATTTGAGATTTGTTAACTACTAGTTGACACGGGCAAGCAAGCGGATATGAATGTTCCAATGGCTGCGTGTCACTGTGTTGTTACGTGGCAGGCATGTTGCTTACCATCAGGCACATGTCCTGCTCGTCTCGTCAATCTTTACTTTAAAAAACTCATTTTTTTTCAATGGCACCACAAGAACTGTATCTTTTAAAAGAAAATTTTAGTTTAATTCATTGGTACACCTACTGGCAATACAACACGTGTAGATATTGTGCGTAAATACATCGATATAAATCAAAAGATGTGCCCTAAGCACAGTAAAATTGTTAATAAGCTTCGTCTGTGCGTGTAGCGTGAGCGGTTTGCAACTACCAATCTACTTGACCCCTAGAATCGCTAGCGGCGAGGTATGTTATGGTTCTACTTATTTTGTTGCTGACAACGAATAGTGATAGGTAAAACGTCCGGCATTCACCGCTTCCTACAACAGGTTTACATGGAAATAGTGAGCTCACTCTTCCCAACGATAACATAATTCCGTGCGCCTGAAGTTTGGGAGGGCACATCCGTTGATTTACATCGATGCGTAAATACAAGTTTCGGCACAGCCCTAGAGAAGACCTCTCTCATCACGTACCTGGTACTCCTTGGGTATGTAGGCATCAAGCACCAGGTCCGCTAGCTGTATCTCTCGCTTCAGCGCCCTCACGCTGTCCAGGATGCCTCCATCTCACGCTGCTGTTCCTCTGCTGATCTGCCAACTCAGCCTGCAAGAAAGGAACCACCTTTCAAATTCTATTCAACTAACTATACTGATATTATAAAGCTGAAGAGTTTGTTTGTTTGAACGCTAGGATCTCGGGAAGTACTGTCTGAATTGAAAGATTATTTTCTATTAAATAGTCCATTTCTCGATGAAGGCTATAGGCTATACAACATAACGCTTCTATGAATACATGGGGAGCATGAATCAAGAATGTAACAAAACGGGAAAAATATTCCTTTTGAGAGTTTTCGTAGCGTGCTTTGACATAAGAGCCTGTGTCTAAGATTGCCTCATTGTATGTAAACGTTTGCTAATCAAATTTGTTTCTAAATCTGAGTTGGTACGACCAATTTCCGACAGGTGACGTAGCAGGTAGCTGAAGAGGTGTTGTGTTTGAAAGCGATAGTCTCAGGAATGACTGTACCGATTTCAGTCATTCTTTCACCGTTGTATATGTACGGGATCCTGATGAGTACTATATAATGTACCACGGTGAAGCCGGGTGGGCATCTAGTCTCAGATAATAAAGTATTCACTTCTGCCTTGCGACCTTATACACATAATTTTAACTAGTTGCCAATAGTTTCTAAAAGGATAGTGTTAAATCTAATGAGGTACAAGTAATGTACATACATGCATTTGTGTGAGTGTACATGGATAGTGTAGGTGTGACAACCGGCCTTAGGCGCGGCGCCATTCTGTCTCGCCGCGCTCCTGCCTGATTGGTGATCACCACACTAATGCAAAGCTCAGCCTATACCTCGCGGACAAAATTTCAAGCTCCTGCCTGATTGGTGATCACCACACTAATGCAAAGCTCAGCTTATACCTCGCGGAGTGTACCTATCTGAAAATGCCTGTAGCTGACACGACTGGCAAAATAAATTACCCGTCGTACTACTGGACCTGTTGGTAGTAACACGGGCATGATATTGCCCGTGCTACTACTTCTAGTAAGACGAGTAGTGACACGGGCAATGAACGCTTTAAATTACTTTAAAAATGCCAGTCATATGGACTGCCGATAGAAGTGAAAACGAATTACTCAGAATTTGATAGCTTACTTTGGAAACTACGCGGGTGAAACCGGAGGGCGTGGCTATGACCATCTAGATCATCCGAGTTTACCTGAAGAATTTTTTAGTCCTGAACGTGACGCTTGAGCTTAATTCACAACCCAAGGAAAATCTGTTTGTGGTTAAACTTCGAAAAGAGGTTCTCAATTCGGCTTTATATTTACTTTTGTATGTGACTGACTGATGACTTATCTCGGAACCAAATGAAAATCGATATAATGATGGAGCTAAATGAAAATCGATTTTGATAAAAAAAATTGGTTGCCTGTAAAGTCGGTATACGGGCGAAAGTTTTACGTGACAACGACTTTGAGTGGTAAAAAATAATTTTACGGAAGGACGCGTGCCTTTCACTTTTTATGTCTGTCTCTCTCGCTCTTAGGCGGGCTAACCATGCCCGAGTGGAAGGACTCGTGCCTCTCACTCGCGCTCGTTGTGAGCGCATAACGTGAGCGGAGCGTAACGCAGTTTCTTGAAGTGTCACCCGGCAAACCAATTTATAAGACGTTGTCACGTCAAAAAATCACAGATGTATTTCTATAACAACAAATACTATAAATAAAATAAACATTTCCCACACAACAAACTTGATTTTTACCGTTTCTTCTCATTACAGATGGTACGAAACCCTTAAAATATAAACAACATCTAAAGTTTGCTCTACAATTTTGTCTGGATGACTGTCACAAAAGTAATTAAATTCAATCCTGTCGAAACGAAATTGTGTTAATGCATTACTTAAAACTTGTGTTGCAGTAAAAGGACAGAAATAGATTATTTTATACAAAAAATAACCGACTTCATAACCACAAATAGACACTCAAAAGCGAAAATAAGTTAATAAAAGTATAATTACTCTACTCACACTCATCTATCTGAAGTAGATACCGGTCAAGTCTAACAGGTAGTAGATAGATACTACTTACATATGCCTACTAACTACTTACATAGCATCTATCTACTACCTGTTAGTTGACTGGAAGTTGGTCAGAAATAGGAAATACCTTGGCGGAGTTCAGTAGCTGAACGGCACGCTTCAGTTTCTGAGTCTTCGCTGCGTTCTCTTCTTGCAGACTCGAGTAGCGTTCTTCTAAGTCCAAACGCTCAGCCTGGAAAATAAGATATAAAACAAAATTAAAAATTTAATTTTAACCGATCATTTAGAATTTGAAATCCCAATAATATAATAAATGTTTAATACAATAAATTTATTTATTCAATGAGCATACAAAACAGAATGTAATAAACACAAACTATTACATAAGAGTATACTGTACAGAACTGTATTACATTCCAAACTATGTGGGCCTAGAAACAACATTTATTTAAATACAGTGGTTTGATAATAATAATATTACATAATAATTATAATAAATGTCGATGTTTGGATGTTTGTTGCTTAATAACGTCCTAATGTATGAACGGATCGGGTTGAAATTTGGAACACAGATAGATTATGGTTTGGAAGAATACTTAAGCTACTTTTACCTTATTACCTTTTTTTTTTCTTTTCCGTCAGCTCTTGTTGTTACATTACCTGTTTCTTCTTATAATATTGCTACTGTTATTACTTTATTTATTTTACCTCTTTCTTCTTCCCTTCAACTTCTATTACTGCATTACTTTTTTCTTCCCTTCAGCTCCTATTATTAGATTACCTCTTTCTTCTTTTCCTACAGCTTTTGTTACTACATTACCATTTATCTCCTTCTTCTACTTCAGCTTTTGCTACTACATTACCTCGTTCTTCATCTCCATTAGCTACTGTTATTACATTACCATCTTCTTTGTCTCCATCAGCTCCTGTTATTATATTACATCAATCTTCTTCTTCAGCTTCTGTTATTACATTACCTATTGATGTTTCTCCTTCAACTCCTCTTATTACATTACCTCTTTATTCTCCTTAAACTTTTTACCACTACATTACCCCTTTATTCCTCTCTATCAGCAACTGTTTCTACATTACCTCGTTCTACTTCAGCTAATAAATTAACTCTTTATTCCTCTACATCAGCTCCTGTTATAACATTACCTCTTTCTTCTGCAGGTCTTGTCGCAGTCTCAGCTCGTTTTGCTCCTGCTGCTCCAGCTCCCTGGCGGCTTGCCCCAGCAGGCGGCGCGGCATGTCCGCCTTGTCTAGCAGGTTCTCCCGCCAATCAGCACTTTTAACTTTAGTCGTTAGAGCCTCCCTACAGCTCCTTCTGTTATTACATTACCGCTTTCTTCTTTCCTTCAGCTTTTATTATGACATTACCTATTTCTCCTGTAGCGACTATTATTATATTACCTCTTTCATCTTCTCCTTCAGCTTCTGTTATTACACTACCTCTTGGTTCTTATACATCTGTCCTGTGATTATATAACCTCTTTCTTCTTTTCTATCAGATTATTTTACTACTTTACCTCTTTCTTCTTCTCCTTCAGCTACTGTTGTTACATTACAATTTTCTTCACCCTTTAGCTACTGTTATTGCGTTACCTTCTTCAGCTTCTGTTACTACATTAACTCTTTCTGTCTCTCCATCAGCTCGTGTTGTTACCTCACCTCTTTCTTCTGCAGGTCTTGCCGCAGTCTCAGCTCGTTCTGCTCCGTTGCTCGAGCTCCCTGGCGGCTTTGCTCCAGCAGGCGTCGCTGCGTGTCCGCCTTGTCTAGCAGGTTCTCCCCGCCGACTAGCACTTTGGACTCTAGTCGTTGGAGCCTTCAACTCTTCTTGCTGTTTCCTGATTAACGAATTTCGAAGTTATGTCATGTATAGTATGGTCGGGTTTTTTTTTTACCATGTCGAGTTTCCGATTTGAGTAACAGACGAATGTTATCAGCAATAGAGTTGCTCATAAAAAGAGTTTATTACATATTTTTTATGTAAGTACCGTTTATACTTTCATATGCGTTTAGTGGAAAGCTGTTAATTTGGGCTTTAATGAAAACAAGAGCTTCAACTTAATTTCCATATTTATATAAACGAATGAACTCACTCGTCCGTTGCAGTTCGGCCTTCTTCTCTTCAAGCACCTTACGTGCCTGGTGAGCCTTTTCTTGATTGATCTTTTCCTGAATTAAAGAGAGATATCTAGTTATTATCATGTAACCTAATCTCTATGCATAAAAATGTTATGTTGGTTTGTGTACGCTTCAAAAACTCAAAAAGTTCTGCGCCGATCGAGCTGAAATTTTAAAATGATATATAATCCGCATCAAGGATTGTTTTTATCTAATTTTTGTATCACAATGTGCTACAGCCAAGCGTGGTTAGCAAAGCTAGTTAAATATAAAATTTAAAAAACGCCAACATTTTATTGTGGCTGTCATCTTGGATTTGAAATTAAAATCTTAAACAAAATATCTAATGGAAATACAATATTTTTTAACGCAGGAAAACAACTGAACGACCACTACGCGGGTAAAGTCGGGCGCTACTTGTGAAGTATTTTTACTCGATTTATTGTATTTCTACCGGTGAACCCGGTGAATTTGATTAGCAAAGGTTTATATTCAATGACGCAATCTTAGAGACACATGCTGTCATTTCAAAGCACGGTACGAAAACTCTCAAAAGGAATATTTCTCCTGTTTTGTTACATTCTTGATTGATACTCCGCTTTTATTGATAGTAGCGTTATGTTCTATATAGCCTATAGCCATCTTCGATAAATGGACTATCCAATAGAAAAATAATCTTTCAATTCGGACCAGTACTTCCGAGATCCTAGCGTTCAAACAAACAAACAAACAAACTCTTCAGCTTTATAATATTAGCATAGATTAAATCAATAAAAGAGTCGTACCTTCTTCACGCCTCATCTTACGTCGCAGCTTCTTCTCTTCCGGGTCGAGCGAGTCGAGCGAGCCGGAGAGACCATCGTCCGACAATTCCTCTTCCTCTTCGAAACCTCCTCCTCTTCTTCTTCTTCGACTGGGAAATAGAGCTCTAATTAATTATTATAGTTTTGTTTAATTAGTGGTCGAATTGTGAGAATCTTTCAAAGCAAAATTAAGGGTTGATAAATCTACACAAAAATCCGTGGTGACCATCGATGTAAGCCAATGGATGTGCACTAAGCACCTTGAAATGGCAATAAGCTGCGTCTCTGTTTGCATCGTAAGTGGTTTACAAACAGCTAATTAACTTAGAATCGCTAGAGGCGAGATATGCTGTGGTTCTACTTATTTTGGTTGTTGACGAATTGTGGTAGGTAAAACGGCCGGCGTTCACCGCTTCTTGCAACCGATTAGAACGGAAATAGTGAGCTCACTCTTCCAACGATGACATAATTCCGTGCGCCTCAAGTTTGGGCAAATCTAATGGTTTATATCGATGGTGGTGACCTAGTCTGTAAAAAGTGCTTCAAAATCTTTAGACTGAACGGTGTTGAAGAAAAACACGGTTAGGAAACAGACATGTAGCTAAAAAGTCTTTTTGGGATTTGTGGTATCCTCTAATCCACATTTCCCTAGCGTAGCGGATTATGGCCTTGATTCTCCATTGAACAATTAGATTGGCTGTAAAATAATAATGGATCCCGATTGTTCAGTTGTTGTTCCTTTACTAAAATATATTTTATTTTCTGGAATACATAGTATTAATTCAATAACATGTTGTAGAATTCTAGACCACCAGAAATCTAAGCGCTTGTTTTATTATTTTCAGTTTATATAGTATGTAAGTACGTAGTTTGGTTCACATCTTTTCGAATGTCGGGTTTTTTGAGATTTTAAATTAAATTTATTCTATTTTATTTATTTTATGGCTTTGAGAAGATAGCGATCTTTAGCTGTGCGAACTGAAAA